>OZ038376.1:8078092-8678092 GCA_964036015.1 Leptarthrus brevirostris
GAATCGAGGTTATGGTTACTTCAATTGCGTTTTTTATGCACAAGATGTTAAACTTAATTAATAATTTAGCACGAGCTTAAAAAATACAGAGTTATATTAGAAATCAGGAAGTGATAAATAAATGACAACCGATTGCTTAATTCTGTAGGCCATATATATTTTGTTTCTCACACAGTTTCAGCATATGAGATAAACCACTATTTTTATCGGTTTCCCTCAACAAATTCGAAAATAATATTATAAAATTACTTATTTGATTCGTTTTTTACAATAAGTATTCCGTTTGTAATTTTTACCTTTTCTTGTTGATAAAGTTTTAAACCATAAACTCTAAGGAGTTGTGTTGGCTTATGTCGGTTTTTCAAAAGAGAACAGTTTTGTTGCCACTAAAAATACAAGTTTTGAAATAAACTAAAAAATAATCACTACTTAAATAATTTATTATCTTCTCAAGCCGATTATACGCGAGGTTTGTCTGATTTATATTTTTCAGGTGAAAAGTCATAATTCTGCCAAATCGATGAAATTATGTTTGAATTGTGTTTGTTATAGAGCATTCAACTACGACCATGATACAGTTATCAGCTTAATTACTCTTCTGTTTGTTTTGGAAAGTCGGGTGCTGAAGTACGCATTAATCTAAATTTTAATATTAGTTTCAACGCCCCATAGTCCACTTGAGAAAATTTAGCATATTCATTTTTAGCATTTTCTCAAATACGAGGTGGTACAATGCCCTAGATTTAGGTTGAATTTATTCGGACTTAGCCGCTCTATACTATTTTCTGAAGATATTTACTTCGGATCGTTTGTAATAATTTCTTGTAAATACGGAACAATTTAATTTCTTTGTTTAAACTGTTCACTTTCGTAATGATCACTTTTTCAATTTAATTATTACTTTTGCTTTGAAATAATTTTTATTTTAACTTTGCAAAAGGATTAAGCCGAAAGATTTTTCTTTTGATAATAACACATATAAAAGAATTACGACTTTCTTCTCTGAGTAATATAAAAAAATGACGACGAAGAGTCTGCACTCTCGAATTCAAAAATACAAATAATAATAATTTAAGCAACGAAAAAAAAAACAAATTTGTTATGAACTTTTCTGACGTACTTGCATTGTTACCAGATTTAATTCTAGAAATTGATGGACCTCAGTTTTTGGACAAAATAATGATCTTTATAAGCTCGACTTATTTTTTAAGGAAAACAAATTCGCGACAAATGCTACTAAATTTGATTTGATTTGAAATCGCTCTTGTATAGTAAATTTTTTTTACAGTAAACTTTTTATTTTTAAGATACATTTTTATAATGAAGGATTTAAAAAAGTTGTAATTTTGCATGAAACAGTATTTATATTAAGTTTTACTTATCCCGAAGTTACACATTTCCAGTTTCAATCCAACATCAACAGAATTTAAAAAAAAAGTTTATCCAGTTGTTGACAAATGCATTAAATATCTTGAAAAGCTTTTTTCACTTATTAACTGAAGCTTTAATCAATAAAACCCTCTAATCAGGAGTTTCAACAAGACGATTACAAAATGTTATCCAAGGAAAAGCTCACCAAACTCAATTCTTGAAATGCCATTATCAAAATAAAATATACACTCGAAACTTAAATGAATTATTAGTCAATCTACTAATAATATTTACTTAAAATTGAACTACCGTTTTTCTACTGAAAATGTTAAATTTTTAGTTTTCCGAAGTCATACGACTGATAGAACAAATTATTTGCAGACGGCCATAAAAAAAGGTACTGGTCCGACCATATGTTTGCTGAATTTTCCAGCAACATAAAAACTAAATAAATTCAAATTTAACTAAATCGGCAATGAACTATTCCACCTTGGGGCAAACGAAAATATAAAAAAGGCAATTGTTTTCCATATATCCCTTGAAGGATTATTAATTAATTAATTGTACTTTCAAAACTCGTATTTTTTAAAGCTGAACCCAGTTTAAGTTATAAAAAACAAAGGTTCATGCAAAATGGCCGTAATTCAGGACACAGAAAAATTAAGTTTATGTCACAAAATCTTTACTTACCACCCCACATAAGTTCTTTGAAGCGAAAATTTGAGCAAATCCTTCAAAGTTTAATATATAACTTAAAAAGTAGACTAACTTTAATAAACATTAACCCGGTTGATTTGCAAGAAAATATATCACCTGTAATCACCTAGAGGAAAACTTGTTGACTGCGAAACATTAGCTTTCAAATGGTTACTTCTGTCTAGTTGGATTCAAAGCTCCTGGAAATTATGGCATTGAGATATAAAGCTTATTCCTCAACATAAACATATACAGCTAAAAGCAAAAGAGTGGAGTTATGAATTCATAGGCAGGCGGCTCTTTCGCCAAGTTTTGAGTTATAATTAAAATTCAACTTTTTGTTGAGATGAAGGTTAGCAAATGTGCGCAAGTAAAGTTTTATATGGCAACGGTAGGACAATTTCGAAATTTCCCTCGCAGAAAGATATTTAAAAAATTTACAACTTATTGTGATTTTTGAGAAAGCCTGGAAGTATAGGAGGTATATGATTTAACAACATAACTGCTACTCATTAGCTACGGTTTAGATGATTTATCAGGTTGATTATTGCTCATTGAAAACTTATTAAATAATTATTAATGTAATTTCCTTATCTTTGTTTTATTTATCTTTGAATTCTACCTTTCAGTCATTAGTTCTTTTTTATATTGTTATAATAACAATCCCGGCAGACAATCTCGCTGACAATGGCGTAGTTTAGAGTATGGTTTAGTTTGACTTTATGAATTTGTCAATAAACTATTATTATTTTTAAATCTGAAGAATTTTTTAAGAAGTGCATTGGTATAAATAAAATTATTAATTTATAACATAGTATACCTCATCCCTATGAACTTTGTTTAGTATGTGTATTTGAATCCGACTACTTTGAAAGTTTATTTATTAAAATTTGTCAAATTGACGAGTAATTGGTCTCTTTTTCGTATAAAATGTAAAACTAATAAAATAACATTTTCTTGGACATAAGAGCTAATTCCAAATGTTACCTTCGATGAACTAATAATTCGTGGTATCTTAAGAGTTTGTGACATAAGTTTAACTTCTCTGACCTCAATTATAGGCACTTTCAAAGAACATTTGTTTTTAAGTAAACGGTGTTCAGCTGAAGGAAATACGAGATTTTAAGATATATTTCAGATTAACAAACTTTCAAGAGACACTTTCCGAATGGCCGGAAGTGAAATAGTTTATTTTTTTTTATATATTTAATTTGATTCTATCTATATGTTGCTGAAAAATTCAGCAGACAGTTGCTCGAATTAAGTTGGAATTAGCTTTTCTTGTATCCATCTGTTATGTCCAAATATTTTGTTTTGTCGGATGACTTAAGAAAAGTAGAACTTTAATATATTTAATAGCAAAATGGTGGTTCAATTAAAAGTTATTAATGTAAGTACATGAATTAAAATATTTTTTAAGTTGTGAGTGAAAATATACATTAAAGTGTCGTCAAAGTACTCGTTTGAAGCGAAAGTTAAGGTCAGACTCGGATTTACAATTTATTACAGATTCCTAGGGCTCAGTTCAGATTCACCTAGCTAAGTAGATGCTAATTGTTATTTGACATTTTCAATCGTTATTAAGGCCTTAGAATAAATAAACTAGAGGGAGATGTGCACTGTATAAAATTTCAATACGTGGGTTAGTAAAAAAAACCGTGCTCGTTCAGTATTAAAATGAAAGCCTAAAACAATATTTAATAAATAAAATAGTTTTTAAAAAAAAAGTTGCACCGACTTCACAAAAGGCGCTGAAAAGCATAAAATAATTTTTAATTTTATATCTATTACGACATTTTGAAGTCGGTGTAAATCAAACAAACCAAACAACTACAACAAAAATATTTAATCGTCATTTCTAATGATCCCGTAAGCTGAAACGTTCAGGTAGTATTATGTATTATTTTCAATTGTGGTTCTGTAGATGTTTTATTTGTTTAATTTGCACCGACTTCAAAATGTCGTAATAGATATAAAATTAAAAATTATTTTATGCTTTTTAGCGATTTTTGTGAAGTCGGTTCAACTTTTTTTTTAAAAACTATTTTATTTTTCACTTTTTAGTGTCTCCGACTCTATACAACGAAGAAAGAACCATCCAAATCGGTCCACGCGTTAAAAGTTAGTTTTAACCCCCTACCCCACCCCCATTCCACTAAACTTTTTTTCTCATGGTATCAATCAAGGAACAAAGTCTACCGGACAGAAAAGGAATCATCGAAATCGGTCCACGCGTTACGGAGTTACTATCCCTCTCCCTCCCCCACCACCACCATAGGACCAAATTATTCTCCTATAAGCAATGGGGGATCACACTCTATACAACAGCAAAAGAACCTTCCACATCGGTCCACGCGTTACAAAATTAGGTTTCACCGCCTTCTCCCACCCCAAGAATTATTTTTCTCGTGGTATCAACCAGGAAGCATACCCAAAATAAAAAGAAATATCAAAATCGGTCCACGCGTTACGAAGTTAGGCTACTCCTCCCCTCGCGCAACCCCCGATCATGAGCCAAATTATTCTTCAATTAGCAATGTGCGATCACACTCTATACAACAGCAAAAAAACCATCCAAATCGGTCCACGTGTTAAAAATGTAGGTTTCACCTCAACCCCCCCCCCCCTCCCCAGCAACATTTTTTTTCTCGTAGTATCAACCAAGGATCCTATTCTACCCAATAGAAATAGAATTATCCAAATCGGTCCACGCGTTAAGAAGTTAGATTACCCCCCCCCCCCCCACCCACACCTTTCACCCTAGGACTAAATTATTCTTCTATTAACAATGGGGGATCATACTCTATACAACAGAAAAAGAACCATCGAAATCAGACCACGCGTTACAAAGTTAGGTTCCACCCCCCCCCCCCCCCCCCCCCAAATTTTTTCTTCTGGTATCAAACACGGAACATACTCTACCCAACAGAAAAAAAATTATCCAAATCGGTCCACGCAGTACAAAGTTAGACTACCCCTTCCTCCCCTCCCCCAACCCGAGACCAACGTTTTTTCTCCTGTTAACAATGGGGGATCATACTCTGTAAAACAAAAAAAGTACCATCCAAATCGGACTACGCGTTACAAAGTTAGGTTTCACCCCCACCCCCACCCTACCAAAAATTTTTTTGACATGGTACCAATCGGTAAACATACTCTACCCAAAAAAAAAGAATCATCAAAATCGGTCGACGCGTTACGAAGTTATGCCCAACAAAATACATACGCGTCGAACTTAGAACCTCTTTGTTTTTGGAAAGTCAGTTAAAAAGAGCAGCATGAAGTTCTTAGTGCCTAAAATGCTTTTTTCGAAGTAATAAAAGCTTTTGAATTTACGTGAGTGGAGTGGACCATGAGTCTTACTTTTATTACGATTGCGTTGTAACTACCTTTAAATCGTCCGAAATTCTACTAATTTCAAAAGGAATTCGCTTCAATAAGCTCAGGTTTAAGCTGTTTCTCGAAATTATTGGCACGCTTGGGAAATTTGCAGTAGTAACATTATCATTTAGAAAGAAAAAGGATAATTAATTTGTGCAGGAATTTATCTTCGGTTGAAAGAGTTTTTGCCATATTTTTGAAATTTCACTTAAAAGTTGCTTAACGAATTTGAAGATTCTGTACAAACGAAAGTAAAAAAATCGGACTCGTTTTAAACTAATAACTTTGAAAGGTTTTTGGTTCGGATGCAATCCAAAATACAAACAAAAACAACATCAGTAAAGCAACATCTCTCACTGAGAACTTGAGCCGATAGAACGAGTTCTTATAAAGAATTCAGTTCTTTATCTGTTTCCTTTTATTTACGTTGCAGGTCTCAGATACTTTAGTCTTCGTTACATAATTAAATTTTTCTGTAAACAACATAAATATCTATAAAAAATATTTCCTATTAGCATGCATGCTTTTCCATTTTCACACATCCTTGAAATATTCACCGGTTTTGCTGTTATTAAAAGTTTAAATTTGCCAATTTTTTAACAACTCAGTCGAAATCCGAAAATTTCAAAAATATAACACAAGTTTTAATGACAAAATTAACCAAATTACAAGAAAATTTCTTACTTTTAACGAAATAATAATCGCGTTTTAATTACCTTTAAGAGTTTTTATTAAAAGCATTAATACTTGTAGTATTGACTTATTTTCCATTGCTAATTTTTGCACTTTATTTCCCATTCTTTGCGGCTACACATTTCTAAGGCACTTAACCGATTCTTACCATGATAAAACAAGGAACATACATGTAATAGGAAATCGTCTTGTGACTCTTAATCAAAAAAAAATCTTTAAGATTAAAATAATGAGGCTGTTGATTTTCTGCTGAGATTAACTACGTGGATCTGTAACCAGAGCGAAAGGAATAAAAAACTTAGTTTGCAAAAATCCGGATTTAAAGATTAACGAATGGCTAAACTGCCATTCTAGTAGTAGTGTGGGTTTTAGTTAGCTCTTATTTTACCATCTAATCTTATTCTAAACCATTTGATGTTTTATATTAGTTTAGTGAATAAATCATAGGGAATAAAAGTCAATGAAAAATCAATTAAATTAAGCTGTTGCCCCCTTTACTCACTACAGCCAAGACTTTTATCTCTAGTTTGGTACAGCCACTGACAAACAGACGGCAATTAAGTAGTATATAGCGAAAAGGAGGCGAATTCGGAGAAAAAATCAATAAACTAATTTTCTACTTGTCAGAACAAGCATAATAATTTTCTTGTTGCACTTTTTCTCACTGACTGAGTGGCCCACTATCCCAGCCATAAACAAATGCCAAATAATTATATATGTAAATATAAACCAACATCTTAAACATTTACATTCAAAATCAAATACCGACCAAACAATGAAACAAGCTCAGTACTTACGCTCTTTAAGCAACCAATGTCTTGAAACAAAATATTTAGATGTCACTATAGCAACATGTGTTTGTATTTTGCATTCTTAAGGACATTTATGACATTTTGAAGAGAAGTAGTGGAAGAAGTAGTTGAATTTAACAGGATTACTTTGCAATAAAAGTGAAATGTGTCTTTTAACTGATTTTGATAAATGTACCTATATTAAACTTCCTTTAACTCTTACTCCGCTATCAAGTACAGAAATTTTTTAACCGACTTCCCAAAAACAAAGAGGTTCTAAGTTCGACGCGTATTTTTTTTATTTTTTATTTTTTTAATTTTTTTTTATGTCTGACCGGGAAAAACTTCGTAACGCGTCGACCGATTTTGATGATTCTTTTTTTGTTGGGTAGAGTATATTCACCGATTGGTACCATGTAAAAAAAATTTATGGTAGGGTGGGGGTGGGGGGTGGGGGTCAAACTTAACTTTGTAACGCCTAGTCCGATTTGGATGGTTCTTTTTTTGTTGTACAGAGTATGAGAAAAAATTTGGCTTAGGGTGGGGGGAGGGGTAGTCTAACTTTGTAACGCTTGGACCGATTTGGATAATTCTTTTTCTGTTGGGTGGGGGTGGAACCTAACTTTGTAACGCGTGGTCCGATTTCGATGGTTCTTTTTCTGTTGTATAGAATATAATCCCCCATTGCTAATAGGAGAATAGTTTGGTCCTATGGTGAAAGGTGTGGGTGGGGGGGAGGGGTAGTCTAACTTCGTAACGCGTGGACCGATTTGGATAATTCTGTTTTCTATTGGGTAGAATATGATCCTTGGTTGATATTACGAGAAAACAAATGTTGCTGGGGTGGAGGTGGGAGAAGGGGAGTGGAACCTAACTTGGTAACGCGTGGATCGATTTGGATGGTTCTTTTGCTGTTGTGTAGAGTGTGATCCCCCATTGCTAATAGGAGAATAATTTGGTCCTATGGTGGAGGTGGCGCAGGGGGAGGGTTAGCAACTTCGTAACGCGTGTACCGATTTAGATGATTCCTTTTATGTTCGGTAGAGTATGTTCCTTGATTGATACCTTGAGAAAAAAAGTTTAGTCGAGGGGGTGAGGTAGGGGGTTAAAACTAACTTTTAACGCGTGGACCGATTTGGATGGTTCTTTCTTCGTTGTATATAGAAGAAGACACTAAAAAGTGAAAAATAAAATAGCTTTTAAAAAAAAAGTTGAACCGACTTCACAAAAAGCGCTAAAAAGCATAAAATAATTCTTAATTTTATATCTATTACGTCAAATTGAAGTCGGTGCAAATTAAACAAATAAAGCAACTACATAACCACAATTGGAAATAATACATAATACTACCTGAACGTTTCAGCTTACGGGATCATAAGAAAGGACGATTAAATACTTTTGTTGTAGCTGTTTGATTTGTTTGGTTTGCACCGACTTCAAAATGTCGTAATAGATATAAAATTAAAAATTATTTTATGCCTTTTAGCGCTTTTTTTGAAGTCGGTTAAACTTTTTTTTTAAAAGCTATTTTTACAAAAATATTGTTTAAACGCGGTCGCTGAGAAAAATTGTTCACCTTCGATTAAATTGGTTTCTCTTACGCTGCAATCATATGCAGTCTAGTACTTAGATATATTAGTGGCCACTGTCAAGCAAGAAACTAAAGGCGGCAAAGAAACAATGTTTCACGTGTTATTGCTAAAGTTGCATAGATTAATAAGAAATGACGAAATAAAATATAAGAAGTTGATAGTGGGGCTGTTATTGTAAACAAACCTTTGTCGTTTAAACCACAGCTCCGATTGTAATCCTGAAGATAAATATACAGGGTGTTTCAGATCTGGTGCGCCAACCTAACATAAAATAAATTGTATAGCAGGGTTTTGGGCAATCTCAATTGTTTGGGAGTTACAGGTTGCAACTTTCATGTTATGCACATTACTCTTTTAATTTTATCTTTTGATCTACTCAATACAGCGACATCAGACAAACGCCATAAAACTACTATTCCATTGATTTTTCTAAAATGATGAAATGCGTTTATCTAGCTCCTACCATTGCAGGTACAATCACTTCCAAAAGTGAAAAAAAAAATTTTTCGATTACCTAAAATTTAGCATTTTCCCAAATTTTCTCTGAACTTCATATAATTAATACACCTGTTTTTTTTATTAAATTTCTAATATTATTACCTTTTCAAAATCGTACTTGTCAGCAAGAGAAAGGATGTAGAAATTTCTACGTAGAAAATCGTTTGGGGAATATTATAAGAATCTGCAATTTAAAGAAATTGAACTCAAATTAAGCCTAAACTGTTTTTCATTGAATTCAAAACTTATTACATTTAATATTATTATGTTACAAAATTTGTTCGAAATGCCCTCCGCCACTTTCGATGAATTCTAATAACTTCTTTCTAATTCCCTATTTAAAGTGTATTGTAGCCATCTTCTCGGCTATTTTTTACGTCACAGTCCCAATTCTGCAATACAAATTCGTCTCTATTGTTTAATGACCTAGAGCAAACTTTTGTCCTTCATTTTTCCCCATACGAAAAACTCCAATGGGGTAAGGTCTGCAGATTGTAGCGTCGAAATTCTGTGCCTTGTCGAATTGAAAACTTGACATCTGCCATGTTGTTGTCAAAAAATTATTTGTTTTGATGTGGTCGGATGACTGCAGGAATTGAATAATTGTAGTTAGGTAAGTTTTATAAACACATATCAGAAAACTTTGATTATTTGCATTTGTTTGTTATTTTTCAGGGCCGGATAAATTGGACATTGACTATGATGGATATTAGATAGAAGACATCGAACTTCTCAAGTGGATGCTGTTGGGAACATAATTAGGTGAGAAATATGTTTGCAATTGATTTGTGTTATTTATTAAATTAATTTATGTTTGTTTCGGAGGAAAACTTGGATACTGGCGAGGGATTTTTTGGGAAATACGAACATATTTATATTGAAACAAAAACTCACTGGAAGCGTATATGAAAGGTATATTTTAAATAAACTGTGTATTATGATCATATTACGAAAAACTGCATACGTTCTGTGAATGAATTATAGTGAACCCAAATTAAGTTCTATCCTTAATCCTCGAACAAAGAACATTTACTACATCACATATTAATTGTTGGAAATTATACCCACCGACTGAATAGATCAGAATTTCGGACTCGCCATCTCCAAAAGTCCAATTTTAAATTTTTCTTTTGTACCGGAATTAATGCATACATAAACTGTGAAATTGAGACCATTTCAATAGAAGATAACATATTTTCATTGCATTCATTGTTCTCTTGTGAATTTAATTTGCAATTTTATTATTGTCAGAATTTATGGATTAATTAAAGTAAAGAATCATACGTAATATACAATTTTGAGGTTTTCGGGAAGTACAATGTCAATTTGCGTCAATCAGGTTCAAGTCTCACGCAATGGTGTGGTAATTTGATGGTTAGCTAATCCCTTTCGACTTTCTCTATTTCTTTGACTAGTCCGGCATAAAAGAGACTAAAAAAACTACTATTCCAATGACCTCTCCAAAGTGCCATTGCAGGTACAGTCACTTCCAAAATTGAAAAAAATGGTTTGAAATTACCTAAAATTCGGCATTTTCCCAAATTTTCTCCGAAACTCATGTAATTAGTACACCTCTTTTTTATTTTTATTGAATTGCCCAAAAAACTACTAATCCAAAGAGGTACAACATGCCCAAAGGGTGTAGAAGTTTATAAGTAGAAAAGTTATCGGGAAATATTTGAAAATCTGCAATTTAAAGAAACTAAACTCATATTAACTCTAAAATTCTTTTTATTGAATTCAAAATGTATTACAATTAATTTTAGTAACTTACAAAAGCTGTTCAAAATGTCCACCGCCACTTTGGAAGCAAACAATCTCCTTCCAAGTCCCTCTTTAACGCGCATTGCATCCAGCCTCTCCCGTATTTTCGTTGCTGCATTCCCAATTCTGCTACCTAAATTCTCTGTAGTGTTTACAGGGCTTAAAAAAACTTCATACTTTATTGCTCCCCATAAGTCCTATGAGGTAAGGTCTGGACGTCTAGCAGTCCAAGGAATCGGTGCACCTCGTCCAATCCAGCGGTTAGGAAACTTGGTATTGCCTTCACAATGTTAGCAGTATGCTCTGGTGTTCCATCGTGTTGGTAAAACAATTTGATTATGTACAGGCATGTCCTCTATTAGATCTGGCAGTTTGTTCTTCAAAAAGTCGCATAAATTTGATTTCTGAGCACTTGCGGCAAATGAATGGTTCTACCAAATTCTGCCGATGATACCAATCCATACATTGATACTGAACCTCTGCTGGAATGAGGGCATCTTTGTCCTGCGCAGGTTAGTTTTCGACCAGGTATAGAGGTTATGGAAGTTCGTGATACCATCACTGGTGAACTGAGATTCATTCGTGCAGAGAATTCGGTCCAGAAACGCCCCGTCGTCAATGTCGCATTCCAGGAGCCAAGTGCTAAATTTCAGTCTTCTCTCGGATTCTCTTCCCAGCAGTCCTTGGACTGAGTGATGGTGATATGGACGTAATCCCTCTCGATGAAGAACCCTCCAAAACTAACATGAGGACACTCCTAATCGTCTTGAGACTCGTTTCGTGCTCGTCTCAGGGTCTTGCCTCACGATGGTGATTATTTGCTGCTCGATGTCGGCAAAAGTTCCCTAAGTTTCGGATCGTGTCTCTCAGTCGTGTGAAGTTACACTACCTGTTTTCCTTAACCTTCGGACAGTCCGTGTTAATACCCCTCTTTGTGGTGCTCGCCGATTAGGGAATCTCCTTTGATATTCCAGTACCAGCCGCTCTGTCGTTTCCGTCTTCTACACCATAAATGTAAATAATATCCGCGTAGTCCTCAAAAGTAAATTCTACCATTTTTTAAGAATTTTTGCTTGAAAACACCCGTACTTATTGATTTGTTTTTCAACTATGATAGGTATTCTTGCTGACTGACCCTTTCTTATAGCAAAATATCCATCAGATATGAGCAACAGAACGCCAGGATACAAGGGTGTGAATTCTGGCTAACTAAAATTACAATAACGTTTTTATAACTTTTTCGCAGCAATTATTAAAATTAATTACCTGTTAACCCAAAATAAACATTTTTGACCCTTTATCTTAAAAATGTTGTTTATCTAAAGAATTCCCTACCTAAAGTGCAATAAAATAATTAGCTAGTCAGGGATTTCTAAGGATGCGGTTTTTCTAATCCTTTGTCTACCATGCCATGTTGCACCTTTTTGAAAAGATAATAAGGTTTGCAATGCAATTAAAATAAAAAAGAGGTATAATATTTACATGAATTTCGGAGAAAATTTGTGAAAATGCTGAATTTTAGGTAATTGCAAACTATTGTGACTTTACCTGTAATGGTATGGTTACATGAAAATTGCTGACAATTTTGGAATGGTAATTCGGATAGTAGTTTTTGTAGGGTTTGTTTGATGTCGCTGTGTTGGGTAGATCAAAAGATAAAAATAAAAGAATAATGTACATACCATGAAAAACTGAAATTTATGAATCACCCTGTAACTCCCAAACGGTTAAGATCCCCCCCCCCCCCTGCTATACAATTTTTTGTTTGTCTAGGCGAGAGCTACCATTTGTACTCGTATTGACCTCTAGAAACGTTACACCCTGTATATATATATATATATATATATATATATATATATATATACATATATATATGGTGGATTCTTTTTCAAGTGAGCATGACGTGTTTTTTGTTTATATTTTTGAAGTCAATGAAGTGTCAGTAAAACAAGTTTGGCTCGATTAGCACCTCGTTTTCGAGTTATAATTTTTTTTAAATTGCAAAAACCGAGAGGATTATTTATAGTTCCCCCAATATAACTGTTAGTTTTAATCATGAACTATAAGTGTCTAGAAATACCAGTTAAAATAGCACTCTTTCAGAAAAAAGATAAAACAGATACGGTACTGAGATATAAAGCACCATAAAGCGTTTATTTGTTCTATAATTTTTGAACCAACATTATTAAAAATAAATATACTATTATATAAATATAACTTGAATGTTGGAAAAGGGTTCGCAGGCGTATATATATATATATATATATATATATATATAGATATATATATATATATATATATATATATATATATATATATATATATATATATATATATATATATATATATATGGACTGTAGAGGAAATAAGAGAGGCGATATGCAGCGCTGCTGGGGTTAGCCCGGAGACTGTGGAGCTGAACGCCAAGGGGGCAACCTACGAAGGGAGGCAGAACGTAACAGCGGTGTTGGCGGAAAATTTCGCTCTGAAGCTCCTTAAAGTAGGCAAATTTAAAATTGGCTGGGTTATTTGCACGGGCATGTCAAAGCCCAATGCAAAGATCCGGACAGAGAGCATCTGTGCCTTAAATGTGGCAAGGAGGGACATAAGGCTGGCAGCTACACAAACAAGCCATACCGTGTGCACTACGAAAAAGAGGGGCACCAGTCTGGGCATGTCAGATGCCCAAACAACAAGGATCAGGGGGTCGGGGTTCCTAAAAAGGGTAACGGCATAGGCAAGTAGTATGAAAATACTACAAATAAACACAAATCGGAGCCGCCTGGCCCTGCATATGGCAATAGCCAAAGGCAGAGAAAAAGGGTATGGGTAATATTGGTAAGTGAGCCAAATAAAATAGCCATCAAAGGTAGAACTGACTAGGTATTGGATAAGGAAGCTGATGCAGCCATTAAAATCCTCGAACTTACCATCTACAGCTGCTACTTCTCGGGGAACAGAGATACTGCTGAGCTGGAGTTTAGTCTAAATGACATTGGCAGGCGCATCAGAGCCTATGCGCAAAGCGAAATTGTGGCAGGGGACTTAAATGCACAATAGGTCAAATTGTCACCGACTGGATAGCTGAGTACGGGCTACTTATCGCCAACATCGGAGATAAGCCAACTTTCCAAACGCTAGGATATGCATCTATCCTAGACCTGACGCTGGTCACGGAAGACGACAAAAGTATGATTCAGCACTGGGAAGTGAGTGACACAGAATCACTAAGCGACCATAATCACATAGTCTTTGAGGTCGTAACAGCAAAATCGGGCAGGAAAGCAAAAAGTAGGAGTCCTGAAGGGTGGCAACGTAAGAAGTTAGACCACCAAAAGCTAGAAGTTGAGATAGCGCACCGTCCCCACGACGGAAGTACAGTTACTGCGGCAGGTTTCATGGAGATGCTGAAGCACGTCAGTAACCAAGCAATGACTACAAAGAGAGAACAAACCAGGAAAGCTCCGGTCTACTGGCGGAATAACGACATTGCATAGTTACGAAGAAAGTGCATGAGAGACAGAAGGTCCTATACCAGAAGTCCCAGACGCTCAGCAGTGGAAAGGCAGAGGAAATGGGAAGAATATAACACCAGCAGGAAAAGGTTAAAAGATGTTATTAAAAAAGCCAAAAAGGCGTGCTGGAAGACTCTAAATCCAAACTACGTGCTAGAAGTCTACAATGGACTTACCAACGAGGGGTTATTCCCGACAGAGTGGAAAAAAGCACTGTTGGTCCTGCTTTAAAAAGGAGACAAGCCGATAGATGCTCCAGCATCATATAGGCCAATCTGCTTGCTTGACGTTGAGGGTCAATTGTACGAACAACTTATCCTAATAAGACTCAAAGATGAGCTCAAGAAATCAGGAGACCTTTTGAGAAGGCAGTACGGCTTCAGAGAAGGCCGACAGACCGTCAACGCCATAATGGAAGCCCTCAGGATAGCAGGAGAAGCGCATGCCTACGTAGCACGAAACCGTCGGCTATGGGCAATGGTCACCATAGACGTTAAGAACGCCTTCAACAGCGCCTCGTGGCAGATAATACTTGAAGAACTAAGAGAGCGACAAGTAAACGAAAGCCTGATAGCTGTCATCGCATCTTACCTTTCTGAGAGAAAAATAGTGCAAGAAGCAGAGGGGCGAACGGTAGAAATGAGTATAAATAGCGGTGTCCCACAAGGATCAGTGTTGGGCCCAATGCTTTGGAACGTTCTATATGACGACTTACTGGAAAAAGAGCAACCCGAAGGAGTAACCCTGATAGGGTTTGCAGATGACGTAGCAATGGTCATGACCAGGGTCAACACTGCGTTGCAGAGGGTGGCGAACTGGAAGGACAGGCTGCACCTCCAGATTGCGCCGAAAAACCAGAAGCAGTGCTGCTCACTGCTAAAAGGAAAATAGTGCCGATACACTTTACTATATAAGGTAAAGATGTTAAGACGAGTCCAGAAACCAGGTACCTAGGTGTCTGGATAGACCAAAGGATGACCTTCTCAAGACACTCTTGACAAGGTCCTGCTTTAAGCAGGGAGGACAATAACAGCACTGTCCAGCATCATGCCCAATATAGGCGGCCCAAGAGCATCAAAGAGAAGGTCACTTGCGAGCGTTGTACACTCGCAAATATTGTATGCGGCGCCTGTCTGGTACGACGCAATGAACAAAACAATCAAGACTAGAAATGACTAGCATACAACGAGGGATACTAATAAGAGTCGTTAGCGCATACAGAACGATCTCAGCAGAAGCTGCTGGGGTGATAACGGAAGTACCGCCTATGGACCTAATGGCCCAAGAAAGGTCATTAAAATATGATGGTATGGCCAGAATTGAAGCTGGGGAAAGCCTGATGCGGATCTGGCAGACAAGATGGACAGGAGCCCAACATGGTAGATGGACGCTTAGGCTGATACCTAACATCAAGAAATGGATCGACAGAGCTTACGGAGAGGTGGACCATTTCCTAACCCAGGCACTCTCTGGTCACGGCTATTTCCGTTTCCTTGTACAGAAGAAACAGGGCAGATACGGATAAGTGCCCGTACTGTGGAGAAACGGATGATGCCGAACACACACTTTTCATGTGCGAGAAGTGAGAGTACAGTCAGTACACGGTAGAGGAATTCTGTGCAGCCAATATGACAAAGAGTCTGACTGCAGAATGGGAAAAATGGACAATAATGTACAGAATAGTGAAGTACATTACTGAAAATAAGGAGAAAAACCTAAGGCGGGTTTAGTCCAGATTAGAAATAAGTTTAAGTAGCCATTGACGTATAGCTAGGAAATTAAGTACCCTATAAAGGTAGGTAGGTTAGGTAGGCAGCCACCACACTGAAGTAATGCGGACGCGAAGTGGAGATGGTTTTTAGTGGGTACAAATCCCACACTAGCTGGGTCTCCGGGTGTATTTTAGAAGATTTTCCTCCTCAAAAAAAAAAAAAAATATATATATATATATACCATATATATATATGAAATGTTGATTGTAGAAAACGGTATATATTCAAGTGTGATTAAATGAATTCCAATTAATTGCAGTAATACAAGTTTATCGCGGTACATTAAATGTCAATCTAGTTTTCAGGAATAGCAATCCAACGATTTCGAAGGAAAATAAGCTATATATAGTGAATTTAAGTGACAATAGTGGGTTACAAAATTAATCGTACTGCCCCCCTAATAGGACTCTTAACCATTATCCACTGGTAGATTTTTGTGATTGGCCTCTGTAGTACTCCTATTGCAGTCTTGACTGTGACAACTCCTTCCAACTGATCTGGACCTTGATATGTTGCTTGAATTCCGCCCAACGCCCAAGCGGATGGTGGCAAGTTTTCTTCCTAAATGAGGACAAGTTCCCCTTTAAGGTAAGTTGACTTTGTGCGCCATTTAGGACGGTGTAGCTGCGTTTTAAGATACTCCATGAAAATGAAATTTCAAATTCTATCAACCGAAATTGCGAACCTGAAAGTGCAAAATGCAAAATTGGAAGCTACAGTAAACGAGTTAATGGAGAAAGAAAAACAGCTGCAACTTAGAGTGGACCATCTTGAAATGAAGGCTAGGGAAAAAGCAATAATATTTAAAATGCATGACAAACTGGAAGCGAGGGAACAAGCAGAGGCGATTATAAGCAAAATTTGCAGTGAAGTCATGGAATTACCTGTTCCCCTACAAATTCAAAGCGTGTTTAAAATCCCCACAAATCATACTCAAAGTACCTTAATTAAAGTCGAGTTTGAACTAAAAGTCAGCTGTAAAAGTGATTAAGGCTAGCAGAAAATTGAAGGGTACGAGAATCTTCGTAGATAAAAATTACCCAGTGGATATATGGAGAAAGAGGAAGCTGCTTTTTAAGATCAGGAGTAGTTTAAATAATGCAGACAAAAGAAGAATTTCGGTAAGAGATGATAAAATGATAATAAGAGGTAAAGTATTTGAAATAGAAAGTAGTACTATTATGCACGATGGAAGAAGTGGTCTAGAGAAATTGTGTGATTTTTATAGGAAAGACCTTAATGTAAAGAGAATTGTATCTGATATCTTACTAGATAGTATTAAAAATATGGAAATAGTAACGTAAATTTGTAGGAAATCGTCGTCTGTCGGGTAGGAAGTGAAATGGTAGAAATGGTGGAATGAATTTACAAAAGAAAAGGAATTAAAAATATTAACATATAATATTTGTGGATTAAAAAATAAATTAATGTTTCCATACTTCTTTCACTTTGCTACAATGTGTTCTTTGCTTTTGATGTGTTCTTTTTATATGAGACTCACGTTACAGAAAGTAATTTTCATGATTACAAAAAATATTTTGCGAACTTTTTACTGAATTGGGATAGTGCTTCTAGATCAGCCCAATATGGTAGAGCAAAAGGCGGTTGCCTGTTTGGTGTTAGAAGTTCAGCCAGTGTTGGTACATTGTCGTATGCTTATATAAATAATAGATGTGTAGTTAAGATAGAAGAAGGAATTACTCCTCATTCTTGCTTATATAAATGGTAGTCAATGGGATGAAGATTTTAGTGAATTGGCGGAATGTGTTGCATGTGAAGCATGATAAATTTATTATATTAGGAGATATTAATACAAGAGTGGAAGAACTTCAGGCAACTTCTGACGAAAGTCATGACTAATCGGTATCTTTTAGTCGAAGGTCTAAAGACAAAGTTGTTAATGTGAAAGGAAATTGTGAAATTGTGAGGATATGGGGTTAGTATTGTTAAACGGACATATGCAAGGGGATAGAGAGGGAGAAATAACATTTGCTTACCGAAGTGGAAATTATGTAATTGACCTTGTTGCGGCGACAATCCCTACAATTTCATATCTGAATAGGTTTGAGGTACTTCGTGAAATGTATTCTGATCACTTCCCACTATGCCTTAGTTTAAAAAGTAATGCGGCACTTACCCAAACTAATATGCAGAAATTAAATTTACTTCCGAAATTAAATTGGAATAAACAGCAACCGGAAAGATATAAGCAGTTTCTCAGAAATATAATCGATAAGGCTCCTCACTTTGAGGATGCCCAGGCCACGATTAATAGCGTAGTAAGCGCAATTAAAACAGTTGCAGTTACAACTGGAGGAAAGAAACCGCAAAAGTGGTTTGATAGTAGCTGTGTTTCCGCGAGAAAGATTTCCTTCAGATGGCTGAACGTCTATAGATATATAGAAGCTAATTCGTATTTCCGTAAGCTATTTAAGACCAAGGAAGAAGCATATTACGAGCAATGTGCAGCCACCCTCTCTGAATTAACAAGTTCTCGTGAATGGTGGTCAATGGAAAAGAAACTTCAAGGGAAAAAGTTTGTTAAAGGCACAACAATCACCATCCAGCGTTTAGGCATTATTTCGAAGATTTGCTCAGTTCCGAAATGAGGTCATGCCCAATTCAATACTCGGCTCCGTATATTAGGGACAACTTTCTGGACAAACCTATAGAGCTAGATGAGTTGCTGCATGTACTCCATAGGGCAAAAAATGATAAGGCTCCTGATCTAAACGGAATACCTTATGAATTCTTCAAAGGTGCTCCTAAAAATTTCCTATGTAGAATGTTTAGTGTTTTTAATAATATTGTTACGGATATAGCGGTCTGGCCGAGCGGAGCCTATCGTGTTCAGCTGTTTGGTACTACAAATTAGTATCCGTATTGTGAAAAAGTTAGTATATTGAACAACTTCAATTGTGTTTTGGCAATCTCTGCGCCTAATTCACTTACTCTTGTATCCGCGGATTAATTAAGTTCTCAAATTAGATAGCACAACTTAGTCGTATTAAAAGTGTCCGTGTCGCGTAAGGTAATAGTGTCTAGTTCACCGTGTTTTGCAGATTTCACTGATAATTGTTTTTTCTTTTCCGATACTCGACAAGTAAAAGAAAATCACTATTCTTTTCGAAGTGTCACTCGTTTTGAAGTAAAAGTGAAGAATGTGTTACCTGAGTGTAGTTTATGCTCCGTGAGTGAGATCTGAAGTACCTGGTGATCGTAATGAGGTGATCCGTGTGCTAGTGCAGGTGCTACTTGGTGTTTTGCTTAGAGCTGGTGTGATCTATGTTTCCGTGCGGTTGTTTTGATGGTGAGCTCTCCTGACTGGGGATTCCGTTTGAGGCCTGCGAAAATTAAGCCGGGTCGCTTCGAAATCCCTGTTGAGTGGAGCCGTAACTTCAAGGGCAGTTTGGCGGGTTTGAAAATAAACAACGTTATTGATTTTGTGTAAAGTTCTTGTATTAAGTTACCGTGGCAATTTCTGCTTTACAAAAGAGAGTCTCAAGATGGCGGTGAGCCTTTTTATAGTTTTTGTTAATTTCGAAATTCGAAAGTGACTTAATTTGTGCTAAAAAAAGGACTAACATCAGGTAAGATCAATTTTTAATTAATTTTCGTTAGATTCTTATTTAATTGCAAAGATTTTCAATAATCACAAAGGTAAAAATTACTCCTAATCTACTGCAAAGTGTACTTTTGTGGTAATTCGTGTTTTTTAATTTGTGAGGTTAGGCCTAGGATTTTGTGATAAGATTTTTTATTTCTGTTGTTTTGATCGGATATTTTCCTCCTTCTAGGTCCTCCAGGTGGTGGTTATCGATTTTCAGCTTGCAGATCTGCATGGAACATGGAGTACATCAAGAAATCTCTGAATGATATTTGCAGGAATTGACAGCTACGCCGACTAGGGAAGTTCCTTGATTCACAGGTAAGTATTACTTTTCAAAGTAATCTTTGCAGGTGGTTGGTAGATTCTGGAGTATTTTGGAGAATTGATTGAAATGGCAGGTGAGTTCTATGTTTGTTGTTTTTGTACTCTTCTTAGATGGTGCTTTAAAGAGGCATTATTGACTCATAATTTTATTTGATTTCAGGTTAAGGCCAGTGAGAGGACTTTATTGGATGCCCTATAAGAAAGGATGTGGAGGGAAAAATATCGGAAGGGAGTTGGAATTTGTGGCGGACACGGGTAAGTAGGAAATTGGTTGAGGGTTTTGTCTTTCATGTTTTGTGTTGTGTGATCGTTGTCTTGGGTGTTGTGTCTTGTGTGTTGTTTTTTCCTTACTCTTTTCTAATATTTCTTCTCGATTTTAGCGGGGGGAAAAGGTAAAAGCTCCGTTTATTTTACCCGGCTTGACCTGAAAATGGTCTCCAATTTAGTGCTGCCGGCGCCGTGGGATGATCCAGCAAAGTTGTGTTGTTTGCCTATCGTCGTGGGACCTTTCTAGTGGACTCAAAGGAATCGCGGATATATGGTAGGTGAGTACTTTTGTAATAATATAATGGATAAAGGGGAAGTACCAACTAGTTTTACCCAGTCCGTTATATATCCTATACTGAAGAAGGGAGACAAAAACATGGTTGAAAACTACAGGGGCTTATCATTTATGGATGTGGATTTTAAGTTATTTGCAGGTATTATACTTAACAGACTAACAAAGTTAAAAAACTCAAAACAGATATTGGCCGAAAGCCAGGCAGGATTTAGAACGGGATACTCCACGGTAGATAACATATTTTGCCTAACTAGCATAATACACCTCCAATTAACACAAAGAAGAAAGAAAGTTTATGCTCTGTTCGTGGATTTCCGTGCTACTTTCGATACAATTGAAATAAATTCTTTGTTCTTGAAGTTGTATAATTGTGGGATATCTGCCAGGATGGTTAATGTTATACGAAGCATGTCTAAAAGCACTACCGCAAGAGTATGGGATGGGGCTACACTCTCTGAGTTTTTTCCGACAAATGCTGGTGTTAGACAAGGCTGTCCACTAAGCCCTTTACTATTCTCTTCTTTCATAAATGATCTGGAAGAAGAATTGGAGACAGGTATGAGATGTGGTACACTCAATATCAAATGTTTAGTGTACGTTGACGATATTGTGATTCTAGCGAGTAATCCCGAAGTACTTCAGAGAATGATTAACTCCTTAGACAATTATTACCAAAAATGGAATCTTCAAGTAAATCTCGATAAGACTAAGGTTTTGATTTTTCAGAAGGGTGGAGGAAGCAAAAGTCGGGAAGAAAAATGGGTATTCCACGGTTCGGAAATCGAAATTGTTAATAGGTACACCTATTTAGGAATCACACTAACGCCAAAACTGTCAGTAGTAGAACATCTAAGAGCTGAAATCAAAACTGTGAAAAATGCCATCAACAGCACTTGGAGATCCTTTATGTTAAACAAAAATATAAGTCACTCAGGGAAATTCAAACTGTTTAATGAAGTATCCAAGGCAATCATGTGTTATGGCTCACAGGTTTGGGGATTTGCAAGATAAGCGGTTATTTTTGTTGCCACAACAGACACCCAACTATGCTTTGACGCTAGAAACATTACTACCAACTATGTTTTCTCAGAGTCTGAAGCATCACTACGATTACTCGTTAGGAGTGATGTTTGATTATGAAGACAGAAGGTTACCTAAACGTATCGCGCGGGAAGTTCTCAGGAAAAAAACCTACTGGTATGAAGAAATACATACGCTTTCAGAAAAACACAATATTAACACCGAAAGCAACTTTAACTCCAGGGAAAACCTGAAGGATAAATTGTATTTAATTATAAGTAAGGAACAAGAGTGGAAGCGTAAGAAAGCAGTTGAAAGAGCTGAACAAACGGTCAGACATGGGTTGTATAATGACCTTGAATATAATCTTAATATTTTGAACTATGTTAGAGATGATTTCAGTGTTAGAAAAATCAACTTGATTCTTCGGTACAGATGCGGGTTGGTGCCACTAAATGCAAGCCCGTAGAGAAAGGAGGGCAGTTGTATTTTCGAATTATGCAATTTAGAGGAAGATGAGGATATTGTTTACTTTTTGGGTAACTGTTCGATGCTGGCTGAGATTCGGATTCCAATTTTTGGCAAACGAAACCTGATGGTACCACAGATCATAGAATTGCTGAATGGCTCAGATTATGATGCACTATTCAATTATGTACAATCCCAACTAGAGAGGAGTGGGCAGAGTGGGGGGATGCCACAGGTGTAGAAATATCGGTGTTCACGGATGGGTCTAAGTCGGAGGACGGGGTGGGAGCAGGGGTCTTCTCGGACTGCCTAGGCATATGCAGTAGGTACCGGTTACCGGACCACTGCAGTGTATTCCAAGCGGAGATCTTGGCCATAGAAAGGGCGGTAACACTAATACACGGGCGCCCAAACCTACCAATGGGTAGCGAGATATACTTGTACATTGACAGCCAAGCAGCTATCAAGGCGCTGGACTCAAACTTAGTCAGATCACAGCTGGTCGGCAGGTGTCTGGCGGGTCTCCGGACGTTAGGGGCGAGACACAAGGTAACTCTCTGCTGGGTCCCTGGTCACAGTGGTGTTCAAGGAAATGAGGCAGCTGATGAGCTGGCAAAGGAGGGATCACAACTGGATGATTCCTCTATTGACAGATCGATTGGCTGGCCGCTAGAATCAGTAAAGAGAGAGATTGCCCTTAAGGCTACTCAGCTCGCTAAAGAGAGATGGAGTACCTTAACCACATGCAGACTATCAAGGCAGATGTGGCCTGAATGGGATTTGAGAAAAATCGCGTTCCTGCTAAACGGAAGCCGGATAAATCTCCGAAACATTGTGGCAGTTATTACTGGCCACTGTCTTTTCGGTAGACATGCACAACGTCTGCGCGTTCCCACAAATGACTTCTGCCGGAGTTGTATGGACGAGGAAGAGGTGGAAAGCATTCAGCACTTACTCTGCGAATGGCCGGGCCTAGCAAAAAGAAGGTACAATGCAATGGGCGTGTACTTCTTAGATGGCATGGGCGATATAGCCGGCATCGGGCTGAAGCAGCTATTAAGGTTTATTAACAGCTGCGGCTGGTTTTAGTTAAACCCGGCAATCAGGCACGGTTCCACGGATGTGGTAGCACAACGGACCATTTATAGGTCTATGTGAGGCTGATCGGCTGTAGGGCTGATAGCCGCCACCCTAACCTAACTTAACCTAATTATGTACAAAATACATGGGAGTATCGCAAACTTATCTTAGAGGAGTTTTCCTGAAATGAAGTATTCGGTACAGTTTTAGTTTTAGTATTAGTCCTTTAGTAATATAATGAAATTTAAATGTTATGTTTTATATTCACATTGTTTAATTTGCCAACCTAATTTACTTTGAAATTTGTATTGAAATTAATACTTTTTTTTATATTTATTATATAATATATTTAATACTGTTCTACAGATCTAGAAGAGCTATAATTGGGTTTTGTAAGTTAAAAACTAATAAACATTATTATTATTTTCCGGTTTTGACGCGTGTCATCTCGCTCTCTGGCTGGCGCGGCGGTAGTTTTCCCATACATCGGGCGTAATGCCAAGACTTCGGGGATTTGTCATTCGTTCATTATGTCCTTATGTTTTGTCTGTAGCGTCCTGTCAGTAGTTCAGGAATTTGCGAATCGTTCGGAAAGTGTTAAATAAAGACAACCGCTTTCTGTAGTGTGTGTGTAGTGTTTTTATGTAACTTTAGTGCTTGTATATTTGTGATTAGTCTTTTCGGTACAACGGCTGTGGAAGACAAGATGATTGGCATGATAGTCACTTTGTCCATTTTCCACATCCGCTGAACCTCGTGTGCCAAATCTGTGTATTTCGCAATCTTCTCCCTAAAAGTGTTCTGCGCATTTTTGGTATTGGGTACTGCAATGTCAATTAGGTATGTTGTTTTGCTGTGTTTATCTATGAGAGTAATATCATGTCTATTGTGGTGTATTGTTCGATCAGTTATTACTGACCGATCATAATATATTTTATGTGTGGACTTTTTAAGAACACTGTCTGGTATATATTTGTAATATGGGGTGTGGCGGGTGTAATAAGGTTGTGTTTTAGGGCTTACTGTTGGTGTATGACATTGCAGACCTGGTTGTGCCTATGCAAGTAATCTGTTTTAGTAAGGTGTTTGCATCCAGCCGTTATATGTTCTATTGTTTCAGTAGCTAAATGACAAAGCCTACACGTGTCGTCCTAAACTGCCGCATTCTTAAGGATGTGTTTAATATAATTCTTCGTGTTAATGACTTTGTCTTGTATAAAGCCAGCTTTCCTTTACAACCAGATATTTTTGCCAGTGTTAGAATCAATAGATCAGACACTAAGCTCAAAGTTCTTTTTAAATTATGAATTAAACAATACATACTTAATTGAAATTTAGATTTGAACATAAGAAATAGATAAAAAGAAACATATAAATATATATAAAAATCAGTTTCAAGTAGTCATAATATAACATATTTACTGTAACGTAGTTTGCATCTTAAAAACATATGCTGTTATTATTCTAACAAAAGAAATTAGAATTGTATTTAGAATCCAGTTGTATTTAGAAGCTACAAAATTACATGTATTTGGAAAATAGAATTGAATTAAACTTAAACAATAAGATTAACTTTTGAAGAAATTTTAATATACATATCATCAAATTGTTATATAAATTAAGAAAATAGATGAATACAAATTTCACTGAGAGGGAGTATTGTAGCGGCGATATTAAACGTTTCATCAAAAATGGATTACAACAATATTTTTGTTGCCACGGTTTACATCACAACATCGTCAGTGTAACCAACCTAAAAATTCACGTCAAAAAGAAGTTGACAAAATCATGCTGTGCTACGTCAGGTCCGCTCACAAATCAGCAGTCGCACTCCACCTCCGCCATTGACAAGTTGATTTATATATATATTGTCAATAAAAATTATTATTATAATTTCTTGAATTTTAATTAATAAGTATATAAAAGAACCACTACAGTGCCTGCTAAAGCTCTTTCTTCATCAGTGTGGGTGCATAATTCTTCTTGATTTTTATGTTCACTACATGCACGACATAGTGAAAACATTAATTTTCCGTTCTGGTTTAAAGGTAGAATGGGGTGAAGCAGTTTCTCTGGTGGTAGAATTTTACACTTTATGAGTCCGTTAGTTTTACTCAATTCCAATTTAGAACAGTTTTCTTCCCCGAGATGAATTTTTGGGTGGTTGATGGGGAACTTTCCATATTTGCAAACCCATGGGTACAATGAACACACTTCTATATACTTAATTTTTTCGCCTGGTTTGCATTCATAATATTCGACTGTGTTTCCTGTACGACCCCCATAAAAAGCATCACGAGGGTCAAGCGGTGTAATATTTACTAATGGGTGGTTTTTCACATATTCCATATCTTTGGTTTGCCCCAATTGTCTGTCAAACTCGCATGCCCATTTTTCAATTACTTCATAACCTAAAGATCTGAGGCGTTCAGTTTTTGCAGCTGTTCTTTCATAGCACTGGTTTAATGTATCGCATGGAACGTCATGTAGAGGGGTGTCACGATTGTGTTGTAAACATGCTGGATGGCCGTGGTAGTAGCATCCATGAAATTCAAAGATCTGATTAGCACTCGCTTAATAACAATCTACTTTAACCCCAGCAACCACAGCTTCTCGCCCCTTGGCTGCATGTTGTATGTTAATTTTTCTCTGGTCTTCTTCCCATATAAGCCACTGAATTGCTTCTTTTGATTGGTTATCTGCGAACCAATATCCGTTTCTGGGGATGATTCCAATAGTATTTGGTTTGAGGAAATTGCGCCGGTACACCAAACTGCATGCAGATGCTATGGTTGTTGCCTCAACAAAGGGATCTACATTGCATTCATCCACCAATAACTTCCTAAATTTAAGACCAGCCTCGGTTAAAATCTGCACATCATTGATACAGTAATCCACAATATCACGCTGCATATTAAAGTCATGATTTTTATGTTCCATATACCATGTTAGAAAGTCCTCCCGTTCTTCGGTTTTCATAGTGTCGGGGCTATAATATTCGATAGGTGGTAAACACCCAATATAATTTTCATTTTCGGCTGTGTTGAAAAGGTGCGGAAAATACCCTTTTTTATACACTGACGGCAAATCGAAAGCTTTTGATAGTTTTGAAAGGGCCATTGGGAAATAGTTTAAAGAATCAATAAATTTTACGTTATCTAGTTGTAACATAATAATTTTTGTCCCGCGCATTATTAATTCCGGTTTTAAACTTGTATGCTGTAGTTAATAATTTAATATAAATTGGTGATCGAATGCCTGACCGTTATGTGCGATTACTATTACATTTTTAAATTTCTTTCGAACTTTTAATATATGTTCCAGAAAGGCTTTAATTATATCATTCCTTTTAATTACAAGTGGAAATTTATCAAATATTATCATTTAAGCATTGATGACACCTTTGTTGGAAAACACATAAATTGGGCTCATGCTGTTTAATTTTCCCTATAAATTCACCCTTCACAAGCTTCTCTCCTATTACTTTTTCTTGGCGTGTTTCCAAATCGTAAAATATATACAAAACATCATCAAGTTTTGGCCTCTTCTTATTAATTTGAATGAAACATAGGTGGTCCTCTGGTACATGTTTATCACATGTCCTGCAAAAGTATTCTCCGCATATATGGTTTTTGTTGGCTCTGTACATTTTCAAAAAATCCGCACACCTTTTAATTCCTTCGCAAACGCTCGTCTTATTTAAAGATGCGGTCGCTCTATGGCTGTTGAAGCATTGTTGACCTCGAAAACTTCGGTTGCAGTTTTTACATTCGACATCATGTACATTTTTCGAACAGGCAGGTGACTGCTGACAACAGGGGCATGTTCCTCTGCATCTATGCTCGTTTTTATGATCGTATGGTACATGACAATTTTCATAATAATAACTGCAACAGAAGGCTGCTGTTAGAGATGTAATTACGTTATAATGTCCCTCATGGTATAATAGATTTAAGCGTTTTTTCGCATTTTGCCCCTCAAAAATAATATTTCTTCCTTTATTGCCATACTGGTAAACAGAAATTTTATAATCTTTTAAATTATATTGAAATTTTTGAAGCTCGAGAATTCCAGAGCCTTCAGGCGATATTCCAACATTTGCAGAATTAATTAATTCTGTATCTCTTATTGTTTGAATTTTAGCTCTATTTTTTCGAATATTATCATAATCGATGTGTTTGTCAGCATGGGCTATTGCAACAACTAGAGCGTGGGGTAAACATAAATTATCTTTATTTTCTATCGACACAATACCCCGATGTACTGCGCACTCTTCATTGAAAGAATTATATTTTCTGCCTCGACCTTTGCCTTGTGGCAACCTGACGGAAGTAACAGCTAGGCAAAATGCGTCGGTGTTTAAACCTTAAACCTGAATTACTCTGGAAAATTCGGGAAATCATCTCCCAGATGTCTTCGACTTTAACCGTAGATGCTGCTCTATAACTCATCCATTCCGGGCCTCTTTCCTTAAGACTTTCACCACAAAACGTAATGCCGACCTGATCGTCCGGCTGGAGGTCTATCATGGTATAATGGACAACATCTTCAATGGAGCTCTTAATCCATGACGAGGGCTCCGCATTTGGTGGTGGGGCCCTTATTTTAAATTCCACCTTACGCCCCCGCACATTAAATCGTTTGATATAGGTTGTGTAATCTTTTTCAATTACAAATTTTGACATTTTCACGATTAAAAATTATTATTACTACTTATCACTTTGAGAGATGACTAAAGAATGCCTAAGCAGTTTAAGTGCAATTCAATATACCTAATGCTGATAGCTAAAAAAAAACCGATTTTTACAGATTCATGCAGCGAAACATCGGCAAAGCAGAAGTAGATCATATTGCAATCCATATTGCATGAAAGCAATTTTAGTTGAGGTAATAATCGTTAATAATGGTCAATTAATCATATTCTACATATTGATTATTGGTTGTCAATATTAAAACACGCTATAAGCGCATTTTATTCGACGGCTAATACCAGGCCATGTTTAAAGTATATAAACCAACAGCATTTTATGTTACTCATAAGGTAATGAAGTTTTTTCGGGGCAAAATTTACTGATAACGCTGTTCACTCTAGCAAGCCATGCTATGGTCATAGTAAGAATATTATGCCGCCGTCTAATGATAAGCTACATGTGCGATCACATCGTCTTGACCATAACAATAGCTTTGGGGTTGCGAGAAAATTGCTTTCTTGTGCTTAAATTCATGATCGCCTGGTAGTCAAAATTTAAATACCCCTGTATTACTAATCATATTTAACATTGAGGCGTACGTGCGTATGTGTGTACATGCGGTTATTTATTAATAACACTCAACTATCTATAAATATTCTATTAAATCGATAATCGAAAGTTACTAATAAATCCTAATTATTAATTATTTCCACACGCTCAATCAGCACCTCTCACAATTTCACATCCATAGCAATGACGTAATCACTACTCCCAAAAATCAATGGGGTCGGTGAGCGCTTTACTCATAATCGACATCCTGAACCCAAACACATCGATGACGTCATCGAAACAGCGCAAACATCACGTGTGCCTAGTCACGTGATAACAGATAACGGGATGACACCTGGTGAGATAACAAGGATGACACCTGTCGGCAATTTCAAAGCAAAAAAGGGCATCTCAAGGTCAAAATTTTTCCCACGGTCACAAAAATGTTCCCACGCTCAAGTGCCGGAATACCTACTGGTCTACTTAGATATATTTGAACATCATCAGCGTACTGGTGTAGGGAAGAATTACTGATTGTAGATGGTAGATCATTCAGATAGAGACCAAATAAGAGCGGGCGAAGTAGTGAGCCTTGCGAAACTACTGAATGAAGGTATTCTGTCTGTGAGTTTGAGCCGTCGATCTTCACGTGTTGGCACCGACTAGATAAGAAACTTCCAACCAACCTAACCCCTGATGAGGAGAAACTGAAATTATCAACCAATTTACAAAGAAGTTTGGAATGGTTAACAGAGTAGAATGCCTTGCTAAAGTTAAGCATTACAAGAATTGTCAAATAGTCTCTATCAAGAGCCTCATGGATATCAGACGTCACCCTCAAAAGAGCAGTCTCGCAACTGTGTTTAGAACTGAAACCCGACTGCCAAGGGAACAACACTATAATGTTATCTTGTTCAAACTTGATCGCCTAGGCTTCCCCTCCCGATTCATCTCCTGGATTCAATCATACCTCAACAACCGTCGGTACAATGTTCTTTTCAGCTCATCCATTTCTAACCCTATTGTCGCTCGTTCCGGCGTCCCCCAGGGCAGCCACCTCGGTCCATTAATTTTCATCCTTACAATAAATGATGTTGAATGTGTCATCAATCACTCAGAGCTGTCCATTTATGCTGATGACCTGAAAATAATCAAACATATCTCCTCCACAACTGACTCTCTTCTCCTGCAAAAAGATCTCGATTCCTTCACTACATGGTGCATGAAAAACTTTCTTGAACTCAATGTCTCCAAATGCCAGTCCATCTCTTATTCCCCCAAGCGTCTTACACCCACCCCGAGAGTCTACATGCTAACCGACGTACCAGTCCCTATCGTTACCTCTTTGTGTGATCTCGGAATAATCTGTGATAGTGAACTCAATTTCCGTTCCCACAGCATAATTAACAGAGCTAACTCCGCGCTAGGGTTTGTGAAGCGCTGGTCCAGAGAGTTCTCCAATCCGTAGGTTTCCAAATCTCTCTATATTTTCTTCGTTAGACCTCTCCTTGAATATGCCAGCCAGCTATGGTCACCTACACAAACAGTTCACATTAATAGGATTGAATCTGTCCAGCGTTGGTTCATTCGCTTCGCTCTAGTGATCTTCCGTGGGTAGACAGATTCAACCTTCCACCTTATGAAAACCGTCTGAAACTGATAGACTTACAACCTTTAAGTAAACGTCGTGATGTTTCCCACATTCTCTTCATTCATCAGCTATTAAGTGGTGCCATAGACTGCCGTTCAATCCTGCAATTTTTACCCATCTATACCAATCCCCGCAACCTTAGGTCCACTCCCCTTTTTCGACTCGACCGCCATCGCACAAACTACGGTCAAAGTGAGCCAATTACCAGGATGCTACGAAAAGTCAACGACCTTTCCTCCTTTGACTTCCATCTGTGTAAATCATCCCTTCACAAAGCCTCTTGATCCCGCACATTTTGATCACTTTTCTTCTTTGGTCTTCTTTGGAATGAGAATAACCACAGCTAACTTTCATTCCGTAGGGTACTGCGATGTTGTTAATGCGAAGTTATAAATGTGTAGTAATGGAACAATTACATATATGTGGCGCTAGTAGTTTAATAAAATTGGGAGGAAGATTATCAGGTCCTGGTACAGTTGACTTTATGGAGTACAAAGTTTGTAAAAGCTCATCAGTGTTGACACATCTAAAAGCAAAACCCTCAAAAGTGTCGGAGATATGCGCGTCACTCGAGTGATTCGACTGAGCTGCATCTCGAGTGCCACTAGTGAAGAAGCCATTCAGAGTGTCAGGGTCAAAACCCCCACAAGGTGCGTTCCGCTCATATACCCCTAAACTCCTAATATTCCTCCATAAGTTTTTGGGAGGTAGATTTAAATCCAACTTGGATGCAAAGTAAGCTCGTTTAGTGGTGTGAAGCATTGCTGTAACCCTGTTATGCAATGTCTTGTATATATTTAACATTCGAGTATCACGATTTATTTTGTAGCGTTTCAATAAAAAATCACGCTCGGCTATTGCACTATGAATTTCCTGAGTAATCCACGGGCATTTGCCCGAGCGAACCGTGCATACCTTTAATGGTACATACTTGTTTTACAAATATGGTAGCATATTAGACAATATCACTATCTTGTCATCCACATCATAACAGTAATAAATGTCGGACCATAGAATCACATTCGTCAATCAGCTAAGTACTGTTAAGATTCTTGAAGTCACTATATGTAAGGTAACACTATCAGCAACCCCCTGCAAGTCAAATTTGTGGGTCATAAAAAGAAAGTCATGGTCGAAGTTGCTCGGAGGAGTAATTTGATTATGAAATAGCACCTTCCTGAATTCTGTTGTAATAATATAATCTAGTTGCGAAGGAGAGTTCGAATTAAAGTAGGTAGGCATGTGATTAACAATCTTGAGGTCCAAAACCTGAAACAAATCGAACAGCTCATTTCTTATAGCAGTGCGACTAAGTGCGTTGACATTTAGGTCAGCACAGACAATTACGTCATGACAACGTGAGGTCGCAAAATGCACCGCATCCGCAAATCTAGTCACACTCTCCAAATGGAATCCATTCGGAGGACAGTAAGCTCCAAAAATAATGCACTTATCAAACCCGGACTCAACCTGCACACCAATAAACTCAAACATCTCCTCAGGAGATGATGACTCCGCAAAGATTCGTGAACATTCATCGAAACACCTCCACCCAACCGGCCTACACGATCATTTCTTAAGATGACTAAATTCGGAATTGACACAAGTTTTGATGTAATATCGCTATTAAGTCAAGTTTCACACACAATTAAAACATGTACTCTAGTTCTAGCAAACATTTCCTGTAGTTGCCCAGATTTGTTCCTCAAGCTCCTCGCATTTATGCTGACAATATTTTATCCAGTAGATTGCGAAAAGAATATATTTATCATGGTTCATACTTTGTCCAGGGGAGATGCACTATATGACATCTATATGTAAATCTATTCTCAACACAGGGCAGGCTCCATCGGTAAAACGCTCGACTATTAATCAAAACAAAAATGAGAGCGACACACATCCGCAAGGGTTCATTGAACCAAATTGCAAGAAAAAAGAAAAACAAATTCATAATTTGAATAAAAGAACAAGAGAAGAAGAAAAACAAATCCGTAATTTCAATAAAAGGAAACGGAGCAAAAATCAAACAAATTTTGAGCAATAGAAAATACAAAGGAAAAACATTTACGTGAAAAAAGTAATTGTTCATATCATCCGGCCACTTTTGCTTTTGCTTCTGTAACAATTTCGCCAAGAGCCTCCTCATTTGATACCGCTATAGGAGAGTCGCCATCCCGTACCCGAATGTAGACAAGTCCATTACGCGTGAATGCAGACCAAACCTGCTCCTTCCTATATGCCAGTGCTCTACGCAGAATTCTTTGATTGTATCTAGTCAGACTCTCATACGCGTTAACCTTACTGTCAGAAGTAAACACTGAGGACAATTGTTTAAGTTCAAGAGTCCTACACTCTCAAGTCAAAGGGCTTAGACACACTATTGACTGCATCAGTATCGTTGTACTCTTCCTTAAATGCGGCTTCATTAGTAGAGTAGACAGCAAAGTCCTATATTCTTTTAGCTACGCTTTAAGGGGGTAGCCAGGTTTCAATGACCTCTTTTTTCAACTACATTTTTTTAACATTAATCTTTATTTGACATTTACAAATTTTTAGTACGTTTTCTAACATGTTAATAACTTCCAAAAAAAATTTTATTTTCATTTTTCATTAACATCCGGTTAATTTATGGCCGATCTGATGACGCCATGTTAAGAAACGGTTGCCATGATTTCTCAACTTTGGGTTATCTAAAACACAAAACAAAAATTGATTATAAAAGAGCACATAAATAACTATATCCTGAACCTCAGTTATGGAAAAAAATTCATAAATAAACAAATAGTGCAAGTTTTTGTCATTTTTTCTTTTTTTTCTACATTTTTTAAGCAAGAACTGTTTCATATTGTTATTAAATATTATTTGAAAATCAAGATCGAGGTTCATGCGATTGCTAAGCTTTTTCTGAATATTTAAAAAAAAATTAAATGAAATTGTCCTAGTAGATCGACTGGAATCGTGGCGACAACCCAAAAAAAATGTGTTTTGGGATAAACGCGTTTAAAAGATAAAGTGCGAAAAACACGTCTCATCGTCGAAATATGGGAATCAAATTATCTCACTTTTAATCAGCAATGCCTGCTCCGTACAATATTCCTTCTTCGTCCTCAAAATGCTCGTTCTCGCACATGACGGCACATGATAAGATTGAGATACTGAGAAAAGACGATAAGACGGTAAGATACTACTTCGATAAGACGGTCATCTCGACACGCCGATTGTAAGATGCGAGCGCTCGAGGCTTGGCGGCGTGATTCATTTTTCGGCCACTTCTGATACGCTATGAGATCAAAAGTCGTTTTTATCTTATTTCTGAGGTTATAGAGTGACTAAATATTGAGAAAAAAAAAGTTCAATTTTTTGAAAATTTCAAACCTGGCTACCCCCTTAATTCAAATCTTCGATAATTCTGGTAAACCTATAACTTGCAGAGCGTCTTTAGATTCGGGCTCACAGCTCAATTATGTTTCTGAACGTCTTGCTCAAGAGTTAAGCATCAAGCGATCTAAAGCTCATATTCCAATTTCTGGAAATTTCGAAGTAAATTCTAAATACAAAATAAACATATCCTTACAATCCCGTGTGACTAGTTTCACAGCTGATATTGAAGCCCAAATTTTACCTACAATAAACGGTTTACAGCCAGATAGTTTCATTAATATAAAGAGTGGTCAATACCATCCAACATTAAATTTGCAGACTCAGCATGAAACTATGAAATGTGTTATACTGTGTTAAGGTACGAGTAATTTCTTTAATTACACACCTTAAGTTTCGTTGGTTTTTAGGAAAGCAATGGTTACCAGCATGTTGATTAAGCCACTAATAATGCATCTTTTTGAACTCGTTTTTACAAGCACATTTGATTCCCATTTCACCCCAATGAAAATTAGACCCAAACATTAAAATTTAACTACACGGCTTTTATTCTGCCACCAATTCCTATCTTCGTGCCAAATATGAACTCCCTATATGAAAGGTTTTCACAAAAATCGCCAACCAATTAAAGACTTCCAATAAAATATATTTTATTATCTACCTATAGTTAAAGTGATTTTCAATTGTAGATACTAATGCTTTGATCAGTGAATCCAACGCTCGTTGCACCTTATTATCTTTTAGAAGTTCAATTGTATTTGAATCGTTTTGCAGTGATTGTACATTTGCATACAATAGATCGGATTTTGACTCCGTTATAGATGACTTATTGAGGATTTTTAATAAAAAAAACAGCTGTCGAGATCGGTGTTTTTATTTAAATTTGTTGGTTTTCCATCTAGTGTTCGGTTTTTTGGAAGGCATCCAGCAGCTAAAGAAAAGCTAACCCTTTGGTGCCGATGTTGACGAGGAGCCAAAGGAATTTAGCTTTTCTATACTAGAAACGCCGATCGCGTTAACAAATATTTTAATATTTCTTAATTTGCTCGAGTTAAACGGTTTAGTTGGGAATTTTTATTAAAAATTTTTGAAAAATTTTCTCGTGTCATGTGTTTAGTTTGTACATTGTCTACATGTGATTATTGAGGATGCTTAGAATTTTCTTCTGCAACTCGATCTCTGGATCAGGTTCGACAATGTTCGGTCGAGGAGCTGGAAGGTCAGCTGCGTCGCCTAACTCTGCCTTTTTTTGTAACTCACACCTTTCTTGTAACAATTATAAAACCGGTTGTCAGCAAGTGCATTTAATAAAGTTTGAATCGCGTCTGGATGACATTCTTTTACAGGAGGAGCAACTGAACTATTTGGAGGAATGATTGCAAAGCTGTCGGCAGTAATTTCTGCCTCTCTGCGCGCAATTTGATTTGAAAATCATCCGATCATTCGCTATTTGGCCCGAATTAAAATTCCGACTGATCTGTTGACTGAAAGTAAGTTTTCAGTCGAAGTCAACGCCAAATCCAAATTTCAAATTAAATTGTAGCTTCAGCTTCTGTCATTTTCAGAGATATTTTCGTGTATATTTCAAATGAAGTTAGCCGCAGTCGTGTTTTGTGACTACAACTTTGCACTTTGAGCAAAGTATAAGTTCAGTCGGAGTCGACTGATAAGTCGTTAAATTGTAGCAATCATGTCGCATGAATTTCCCATTTGAGCAAAGTTGCAGTTGACTGATCCTTTGGAATTGTAATTCGGGCCTCAAGTTAATGGCCCTATCCACTGGCATTTTTCGGTGCTCCTCTGGTTGTCTATAAAGTATGTTTATATGATACTTCGATGCTCTTCGTTTTGGGCGGTGACAAGTACTGCATATAAACATCCACGTGATGAAATATTTGCGTTAACTTTCCTAATTGCTACCCCTTTATTTGGGAAAAGCAAATCAACTTTTAAATATAACCTTTTCATATTCAGCATATTCTCTATAAAAGGTAAAAAAAGTAATGAATCTATACACATTTAAAAGTCCAATTATGTGTGCGCCTGGTTAACGACATTATCTCACAATCATTGTAATCAGGAGGGACGTGAGCATGATACTGCTGCTGAAGCTGTTGTAAATTAGCATGAGTTGCCTCTAGAGTTTCTTTCTTTGGCTGTGGTTTCTTACCTTTACCTATTCCGGACTGTTATTTTGTACCCTCTAAACAAAGATCCATAGAGGGCTTGAGCTGCCTTTTGCTCCAAATAGCCAAGAATTGTTCCGCATCTATTACAGATACTTTCGAGTTTTTCTGTGGTACATGTTTGTAGGTTTCCCAAAAGTATACCACTTTTTGCTAAAGTAGGATCTCTTACTTTTAATAAACCGTCTTCCATTATTTCTCCTTACATTTATTAAAAATCACAGAATTAAACTGCGAAAAAGCCGGCAAATAACTCATTAGACGTGCCGTAGAATTTTCTGTCACTTTAAGTGTCACTTACAGTTGCGGCAACTTTTACTCAAATTAGCTAAATTTTTCAGAAATTTCTGCTAAATTGATGTATGTTTCATTTGTAAAACTTTAGAAACTATTTTTTAAAAGTTAAATAATCTGTCAATTTTTCTTTCAAAAAAATCGCCATAAAAACGCCTAAAGTCGATGAAAAATCGCCAAAAAAATCTCCATCGCCAATTTCATATTTTTTGTCGCCAGGATTGATGAAAAATCGCCAATTTGGCGAAAAATCGCCACATCTGGTGATCCTGAGACCCAACCTTTCATAAGCCTCAACTTATAAATGTCTTGCTTGGTGCAGAATTATACGGTCAACTCTTGTGTCAAGAACAAATTAAGCTCTCAACCGATCTTCCAATCTTTGAAAGGACAGTTCTCGGTTGGGTGGTAATAGGTAGGGTTCTTCAGTCTTATTCTAAGACCTTTCACTGCAACCTTGCTACAAAAGCTTCATTAACCTCTCTAGAGAAGCAGCTTCAACAGTTTTGGGAAATAGATAGACATGATTGTCTAGTAAAACGCGATACAATTGAAGAAGAAATGTGTGAGAATTTCTTCAAGCGCACAACAAAGCGAACAAGTTCTGGGCAATATTGTGTGAAGCAAACCTTTGGGCAGGAACCAGAACTGTTAGGAAACTCTCAACAAATGGCTACACGAAGGTTTTTGTAAGCAAACAAACTTCAGACAGATCTCATTGAGATTTTAAAAAGAGGCAACTTCGAGCTACGAAAATTCTTCGAGAACCACCCTTGAAAACATTGCTTAAAAGCACAGAGAGAAATATCTTCAAATAAAAAACCATAATGTTATAAAAACCCCTGGATTAATTTGGCAACCTACAGAAGATTTTCTTCAATTCAACATCGCAATTGGGGATCTGACCACGACAAATATATCAGAGCGGGTAATCCTTTCAGATATCGCCCGAGTCTTTGATCCTTTAGGTCTTATTGGACCAGTGGTTGTCTTAGGAAAGATATTTCTGCAACACCTGTGGAAATTAAAATTGGGCTGGGATAAGATTATTCCTACAGAAAGAATACTCTACTAAATGGCTTGCTTTCAGAGAACAATTAAAGGAAATCAATTCTATCAAAGTTCCTCGAGCCTTAATAATTGGAAGCAAACTCATAAGTCTCCAATTACATGCATTTGCAGATAGGAGCGAAACTGCATATGGGGCGTGTTGCTACTTGCGTTCTGTTGATTCCTTTGGGCAGATTACAGTTCGACTTATATGCGCCAAGTCACGGGTTGCACCAACAAAAAAACGACATTACCACGACTAGAGTTGTGTGCTGCATTAATGGTAGCAGAATTGGTGGACCGGTGGACTGATCAATGGAAGCACATACCTACAAAACAAAACCCAGTGGATTTACTCTCACGAGAGGTAATTGCTAGAGGTTTATATAATTGCACATTCTGGTTCAATGGTCCAGAATTTTTACAATCACCTGAGAAATATTGGCCTCGTTAGCCACATACGCTCACTAGAGATCCTCTTGAACGTCGAGCACAAAAACTATGTATGCTATCCTAAATTGAGAATATAATAGAACCAATAAATCATGGAAACTCTTTTGTTAAACTGCAACGAATATTTGGTTATTGTTACAGATTTTTAAATAACTCTCGTGTCTTAAAGAAGTCTCGAACCTTACATCGCAAGACCTACAAGACGCTTTAAACGGTATAATTAAAAACGATCAGAGAACTTCATTTTCTGCCAGTTGGTAAGTCAAGTTAATCAAAAAAATGCAGGTATTATTAGGGTAGGAGAGAGACACATCAAATAGTTCTACCGAAAGGCCATGCTGTCCCTAAATTGTTAATGTCCCATCTTCATGTTAAAAATCTACATGTTGCTGCTCAAAGTCTTTTAACTATTTGCAGGCAAACATATTGGCCAATCGATGGAAAAAATATAGCTCGACATATCGTTTACCATTGTATTCAATGCTTCAAAACCAAACCGCACAGTATAGAGCAGCTTATGGGCGACCTACCATCAGAACGGGTTCAACCAGGACGAGCATTCCTTCCAACAGGAATAGACTTTTGCGGTCCATTCAAGGTTCACTTTAAAATCCGAGGCAAGGTACCAATTAAAGGATACATCGCCGTATTCGTCTGCTTCACAACGAAAACCACTCATTTGGACATTTTAAGCAACCTCTTTAGTGACGCCTTTATCAACGACCTCAAACGATTCATATCTCGTCGAGGGCTATGCCGGAAGATATTCTGTGACAACGCAACTAATTTCATAGGTTCAAAATCGCAGCTTAGTGAACTTCGTCAGATATTTGAATCCCAACACTGCCAAGACATGATTCAATGCCTATCTCAAGAAGATCGTATTGAATGGAAACCCATTCCTCCAAGGTCCCCTTATTTCGGTGGTCTCTGGGAGGCCGCAGTGAAGAAGCAGTGAAGACCAACGACGAGCTCGACACCTTAATTACACAAGTCGAAGCAATACTTAATTCGCGACCACTGACGCCATTGTCCTCGGACCCTAGTGACTTGGAGCCGCCGACACAAGGGCATTTCATAATTAGAGCACCTTTAACCTCTTTTCCTGAACCAGATTTAACAATGGAAAATGCCGGAAGGTTCACAAGATTCCGAAGACTTCAGCAACTTCAACAAATATTCTGGAAGCGATGGTCGTCGTAATATTTAGCTCAGCTACAACAGTGTCACAAGTGGATGTCACCCAAAAAATTAATTACGGTCGGTGCCCTCGAACTACTAAGAGACGAAAACTTACCACCTTTGAAATGGATGCTGGGTCGCGTAACAAGCGAATTTCCTGGAAGAGATGAAGTAGCAGAAGTTATAACCCAATTTGGACTGCACCGACGAGCTGTCGTGAAGCTTTGTCCTCTTCCAATTGATTCTTCAGAATGAAAATAAAATATATTTTCCTGGGGGCCAGAATGTTTGATACTAAATCAAAGTATATTTTATTTATTTCAGATAATGGAGTTACAAACAAAATGAATTTACTAAAATCATTCTTTCTAGATATTAATAAACTCAATTCAAACTTTATACTCTCATTTCAGCATAATTAGCTTTCACTTCCACGTTAATCTTTTGTCTTGGTTAATATCTACATAGATTGGTCATATGTTTATATTTTATTTATATTTTATTTATAAAAAGAAGATTTGCCAAAGCTGGCTACTACAAATGTGATACATACATATAACAACTTATACCTAAAATAAAAATAATAATCAAAGTTCAACGATTTGCTTAAGTTGGGCTTTGAGCTGCAACCTGGAACGTCCGAACTCGATGTGGGCCGCAACCTCGTTGAATAGCCTGTACATAGAGGCTATGGGCTCGTGCATACCATATAAGGTTCGGTGGCGAGGCACATGGAGGAAGTCACGATTCCGCAAGGTCCGGGCTGGGACGGAAATGCTCACGTCGTTGAGTAATTCGCCAGAATGGATCGACCCCTGCAACAGATCAAATAAAAAAACAATTTTGGAGACCTGGCCTTTCTTTTCAAGTGTGTCAAGGGAAATCAGACTAAGTCTGGCAGGATAAGGAGGGAGGTAGGTAGGGTCGCGCCAGGGGAGGCCGCGAAGGGCGAACCTAAGGAATCTACGTTGAACTGACTCGATTCGGTTAATGTGCACTGCGAAGTAAGGATCCCAGACCGGACTGGCGTACTCTAGGATAGGTCTGTCGAAAGTGCAGTAGAGAAGCCTTGTCAAATAGGGATCTTCAAGCTCCCTAGACCATCTTTTTACAAAGCCAACCGTGGAATTAGCTCTGCCAACCACGAAATCCACGTGGGCCTCGAAGGAGAGACGGGAGTTCAGAAACACCCCCAGGTCCTTGATCAAGTCAATCCTGCTCAAGGTGCAACCACCCATGGAGTAGTTGAAGGAAATAGAACGAATCCTACGTGAAAAAGACATAACGGTGCATTTGCTGGCATTCAGTTGAAGACGATTATTGGAACACCAAGTCTCGAAAATGCGCATATCGGAGCTCAGCAGTGCACAGTCATCGTCCCAGGAGACCGCGCGGAAGATTTTAGCATCATCAGCATAACACAGTATTCTGGACCTGGGCAGAAGTAACGGGACGTCATTGATGTAAATAATGAAGAGGAGCGGGCCAAGGATGCTACGCTGGGACACACCAGAGGTGACTGAGATTTCAGTCGATAGGGCGCCACGGAACAGGACGCGTTGGCAATGGCCGGACAGGTAAGATGACAGCCACTCTACGAAGAGCGGTGGAAAACCGAGCAGGCTGAGCATATGAACGAGAATGCCATGGTTAATCCTATCAAAGGCCTTGCTGAAGTCAGTGAATATGTAGTCGACCTGCATACCCGATTCGATCAGGGGCAAACAGTAATGCACGAATTCGAACAGATTGGTGGTGGTTGAAGCCGTGCTGAAAAGAACCCAGGAAGGGTTTAATCAGTGTTTCGAAGGCCTTAGCAATGTGTGACAAGTTGGCGATGGGTCTGTAGTTCGATATGTCCGCCTTGTCTCCCCTCTTGTGAAGAGGGATTATCACGGAATCTTTCCAGAGCTTCCACCACAGCGCAGGGACAGGTTAAATAGACTACAGAGGACAGGAGTGACCGATGAGCAGCATCTTTTCAAAAACGAGGCCGGGACACCGTCCGGACCACACGAAAACATGTCGGGCAGATTCGACAGATAAGCGGAGACAGCCGAGTTGTTGAGAACAAGGTCACTGGATTCAAGCGAAGTAAGCGGGAGCCTTGTCAAGTGGGAGAAGTCATTGGAAAAAATATCACAGTAAGGGTCACAGAAAGCGGCACTAAAGAAGTCAGCGAAAGCGTTTGCCACCACAAGAGGGTTATGACTCTCGCGGTCACCCAGCCTCATCGCTGCGTTGCTTAGAATTGATGAACTTCCAAAACTGTCTGCGATTATTGAGCAAATTGGATCTCGAGTTAGACAGAAATCTACTGAATGACGCCTGTAGATCAGAGGAGAATCGCAGGTGTAGGTCATAACAAACCAGGTAGTCCTCATCGCGCCTAGAGGAGCAAAACTTTTTCCAGGCTTTACACTTTAGATTTTTAAGGTGTCTCAAATGGCCATCGATCCAGGGTTGCGATGAGCTGGAGGAGGAAGGAGAGGAAAATGAGATCGGAAGACGCTGCGTGAAGCAGGTATAAAGAGCGTTGTAAAAATAATCGACGGCCTGGTCAATATTCGCCTCATTTAGCTCAGCAGCCCAGTCGTAGTACGAAAGCCAATCATTGATGATAGAGGAATCGGCAGATCTGAAGTTGAAGCAGCAGCCGTGCAAAGTGGAGGAGAAGTTCTCGACAGCATCGAAACAGAAGAGGGCCTGAAGAGCAGGATGGTGACAAGACTCTGGGACCAGAGGGGTTCGGCACCGCTGCACCAATGAGCCATCCGGGTCGGTGAGGAAAACTAGGTCGAGCAGCCTGCCCGAATCATTAACGATGGGATTGCACTGGGAGAGGCCAGCGGAAGCACATGTGTCTAGGAAGGACAGCACATGCTGAGGAGCACCAGAATAGGACAGCAATAACCCTTCAATCTCGGGAGACCGGATCCAACCGACCTCTGGAATGTTGAAATCACCTAGAATGACTACCTCGTCAGAGGGTGAGAGGGCGCTGCTTAAGCCGTCGATGGAAAAGGACAGCTGGTCATACACTCCGGAGGGTGAAGCAGGGGGAATGTAGGCGGTGAAAACTTAAAGAGTTCTGTGAGGGAATTTCACGGCGACGCAAATGAGCTCCAAGGTGTCAGAATGAGCAACCTGTACGGTGTTACAAGGGATGCCGGTTCTGACAGCGCACAGCACCCCGCCGCCAACGGGTGCACACGCATTCGCGTGGCGATCCCGCCTAAAGACCTGAAACTCGGGCCCGAAAATTTCGGAATCGGAGATGCCGCCACAGAGCCAGGTTTCAGAGAGACAGCTGATGTCAAAATTGGAGGCGCTAGTAGAGGAGAACAAATGTGAAGTTTTGGAGCGCAGACCGCTTACGTTGGCGTAGAAGAGGAAAACCTCACCGAAGTTTTTTGAGTGCTGGACCCCGCCTAGGCGTGCTCTCGGGACAAACTCACGAACGATCGAACCGGGAGGCCACAAGTTTGGACAGATAGCTGCCAAGAAAAACTCCTCGGGAACGAAGACTTTAAAGGACGTTAATTAGTGTAGTGCTGGCATTCATGCAATAATCCCTTATATTGAATTACATAAGCTGAATCATAAGTGCACGCATATAAACTTATTATGATATTGCATTACAATTTCTGAAATACAGCAAACAGATTGCAATTTTCACAAAGGGTTTGTTCTGCTTATTAGTGCCAACGTCACTGGTCATCAAAACAGAATTTCTCTGGTTCCAGCTTCCCGTAACAAGGCATATGGCTAATATACATTATAAACCTCAAACTAGTGGCAATTAAATTTCGGCTACTAAGTCGTCGAATTATTATTCTAGTGATTCTGGTACGAGCAAGTGAAGCTAATTAGTATCGCAAAAATTGTATATACCCACTGGAAGACGAGGAGAATGCAGTAGTCGTCTATTATTTAGCAGTATTCAGAGATTTCTCTCATGAAGTGTCATTATTAAAGAAGAGAATAAAGTAAGCTTTGGAACATAAAAGTCCGGTTTTCTTTTATTTGAACTGCTCAACAAAACACTAGTTACTATTCGAAATAGCCAATTAGATTACCCGATTTATGCATTTACTATTTGGTGGTAAATCGAGCAAATTGGATAAATAAATAAATATGGTCTGGAGCATGAGCGACACTGAGCCGTTGCAGTTGTTACGTTACGGTTGTTACATTAATTACAGTTGTCACTGAACAGTCACTCAGTTTTAAGAAGAAACAAAGTTAAATCGGCAAAGCCTTCAACTTTACCTGAGTCTTCGGTTCAGGATTTGGAGTGTAGTTTAAGTTATTTTTTTGTGTAATAAAACCAGTATTTCACATCCACGGAAGAGTTTGTAATTCTATAAGGGCTGGTGGCCTTAAGCCACCACCATCAAACACTCCGAGCCCTTATCATGAGACGCAAAAACAAAATCCACGACACCCCAAATGATTCTCTTCCTGGCATGTACTATTTTGAAAAGGTACTAAAATGGGGAAATTACTAAAAAAGCAGGTGTATGAATTACATGAATTTCAGAGAAAATTTTGAAAAATGCTAAATTTTAGACACTCGAAAAAATGTGTTTCACTTTTGGAAGTGACTGTAAGGTAGGAGTTAGATAAACAGACTTGATCATTTTCGAAAAATCATTCTGGTAGTAGTTTTATGGCGTTTGTCTGATATCGCTGCATTGAAAGATAAAACTAAAAGAGTGATGTGCATACCATGAAAATTTCAAATTAATGAATCACCCTATAACTCCCAAACGGTTGAGATTGCCCCAAACCTGCCATACAATTTTTTTTATGTTAGGTTGGCACACTAGGTCTAAAACACCCTGTATATTTACCTTCAGGATGACGAACTATACAACATATCGAAATTTCAGGACGATCGCAGCTGTGGTTTAAAGGACATAATTACGTAGATTTGTTTACAATAACAGCCACCCTTATATTTTATTTCGTCATTTCTTATTAACTTATGCAACTTTAGCTATGACACGTAAAACATTGTTTCGTTCCCTCCTGTAGTTTCTTGCTTGAGAAACCAATTTAATCGAAGGTGACAAATTTTTCTCCGCGACCGCGCTGAAACAATAATATTTTTGTAAAAATATCTGTACTTGATAGCCCAGTTAGTGTTAAAGAAAGTATTATGTACATTTAAAAAAATCATTTCACTTTTATTGCAAAGTAATCATGCTAAACTACACTGCTTCTTGTTTCCCTTTCCTACAAAATGTCATAAATGTCCTTAAGGATGCAAAATACAAACACATTTTGTTTTAACATAAGATGGGTAAGTACTGAGCTTGTTTCATTGTTTGGTCGATATCTGATTTTGAGGGTAAATGATTAAGATGTTGGTTTATATTTACATATAGAATTATCTGGCAGTGAGTGGTCCATTTATTTATGTCTGGGATAGTAAGACACTCAGTCAGTGAGAAAAAGTACGACAAGAAAATGATTATGATTGCTCTGACAAGTTGAAAATTAGTTTATTGACTTTTTCACTGGATTCGCCCTCATTTTCGCTGTAGACTACTTAATTGCCGTCTAGATGTGAATTTACGAAACTAGAGATAGAAGTCTTGCCTGTAGAGAGTAAACAGGCAATAGCTTAATTTAATTGATTTTCCATTTTTCTTTGACTTTTATTACCTATAATTTATTAATTAAACTGATATTCAGCATCAAATAGTTTAGAATAAGATTAGATGGTAAAATAAAAGTTTACTAAAGCCCACACTACTACTATCCCAGACATAATCGGTTGCGTGCTTTAGAAAAGTGTAGCCGCAAAGAATGAGAAGTAAAGTGCAAAAATTAGCAATTTTAAATAAGTCAACACAAGTTTTAATGCATTTAATAACAACTCTTTAAGGCAATTAAAATGCGATTATTTTTTTGTTAAAAGTAAGAAATTTCCTTGTAATTTGGTGAACTTTGGCATTAAAACTTGTGTTATATTTTTGAAAATTTCGAATTCTAGCTGTGTTTTTACAGGAAAATGGAAAAGCATGCATGCCAATAGTAAACATTTTTTATAGATATTTATGTAGTTTACAAAAAAGTTTAATTATATAACGAAAACTAACGTATCTGAGACCTGAAACGTAAATAAAAGGAACTGAATTCTTTACAAGAACTCGTTCTATCGGCACAAGTTCTTCGTGAGAAAAGTTGCCTTACTAATGTTATTTTCGTTTAAATTTTGGATTGCATCCGAACCAAACACCTTTCAATTTAATTAGTTTAAAACGGATCCGATTTGTTTACTTTCATTTGTACAGAATCTTAGAATTCGTTTGGTAACTTTAAAATAAAATTGTCCAAAATATAGCAAAAACTCTTTCAACCGAAGATAAATTACTGCACAAATTAACTACTGCAAATTTTGAAATTAGTAGAATTTCGGACAGTGTAGAGATAGTTACAGTTAGGTGTGATAAAAGCCTCATGGCAAATTCAAAAGCTTTTATTACTTGGAAAGAAGCATATTTGGCAGTAAAATACCAATATCATTTCTTTTAAAGTAAGACATGGTACTTGTTATACCATTTCGAAAACTACATTAAATGCGCAAATGCGTGGTACATTTTTTTTACAGTATGAAGAATCGAAGTCAAGTAATAAAAACAAATTAACTCGTGAATCGGGTAAAAATGTTTATTTTTCCAAAGGTTAAAGGCATTATTAGTTTTTGTTCTGTATATTGTGGTCAATAGGATAGCTATTCAGAATTACCTAACAAAAATTAGAATCCTCAATTACCAATTTTTTTAGCCATAGCACTCCAAAAGCTGATCTAAAGTGTCGATTTTTCGAAATTCATAAAAGTGCGATTATCTCGAAAACTAATGATTTTTTTAATAAGGTATATTTTGTCATTCTGGGCAGTCATTCGCTGGCCTATCAATCTTCCAAGGGATATCGTCGAAAAACGGGACACGTTGACAACACAACTCTATATATATATATACATATATATATGCATATATATATGTATAAATATATGTATATAGATATATATTTTTTTATATTGGTTATGCGTATTATTGACTTAAATACTTTCTTTGTGTAGTTTATAAATTTTCTTCATTAACGCTATGTATTGGTAAATAGTTATAATTCGTTTTTGTTTGATATATTTCTTTGCCTATTTATAGAGTTTTTTATTAATCTAAATATATTCTTCTTGCCTAGAGACGCTATCTATGAGTAAAAATAGGAAATTATTTAAGAATTATTGTAAAGTTAATTGGAAAGTCCTGAATTACACGAGAGGGATTTTACCCCATGATTGACGAAAATCTGTTTTTTTCTTGGTGAGAGAAGTGAGGTAGCAAGAGGGTCATATGTGAGTGTCAATCACGAATCTTAGGGATTTTGCTTGACTTTTTTTTCCTGATTTGATTTTGTCCATTTTCGTAACTTCCTCATTAGGATTCGAAAAATTTTTGGTGTCAGGTTGAATTAGTATTGCTTTGGTGATCACAAATTTTCAACCCTGCAAAACACCTATGAACCGGTTTTTTAACGTCAGTCAAAGCCCCTTTCGTAGCAACACTCCGAGAGTTTTTCTACTTTTGCACAGAAGAGAATTGCCGTGAGTTATGGGGTAAGATCCCTCTCGTGTAATTCAGGACTAAGATGTATTTTGTTCTACTTTTTTGGAACTACTTTCTGTTAATACTTCGCCTGGTTTAACTATTTTCATTAAGGCATTTTTCTTCCATAATAATAATAGGATTAAAATTATTAATAATGTAAGTAAGTACTACGTACGAAACGGTATAGTGGTAAATGTTGTGAGGTGATAGAGCCTGTAGCATGTTCTTTTCTCCGTTTTTTTGTTGTGTTATGGCAAAACTAAGTGCTTGCAATTCTTTTTGTCGTGAAATTTGATTACTTGTACGCGATTTAGAGCTGATTTATTCTGTTTTAATTGAGGTATTTCGTAAGTGAGGTAATGGTTATTTAATTTAGATTCTTTGACATTGTGAGCTTGGATTATCAAGTCTTGGGAAGTCGGGAAGTGGTCCTACTATAGCGAGTGAAATTTTTTCAAACGGTCTCATGTAGTAGTAGTGATCTTCATAGGAATCTTAGGGCTTTTACTCAATTTATTTGCCTGGCATTAGGAGCATTTCCTAATATGATCTTTTACATCGCAAGTTAATCCTGGCCAACTGTACATTGTTTGAATTCTTTTGATGGCGCGTGTAACACCTTGATGTCGCCCGAGCGGGGATTGGTGGAATAGTTTTATAATTTCATGTTGTTCGTCTGGAATAGTTACTATTTTAATACGCGTGTGATATATTTTGATTTCCAAGTTGAGTTCTTGAAAAACGAAGGAAAGTATAGTTTTTAATTCAGACAAGGTTACTAAATTCATATATGGTACAGATACATATGTTTATAGGATTGACATTATTTTGCTTGCAATAATCGCTATATAGTGTGAGTATTCCGAGAACTTGTTTGTAATGGAATGCTTCGTTTGCATTGGAATAGCGGTTTTTGCAATACTATATGTTTGCTGTTTTAGTTAATAGTGTTTAATAACTTTTGTGTTTAGATCTTTTTCTAGACTAGGGGAAATTTCTTTTAGGTAGGATTCCGTTTGATCCTTGGCTTTGTGTAGCAAGAAAAATTTGTGGTATAACCCTTTCGAGGAAGTGTTCCCTTTTCTCTGTTACTGTATTATTATTAGGATGAGGGGTCGAGATATATCTATCATAAAGATCGTCTATGTTAGTTTCTGTTGTATGGATTCCTGCTTATTTGGCTTGATTTCGGGTCATAATGTTAATGACTTTTGACTCTGTTATCTCAGATTCGTCAGGAATTATTCTACTGAGAGCGTCAGCATTGGCATTAAGTGTTCCAGATTTGTGTATGATTGTATAATCATACTCTTCCAGTTTGATTCCCTATCTCATTAGTCGTGAAGTAGAGTCCGTCAGCTTCATTAGCCACACTAGGAGCTTATGGTCAGTAACAATGGTGAATTTCCTGCCATATATGTATGGGCGTAATTGCTCTACAGCGTAGACGATTTCGCGGAGCTCTTTCTGAATAGTGGAGTATCTAGTCTCTGCAGAATTGAGGACTCTGCTTGCAAAGCATATAGGACGATCCTTTCCGATAGTTCCCTGGGATAGAACTGCGCCTATCGTCAGTGGTTACATTAAATTCCTTCTCAAAATCAGGATGTGCAAGTATGGGAGCGTGATGAGTTTTTTGTTAAGAAGTCTGAAAAATTCATCACAGAATTCATCCCATTTGAATGTAGTGTCATTTTTAAGTAAGTTTGTCAGGGGTTTGGAAATTTTAGAAAAGTTGGAATAAAACGTCTGTAATATCCCACGAATCCAAGAAAGGATTTAATATCTTTAGGCTTCTTGGGAACTGGGTAAGTTTTTACCGCATTTATTTTGCTAGGATCTGGCTTCACGCCATGTACTCCAACAACATGCCCTAGATAAGCAATTTCTTTTTGTAGAAAATAATAATAAAACTATAATTTTAGGTAGTGGGTAGGCGTCACCTAAAGTAACTTCATTTAGACGCCTAAAATCTACTACGCCTTGCCATCGTTTTTTGCCAGTTTCGTCGGGTTTCTTGGGCACTAGTAATAATGGTGAGTTCCAGGGACGTTTACTTGAGCTTATTTCTTATTCTTTTTCGAGCATATCATTAGTCTGTTTGTTAATCTCTTCCCTTTGGGCCTCTGGTAACCGATAGGGTTTAATATGATAGGTTTAATATGTTTTAACGGGAATAGCATGCTGCAGTTTCAATGTTTCTTCCAATTTCCTCAGGCGATTATTGATAGGATATTGGTCATAATCAGCTTGCATGATATCGAACTGATCCAAGTATTCCCACTTCGGGTTAATGTGTTTGTATGGTATTTCTACTTCATTTTCATGAGTATTTAACATTAAAATTTTGGTAAATTTATTATAGGGTTTTCATATTGTCTTTCCTATGAATACGCCAGGTTCCATTTCTTCCTTTTCGATTACTACTTCGTTAATTTCAAAATTACGAATGGATATGATAACTTCAGAACGTGGAGGTAATTTAGTTATATCTTTCGTCTCTTGTATTTCAGGTGCAGAATTTAAATTTCCCTTTCATTTCCCACTTCTTTGGAGCTCTTGTTTATTGCCTCGTTACGATTTTTCACATCTTGTGTGGCCTCTATGCAGGGCTTATTTTCTTTAATTTTATTCTTATTGGCTTCTCTTTTCACATCTTGTGTGGCCTGTAAGTAGGGCTTATTTTCTTGAGTGGGGAATTCAAATTTAAATATTTGTTCCTGTCCTATGGTCATACAATCTGAAGTATACTGCACTGAGGGTTTGGTTAGCTCAACCTCCAAATATCCTTCCGCAAAATTCATATTACAATTATATCGGGTTAAAAAATCTGTTCCTAATAAACCATCGGATGGCAATTTACTACCATCGGGAATCAAGTGGAAGTTATGATTAATTGTGGAATCTTTTTCTACATCAAAACCAATTGTACCAGGTGATACACTTAAAGTTGGAACATAATCTCCAGCGAGAGTGTTTATAGTGCATTTCTGGTTTTCATATACTAAGGCGGAGTCGTCTGTGGCTTTAGCCTTACGAAGAGTAATTTCAGCACCAGTGTCTATTGTAAATTTCGTATTATCATACGTGGATATACTAAAGGGTAATTCTATTGTCAATGTATTTTCGTGAATACGCATAGGTACTCGGATTTTATATTTCCAAAAGGTCGCGGTTGATAAGTTTGTGGTGGTCCTTGAGAATGAGATCTTTGAAAATTAGAATAAGTAAATGCATGTGGTAGCTGAGGACGCACATACTGCTATTCAGCTCGCTTCTTCCTACACTCACTAATACGATGATTCGGTTTATTGCAATAATTACTTATGATCCTATTTACTTTTTTTTTATGGTAGAGTAAGTGGGCATTATTGGCAATTGCTTTCTCTTGAAACAACTTTCTTTATTGTGGCACTTTTTACCACAAAATTCGCAATATAAGGGGTTGTAGTTATGACGCGGCATATTCTGAGGAGTCTCTTGTATGCGAAGACAATGTTCATTGGCGAAAGTAACTAATGACCTTAAGTTGGTCGTTTGTTAGACCAAGCTCGTATAGAGTTTTTTTCATTTTCTGTGAGTAGGTATTTTCGTGCGTTGCCATCGGAATCTCCGTTAGTAGTGGCGTTGTTAAGGTCCGCCAGTTTTTTTGAAATTCTACCAGCGAAGTCGTGAATACTTTCGCGTGGACCTTGCTTTACGTGAAATAGTTCTCCCTGAATGGATATCCTTGATCTATCGCCTTTGAATTGAGAACGTATTTCACTTTTCAGTTTTTCCCAAGTAGAGAACTCGTGGTATTTTAAAAGATCGTATGCCGGGCCAGTTAGTCTAGTTTTAGTATACTGAAATACATCTGGCGATCGGCTTGAATCTTGCCTTGGGCGAAAAGAAGGTCACATCACGTTAGAAACTTATACAAATCTTCGGTGTTCCCGTCAAATTCGCACCAGATTTCGCGCATCTGTTAAGGATATTCTGAGTTCTGTGGTCCCAGAACTTCCGGGGTTGTTATTGGACTCTTCGGTCAATATTCGGTCGCCAAACGGGCGGCAACACTTTTGTCTCCGCTACTTGCCCGGGCTGAGTGTATTTGGGAACGCGTTATCACACTTTTAACGAAGGGAAATTTTCTTTTAGCACTAGCACTTATCACTGTTTTCACTATTTTTTCAGTTACGTATACTTGCAAAAAAAAGACTTCGAATGAAAGAAAACTTCGATACACCTTAGTGGAAGCAAAAATACCAATTTTTCATAATAAAGGAAATTCTTCAAATTAGAGAAGAGCTTGTGAACTATGTGAAGATTTTGTGAATTACAAGGAGTGTTTAATAAAAAAAAATTATCATATGTTTTACATAAATTATAAACGAATTCTTAAATAATTTTTATATTTTTTTTTCAAATTTAAACAAAAACAAATTACATATATGTCTAAAGTTCTTACTTGTGAAGGCTTTGTAGCCTTTGTAACCTTTCTTTCAGCATCTAATATTCTTCGAAGGATACCATGTCTTCAACATATGCTGCAGTTGATTTTTCACGGTCCTTTTAAAATTTGTCTCTATTATCGTTAGGGGAGCGCCTATTATTTCAGGTCAGAGGGACTAAATAGCTTTTATGCGGATCTCTTGAGCTTTAGAGGATCCCACTGCTACCACCAGTGTTTTGGGTTACAATTCGCAAGGACTAGGAGTGCTTTTTTTAGGAGAAGTTTCCTAGCCCCTTGTTTAACAAGTTAATTTTTTTAAAGAAACATTTCACATGTTTTAATTTCTTTTATTGCTTACTTTTACACTTCTTACTTCTTAAAACTTTTCTACATTAGTCTCACTTAGAACTTTTGTATCTGAGAGAGAAAGACGAAGGTTACATAGGGAGAGCATCTCAACACCCCCGGAGCTTCCTGGAGAATGAGTTTCAAAGAGAAAATCTAGAGACTCTACGCTTGATGAGGTCCAAGTACCGTCCGCCTTAAGCAGATGGCTAGGAATACTTGGATTGGTAGCTAGGATTTTCCTCAGTCTGGAGGCTTCAGAGGTTTCTGTTATTCTATCGCAGTAGATTCTCTGCGATTTCCTCTGAGCCCTCCTGAGTTCCTTTTTTATAGACTTTCAGTCTGTCCTTATAGCAGTCCCACGAGTGCGTGTCCCTATTGGCTTTCGCCAGGTTAAAGGTTCTTCTGCAATCTTTCCTAAGAGACCCCATTGTGCATTCCACCACGGAGGTTTCTGTTTGCCCTTGGGTCTCCTAAGGGTACAGGATTGAGCCATAGCTCCATTTAGGACCTTATACACTTACAACTTAAAAAATATATTAATTCAAGTACTAACGTCAATTACTATTAATTGAACCACCATTTTGCTATTAAAGATATTAAAGTTTTACTTGCCTTAAATGCTCCCACAGAACAAAATATTTGGACATAACATATGGACACAAGAAAAGCTAATTTCAACTTAAGTCGAGCAACTGTCTGCTGAATTTCCCAGTAACATAAAGATTGAATAAAATGAAATATTTAAAATAAAAATAAACTATTTCACTTGAGGAAATGCGGAATAAATGCGAATAAGCAATTGTTGCCCACATGTCTCTTGAAAGTTTATTCCTCTGAAATATATTTAAATAACTCGTATTTTCTTCAGCTGAACACAGTTTAATTCAGAACAAATCTTTTTTGAAGGTGCCTATTATTCATGTCACGCAGAAATTAAATTTATGTCATAAATTCTTTAGATAACACAAATTATAAGTTCTTCGAAGGTAACATTTGGAATTTGCTCTTATGTCCAAGAAAATGTTAATTTAAGAGTTTTACATTTTATACGAATAAGGAACCAATTACTCGTCAATTTGACAAATTTTAATAAATAAACTTTCAAAGTAGTCGGATTCAAATACACATACTAAACAAAGTTCATAGGGATGAGGTATACTATGTTATAAATTAATAATTTTATTTATACCAATGCACTTCTTAAAAAATTCTTCAGATTTAAAAATAATAATAGTTTATTGACAAATTCATAAAGTCTAAACTACGCCATTGTCAGCGAGATTGTCTGCCGGGATTGTTATTATAATATAAAAAAGAACTAATGACTGAAAGGTAGAATTCAAAGATAAATAAAACAAAGATAAGGAACTTACATTAATAATTATTTAATAAGTTTTCAATGAGCAATAATCAACCTGATAAATCATCTAAACCGTAGCTAATGAGTAGCAGTTATGTTGTTAAATCATATACCTCCTATACTTCCAGGCTTTCTCAAAAATCACAATAAGTTTTAAATTTGTTAAATATCTTTCTGCGAGGGAAATTTCGAAATTGTCGTACCTTTGCTATATAAAACATAACTTGCGCACATTTGCTAACCCTTACCCCAATGAAAAGGTGAATTTTAATTATAACTCAAAGCTTGGAGAAAGAGCCGCCTGCATATGAATTCATAACTCCACTCTTTTGCTTTTAGCTGTATATGTTTATGTTGAGGAATAAGCTTTATATCTCAATGCCATAATTTCCAGGAGCTTTGAATCCAACTAGACAGAAGTAACCATTTGAAAGCTAATGTTTCGCAGTCAACAAGTTTTCCTCTAGGTGATTACAGGTGATATATTTTCTTGCAAATCAACCGGTTTCATGTTTATTAAAGTTAGTCTACTTTTTAAGTTATATATTAAACTTTGAAGGATTTGCGCAAATTTTCGCTTCAAAGAACTTATGTGGGGTGGTAAGTAAAGATTTTGTGACATAAACTTAATTTTTCTGTGTCCTGAATTACGGCCATTTTGCATGAACCTTTGTTTTTTATAACTTAAACTGGGTTCAGCTTTAAAAAATACGAGTTTTGAAAGTACAATTAATTAATTAATAATCCTTCAAGGGATATATGGAAAACAATTGCCTTTTTTATATTTTCGTTTGCCCCAAGGTGGAATAGCTCATTGCCGATTTAGTTAAATTTGAATTTATTTAGTTTTCATGTTGCTGGAAAATTCAGCAAACATATGGTCGGACCAGTACCTTTTTTTATGGCCGTCTGCCAATAATTTGTTCTATCAGTCGTATGACTTCGGAAAACTAAAAATTTAACATTTTCAGTAGAAAAACCGTAGTTCAATTTTAAGTAAATGTTATTAGTAGATTGACTAATAATTCATTTAAGTTTCGAGTGTATATTTTATTTTGATAATGGCATTTCAAGAATTGAGTTTTGTGAGATTTTCCTTGGATAAAATTTTGTAATCGTCTTGTTGAAACTCCTGATTTGAGGGTTTTATTAATTAAAGCTTCAGTTAATAAGTGAAAAAAGCTTTTCAAGATATTTAATGCATTTGTCAACAACTGGATAAACTTTTTTTTTAATTCTGTTGATGTTGGATTGAAACTGGAAATGTGTAACTTCGGGATAAGTAAAACTTAATATAAATACTGTTTCAAGCAAAATTAAAATTTTTTTAAATCCTTCATTATAAAAATGTATCTTAAAAATAAAAAGTTAACTGTAAAAAAAATTTACTATACAAGAGCGATTTCAAATCAAATCAAATTTAGTAGCATTTGTCGCGAATTTGTTTTCCTTAAAAAATAAGTCGAGCTTATAAAGACCATTATTTTGTCCAAAAACTGAGGTGCAATAATTTCTAGAATTAAATCTGGTAACAATGCAAGTACGTCAGAGAAGTTCATAACAAATTTGTTTTTTTTTTCGTTGCTTAAATTATTATTATTTGTATTTTTGAATTCGAGAGTGCAGACTCTTCGTCGTCATTTTTTTATATTACTCAGAGAAGAAAGTCGTAATTCTTTTATATGTGTTATTATCAAAAGAAAAATCTTTCGGCTTAATCCTTTTGCAAAGTTAAAATAAAAATTATTTCAAAGCAAAAGTAATAATTAAATTGAAAAAGTGATCATTGCGAAAGTGAAGAGTTTAAACAAAGAAATTAAATTGTTCCGTATTTACAAGAAATTATTACAAACGATCCGAAATAAATATCTTCAGAAAATAGTATAGAGAGGCTAAGTCCGAATAAATTCAACAAATACAAATACAATACAAATACAAATCTAGGGCATTGTACCACCTCGTATTTGAGAAAAATGATATAGCTGTACAGAACTTCTATGCTATGACTATGGAGACTCACTTTCGACTTTCCAAAACAAACAGAAGAGTATTCTAGCTGATCCAATTGTATCATGGACGTAGTTGGATGCTCTATGACAAACACAATTCAAACATAATTTCATCGATTTGGCAGAATTATGACTTTTCATCTGAAAAATATAAATCACACAAACCTCGCGTATAATCGGCTTGAGAAGATAATAAATTATTTAAGGAGCGATTAAATTTTAGTTTATTTCAAAACTTGTATTTTTAGTGGCAACAAAATTGTTCTCTTTTGAAAAACCGACATAAGCCAACACAACTCCTTAGAGTTTATGGTTTAAAACTTCATCAACAAGAAAAGGTAAAAATTACAAACGGAATACTTATTGTAAAAAAAAAATCAAATAAGTAATTTTATAATATTATTTTCGAATTTGTTGAGAGAAACCGATAAAAATAGTGGTTTATCTCATATGCTGAAACTGTGTGAGAAACAAAATATATATGTATGTCCTACAGAATTAAGCAATCGGTTGTCATTTATTTATCACTTCCTGATTTCTAATATAACTCTGTATTTTTTAAGCTCGTGCTAAATTATTAATTAAGTTTAACATCTTGTGCATAAAAAACGCAATTGAAGTAACCATAACCTCGGTTCCATTTTGGCCTGATTCTCTTTCATTTTAGGTGATTTTATCCTGTTAAAGAAAGGAGACTTACACAGCAGCTGCGTCGAATAATACAAACTTAGCAAAGGAGACAAAGCAAAGGATTTCCTCCAATAATCATAATGTGGCTTAATAAAAAAGAATCATTTTTACTGCCAGGAACACATTCATTCTATTTTAAAATCTTAAACTGCTTCAGGACAAATCCTAAAAGAAAGTTTCCTCACCCAGCAGTAGAAGTCAGGAATTTAGACTGAGAATAAAGGAAATATAAAGAATTATTTTCAATTAATCTCGTCAATCAAATCCCTCGACTTCTTTTAGATCAGTGGCATGTGTTACATTAATAATATATTCCATATAATAAGGTGTTCGGCCTTAATAGGGAAGAAAGCTTTTACTAGTGCTATTTTTATTTTCTTGGAAACTTTTATATTATGTAGCAACACATTATTCCACCTAGCTAACAATTCCTTTAAAGTTAGTACAGTAAGTAAGAAAATTGAAGAAAACTTAAGAATTAAAACTAGTTCATTTTACGGAAAATATTTTTCTTATTCTTTACCGAATTGGCTTCTCACGCAGAATTTTGTAAAACATTAAGTGTTTTTAATCGACCTCCCAAAAAAGAGTTCTAAGTTCCACACGTATTTTTATTTACTTTTTTTATTTTTATTTTTTTTTTATGTATGTATGATTTTGATGATTTGACAAAGAGTGACAAATAATATGAACCACAAAAACCGCTAAAAAGCATAAAATAATTTTTCATTTTATATCTATTACGAAATTTTGTAGTCGGTGCAAATTAAACAAACAAAACAACTACCCAACCACAATTAAAGATAAGATGTGAAAGTGACAGCTCAGGGAATCATAAGGAAAAACGATTAAGCACTTTTGTAGTAGTTCTTTGGTTTGTTTTATTTGCACCGATTTAAAATGTCGTAATAGCTATAAAACGAAAAATTATTTTATGCTTTTTAGCGCTTTTTGAGAAATCTGTTAAAATTTTTTCTTTAACGATATTTTACTTCTAATATCTAAGATCTTGAAAAAAAAACTTGAAAACCAGGACAACAAATTATCTAAAATTTATAATAAAAAATCGTAAAAACACAGTTACAGTTTCAGTTAACAAATTGTACGAGCATATATTGAGGATCCTCAAAGAGACATCTCCAAAAAACGTTACATAAAATTCTAAGTTTTCTTAGAATATTATTAGCACACCGACTCAATAACTCAGGTTAAAGGATCAATATTTAAGACTTGAAAAAATCTTTAGAATCCCGGCAATTTACTTTCTGAATTTTACAATAAAGTATCTTAGACACATAGGAATATCACTTTAGTGAATTTATTGAGTTAACCTACAACAGTTTCTCGGCACTTCCATTTAGAACTTTGTAAAAATTATAATGTATACTTTTTCTTATCAGTATCTAGGCCTCTCAAAGAAGTATTTAAAATATGCCTTAAGATAAATTCAGAAATTTATTTTTAATTTATCCGTGGATAGATATCAAAATCAGTCCCTCTAAATTTTGTACAAAACTTAAGGTTTTTTGCTTCTGAACACAGTCTCTAAGCCTTGCAAAAATCGTTGAAAGATAGGCAATTAGTTTTCTGAATCTTACTATGAAGTATTTTAAACAAACAGGAACAAAACTTCAGTAAATTTATTGAGTTAGCCTGCAAAAATGTCCAAGCACTTTCATTTAGAATTTTGTAAAAATTAAAAGGTTAACCTTTACATTCCCTACTTAGGATCCTCTGAGAAAGATATCAAATAATGCTTTAGAGAAACTGAGATATTGTTAGGTAATTTAGTGCGTTAGCTTACAACAGAACTACAAGAACTTTCATTTAGAATTTTGTAAAAATTAAAAATGTATTTAGGCCTCTCAAAGAAATATCTCAAATGTTGCTTTAGGTAAATTCAGAAATTTATTTTTAGTTTATCCGTGGATAGACATCAAAATCAGAACGTCATTATTTTGTATAAAACTTGAGGCTTGACTTGCAAAAAATCGTTACTTTCTAAATTTCACTATGAAGTAACCTAGCCACACAGGAATAACACCTCAGTAAATTTATTGAGTCGGTCTGAAACATTTCCAAGCAATTTCATTTAGAATTTTGTAAAAGCTAAAATGCATATTTTTACTATCAGTATTTAGACCTCTTAAAGAAATATTTCAAATACTGCTTTAGATAAATTCAGATATTCATTTTTAGTTTATCAGCGGATAGATACCAAAATCAGTCCCACAGGATTCTGTATAAAACCTAAGGTTTTTTCCTTCTGAACACAGTCTCTAAGACTTGAAAAAAACGTTGAAAACAAAGCAATTCATTTTCAGATTTTTACAATAAATTATCTTAGACACAGGAATTTCAATCACTTCAGTAAATTTATTGAGTTATCCTGCAACAGTTTCCAAGTACTTTCATTTAAAATTTAGTAAAAATTAAAATAAATTTTTTTACTATTAGTAATTAGGCCTCTCAAATATAGATAAAGTCAGAAATTGATTTTTAGTTTATGCTTGAATATATATTGAAGAATTTTGTGTAAAACTTAAGTTTTTTTGCTTCTAAACAAAGTCTCTAAGACTTGCACAAAATCGTTCAAAACCAAGCAATTAATTGGCTGAATTTTACTAGGAAATATCTTAGCAACACAGGAATAACACTTCAGAAAATTTATTGAGTTAGCTTACATCAGTTTCCAAACACTTTCATTTAGTATTTTGTAAAAACTAAAAAATATATTTTTATTGTCAGTATATAGGACTCTCAAAGAAATATCTCAAATATTTCTTTAGATAAATTCATAAATTGGACAAAAATCCACGGATAGATATCAAAATCAGTTCCTCAGGATTTTGTACAAAACTTAAGTTTTTTAGCTTCTGAACACAGTCTCTAAGCCTTGCAAAAATCGCTGAAAACTAGGCAATTAATTATCTGAATCTTACTATGAAGTGTCTTAGACAACAGGAATAAAACTTCAGTAAATTTATTGAGTTAGCCTGCAAAATTTCCAAACACATTCATCTTTACATTCCCTATTTAGGATTCTCAGAGAAAAATATCAAATAATGATATAGAGAAATTCAGATATTGTTAGTAAATTTATTACGTTAGCCTAAAACAGTTTCCAAAAGCTTCCCTTTAGAATTTTGTAAAAATTAAAATGTATATTTTTACTGTTAATATTTAGGCCTCTCAAAGAAATTCCTTAAATTTGCTTTAGATAAATTCAGAAATTTATTTTTAGTTTATTCGTGGATTGATATCAAAATCAATCCGTCAGGATTTTTTATAAATCTTAAGGTTTTTTGCTTTTGAACACAGTCTCTCAGACTTGCAAAAAATCTTTGAAAACTAGGCGATTAATTTTTAGAATCTTACAATAAATTATTTAAATTAAAAATTTAAAAGTTTTATTCTTACTATTAGTATTTAGGCCTCTGGAAGAAATACCTCAAATATTGCTTTAGTAAATTCAGAAATTTATTTTTAGTTTATCCGGGGATAGATATCAAAATCCAAACCTCAGGATTTTGTATAAAACTTAAGGTTTTCTGCTTTTGAACACACTCCTTAAGGCCTTGCAAAAAAACTTTGAAAACCAAGCAATTAATTTTCTGAATTTTACTATGAAGTATCTTAGAAACACATGAATAACACATCAGTAAATTTATTGAGCTAGCCTGAGTAGGGATTGGGACGGTTTAGGCATACAGTTTGAAGACAAGGGGTTTTCGTAGTATTGTAGCCTATGTCGTCGTGGGCTGGGTTTCCCCTGTTGTGTTACTAAGCATTTAATGTATGACGTCATAGGAGGTATTTCCCTGAAGTCATATGTTGAATGTTCAGTCGTTGGCTTAACTGGTGTTTTACGTCATAGGAGGGATTTCCCTGTGTGTGTGTAACGTCACTTGGTAGCTGTTTGCAAAAAATGCGCAAAATTCGTGGGCGTGTCTCGAACCTCTGGTGTTATGTTTAAAATAAAGGCACTCTAGCCATGAGGCTATCAAGCTAATTGCGAATTGTACCCTTACGTCGATATATAAGCGAATGTTGAGCTAAAAATAGGAAATTAGATTTTTACTTTATTTTACGTATATATATATGGACAGGAGCAATGGCGAGCTAAAAATTGATTTATTAACTTATTCGCATTTTTGCGTAAATTCGTTGATAAGTAATTAATAAATATCTTGCTCGATTCCGTTTAGCATAAAAAAATTCGCAAATAACCCTTTGGGAATTTAAAACAGGGTTTTTGCTGGACACCTTGACACCAGGAATGTTACGGTGATTCTGATAAGGTCCTCTCATGGAAACCCTTCGGGAATCAACCAAAAAGTTCGATCAATGCCCAAATATATTTCTGACTTAGCCATGATGTCCAAACTTCTCAGGGGAAATAAATAGGGTAATCATAAAAGAAAAACATCAGTTGAAATCAATAGTTGTTTATTAAAATTAAACATCTTCGGTCTAAATAGGTTGAAATTAATATAATAAAATATTAAATTTTAATAATATTAAATATTCGAAGTAGCTTTCTTTCGTGCCATCCTTCCGCCGTTCCAATCTTTAGCATAACCTAATGCTGTCCCAAAGCTTGCAAGCAATGTTTTCTTATCAATTTCTTTTAAAGTTGTTGCAACCTTGCTTCTTTCAGTCACAGCAGCTCAAACAAAAACATCATACACTCCAAAGTATCAATACCTACACTTCATTAAAAATATTAAAAATTTTACTGCTGTTCCACGACAGAACACAATTTCATCAATTTAAAAATAAATGCAACTGTTTATATCGTGAAACATATAAAAAGTTGCATATGTATTATATATGTTGTGCTTCGTAATATCCCCAGCTCAAAGTAAAATTTTAATATTAAATTGCCTTAACCTATTTTGTCTTCAACATAGGGTCAGTGAACGCGATATATAGGATTGTTTATACTAGCAATTTTAAGCGAAGACAACAGTTAAATAATATCATTGCATAAAGCAAATCAGTTCAACTTACTTAAGCCCAGTTTACTGTATATTGAGGATGTCGCAAAGACGGATTAAAATTATCATTTATTTATCAAGTGCTTTTTCTTTTAAAACAAATTTATTGGCGCTCCGTGTAACACCCACCTTTAAAGCTAAGTGTTTTGAAATTAATATTTGCAAAAGCCGAGAAATGCTAGCAGACAATGATGTATCACTAGTATGCAACAACATGAATTTAATCTGTTCCAAGCACTTTCATTTAAAATTTTGTAAAAATTAGAATGTTAATTTTTACTATCAGTATTTAGGTCGCTCAAAGAATTATCTGAAATCTTGCTTTAGATTGTACATGTCTTCTCGATGGTACTTCCTACGCCAATGTCTAAAAATTGGCTTAACAGCTTCTTCACTACTTAAGTCTGCGCATGTTCTCCGGGTCTACAGGATTTGTAATTGTCTTAAAAGCATCAAACTCCTAAGGAATTTAAAATTTTACTTTTTTTCAAAGGACTTAATCCTTTATTAGATTATTAATCGTGATGATTATCGCAAAAGAAAAATTAATTTAAATTGCGGCTTTAAATTTTATTTTATTTGGATATTTTTTATTTTTAAACGTTCATTTTATTTCGATATTTTTCTAAATTGTATTGATTCGTTGAAAAGTCTAAACTCAACTTAACTGGGTTTACAAATTTTCTGACTTATATATAGTAATGGAATACAAAACAAAATTGTTTAGACCTACTCGGTTAACCAATACAACAAGTAGATCATGAATGTAAATTAACAAACGCAATCTAATTTAAAAAACGTTAGAGATGTTTTTTATGTCCCCACACTTCTCCCCCGCTAGCGTACGCTTAGGATTTAGGGCAGGTTACCGTTCATAAGCATGAACAATGCGTCAACTTTGGGATTTCTTTCGGGAATATAATGAATATTTATTGAAACTACAATTAGTATAATATATTTTCCCATAAATAAAGAATGCTTTCAAATTTTTTCATAAAAAAAATACAAAATGGCGGATATAGGTCCTATAAACTAAAGCCATGCACCGCGTGCATTGGTCTGAGCGGGGCTTTCCACCCCCTTGCCGTTTAATCTGATACAAAAACGTGTAAAAAATTATTAATCTAGATTAAATATCTTACCGTTTTTAAATTTTCTGAAAACCCCCGGATATCGAAATGGCCGCCGTTTGAAAAAAGACGTCATATTTTCACTGTGTTTTTTTAGCTTCAGTGGAGGCAAAAAAAAGTTTAAGTCGGAAAATAAAATCGCCTCAATAAGGCCCCCAAAATAAATTTCCTTTACGTTTGAACAAATTGCAAGTCAATCGGTTTATTCGTTGAAGCTTTAGAGCGCCTCGCGCGCTGAAAAAGGATGTTTTGAGCAAAATGCACCATAGAGGCAGCCTTCGGATTCCTCAAAGTATTCGTTTTGCTGGATCTGCAGGTTGATCAGGTTGGTTGATAAGGTAGCGGAAAAAGGTCGTCTCGCAAGGTGCAGCTTAATGGGCTGTAACTACATCAGATTTTACAAAATTCTTTTAAACATATACTGGACACTATAAGGATTCAAATTATGTAAACAAAAAAAAAATCGATTTTTTGAACGTCATGAACGGTAACCTCGACTTAAGCGAAACCTTTAGGAAAGTTAATAGTTCGCCCAGCTCTTGTTTTTCTGTAAGGGAACAATGCGTTTTCGTCTTCTGGGAATGTGATTTTTTTGTTTTTGTTTCTTGTCCTATCTGTTTCGCTTTTGTTTGAGTTTCTTAAAGTTGTTGGATTCTCCAGTACTGGATAGATTATTTATCGATTCGGACGTGTTGTGTCTGATCGTTTTGCACTGGCACTAACGACCTTAAAGTTTGGTGTCACATATCGTTTGGTGATGATGAATTTTAAGTTAAAATGCGATTCGCACAAATACTCAATCTTTTCATTTTGGAGATAATCTTTCCAAACTGGCAAACTTGAACTTTGAGTTATGCTTGGAGAATATTCGTTTGAGTTGGTTGTTGTGCTTTGAGATTCATTAAGATAGGAGCTAAGAAATGCAGAATTTAATCTGTTGATAGAAACATTAATCTCTTTACCTTTTACAAGAATTTTGAAAAATGTTCCGTTTCTTTCTAACACATGGTTTGGTCCCTTGTATGGAGGTTGTTAGCATAGTAGAGTACTGTCTACTCGGATAAAAACAGAAGGACAATTTTTTAAATCCTTGAAGATGAAAACGTTTTCTGAATTATGCCGTGTTGCTGGTGACGGTTGAATGTTTTCGAATTGTTGTTGTAGATTTTTTTATCAATTCCGTCTGAATATTTAAACAATTTGATTTGTTAAAGAAATCTCCCGGTAAATACAAATTTTTTCCATAGACCAGTTTTGCGGGAGAAAATTGGAACTCGTCACTACTGATTGCCCTCAAACCTAGAAGTACAAGTATTTAGTCCGCTGAGAATTTTCATAGCACATTGAGCGACCTATGCCAAAGTTCGATAAAACCATTTTTCCTCACCAAGTGAAGCAGAGATGACCAAGGGCTGTATGACGGTCGACAGATTCCCTGCTCCAATAGGAATTCCTTCATGGCTGCGGTGAGCTTTTTACCTGTTACGCGACGAACCTTGGGAGTTATTGGATGTCCTTCGGTGGGTATATAATGCAGTGCATCGTGTTTAGTTGTGGTTGTTGTTTGCTTTCTGTCGAAATAGAATTAAAATTTTTGAACAGTTTCTGTACTTTATGATTGATAGCGGGGTCAGAATAAATGACTAGTGATTCTGAAACTCCTATAATTGTTTAAGCAATTGACTGAAGTGAAGTTAAGGGATCAATGAGTACCCTGTTCTTCAAGTCAACTAACAATTAAAACTTTCCCAAAAAATCAGCACCGATTATGGGTTTGGAAACGTCAGATATTATAAATTCCCATTGAAAATTTCGACGTAAGCCTAAATCGAAAGTGTTTGTTGGTGGATCTATCAAAAATGTGTAAGCGACTTTTGAGTATGTCGAGTTCCTCCGTCACTAATGGGGACTGACCAATTAGTTTGTCGAATGTTTGACTGTAAATTTGCACGGTTGAATTTGTTGTCTTTTGTGCAAAATTTATAATGGTACCAGCACCACTCTTTACATTTAGAACGGCTACGATTATGAGATTGTGTTCGAGACTTTGACCTTACCAAATTGTTATTGTGAGGTCGAAATGACGAACAAGAAAATCTTTTGAATTATTCTGCCAGTTTGTTGACCTGGTTTTGTAGAGACGTTATTGCTGATACCTCTGGCTTTCATTCGGTTGAAACCGAATACACCTCAGTTCGACTAGTCACTTCCAAAATCCTATCGGCCATAATAGACAACTCGTCTCTAGGTACCTGTACTGCAAGCTAGGATGGCTTGTCTGTTTCCAGGTAAACTTTGTAGCCATAAAGATTTTAATATTTCCTCAGGAATTTTGCCTGAGTTCAACGTCTTTATTTCCCGTAATAAATATAAACGACGAGAATCTCCTAAAATCAACTCATTTAGAGTTGCTTTAGTTTTACGTGCTCGGAGGTAGAAAGATGTGCAATTAATGTTTCCTTAAAACTTGTATATTTATTACTCGTTGGAGGATTTAAATTGATATCGCTGATTTCTTTAAATATGCTTTCATCTATTGCACTTAATAGGGGGTGACATTTTGTTTGCTCTGATGTAATATTTGCTAGATCGAATTGTGATGTGGTCGAACTGGTATGTTTTTCACAGACACCGCATTAATTAATAACGAAGCAGAGGAGAGAAGTGAGACAGGCAATTGACCCGGGTCAGAAACTCATGGCTTATTGGTTGTTTGTATAAATCGCTAAGCTCATTCATTGCGATTCAATTATTGCATTGGCTGTGCAATAACGAAGTGGTTTACAAATTTTTAAAGAGATAAATGTAACACAAAAAAAGTTTTTAAGGTAATGTATGTATATATATATATATATATATATATAATTATATTTATTAAAAATATTTGTTTTAAACAAAAAACTAGTTTTTTAGTTTTGCTTGCTGCTTATAATCTTCTTTGCTGCTGCTGGTTTCTTTTTTCTTCCACTGCTGATACTCTTCTTTGCTATCAAACTTATTAATGTTGAATCACGCGTTTAAATCAAGTCGGGTTCACCAATGTAGAAGTCTTCTCCACCAATGTAGTACTTCCTTGTTGCTTTTTCAAAGGACTTAATTAGTCCTTTATTAGATTATCAATCGTGATGATTACTGCAAAAGAAAAATTTATTTCAAATTGCGGCTTTAAATTAAATTTTTTTTTTAATATTCTTTGTTTTTAAAATTTTATTTTATTTCGACATTTTTTAAATTGTATTGACTCGTTGAAAAGTCTGAACTCAACTGAACTGGATTTATAAATTTTCTGACTTATATAGTAATGAAATACAAAACAAAATTGTTTAGCTCAACTCGGTGAACCAATACAAAAAGTGAATCATGAATGTAAATTAACGAACACAACCTAATTTAAAAAAACATTATAAATATTTTTTTTTTGAAAATCTACTCTAAATTCAGAATTTTTTTTAAATTTATACGTAGATAGATACTAAAATCATTCCCTCAGAATTTTGTATAAAATTTAAGGTTTGTTGCTTCTGAACACAGTCTCTAAGACTTGCAGAAAATCGTTGAAAACAAGGCAAGTAATTTTCTGAAATTTAATATAAAGTATCTTAGACACACAGGAATAATGCTTCAGTAAATTTATTAAATTAGCCTGCAACATTTCCAACACTTTCATTTAGAATTTCGTAAAATTTAAAATCGTAACCTTTACATTCCGAATTTAGGAGTCTCAGAGATATATCTCAAATAATGCTTTAGAGATATACAGAAATTGATTTTTAGATTATCCACGTGTATATAGGAACAAATTTTTGAAACAAGGTAATTAATTTTTGCAATTTACAATAAAGTATCTAAAACACACAGGAATAATACTTCAGTAAATTTATTGAGTTAGCTTATAACAGTTTCCAAGCACTTTCGTTTAGAATTTCCTAAAAATTAAAACGTAGATCTATACATTAAGTAATTAGGGCTGTGAAAGGAATATCTCAAGTATTACTTCAGATAAATTCGGAAATTGATTTTTAGTTTATTCGCGGATATATATCAGAATCAGGCGCTCGGTTTCCTGGGTCACTTCTAAAATTCGATACTATCTGCAGGAATCCATGCTGTCTCACCGTCTCCAGTGTTTTTTCTTGGTCCATGCGCAAGCCAGCCTCCATAGCCGCCGCAGAACCTTCAAAAGGTAATTTTCCCAAAGCTATTTCTGTTGTATTGTGGGTACCGTGGGTATAGCCAACCTATTGGGGTCTACCATACCCTCCACCTCTACTCCTACAGAAGTGCCTGAGGAGACGCCAATCGCGACCCAATTACCCCTTGGTCCTGCAGATAGGGGGACACCACTGCAGACTATCTTGGCATGGCCTACTACAGCCTTAGAGTTGGGGGATTTTTGAAGAGGATATCTCCTCTCGCATTAGTTACTTGGCTATGTTCAAGGATGCATTGCTCCGTTACTACCGCTTGGAGGTGTGACTAACACTTGAGAATGTCCAGATGAGGATCGCTGTATCCTAGAAGACTTCAACTCATCAGTCCATCCTCCAGCAACCGGGAAAATTACATACCTGTCGAATGTTATTGGACTCAGGACCACAAATTTCATTCATCTCAGAGGCTTGTGTGAAGCGACTAGCACTTCTAAGAACATATGCTCGATCGGCTTTCAACGGAATCGTAGGTGTAACTCGAGTTATCTGATTCATATGCACAGATAGATGTTATAACTGGAGCTGACAAATTCTTCTCAAATTGTCTTATTAGGTTTAGGCCAATCATTACGAAGATTCTGGGAAGTAGAAGAAGTTTATAACAAAACTGACTTACTCACAAATGAAGAAAGATTGTGTGAAGAAATCTTCGAATCTTCCTGTTACAGAAACTCAGAGGGTCGGTATATCATTTCGTTGCCATTTAAGCCCAAGCCGATCGTAATAGGAAATTGTGAAGTCACCGCTATCAAGAGGCTGCATACCATCGAAAGGCGATTTCAACGTGATGCTAACTATAAGAGGGGGAACGTACAATTCATGCAAGAATACTAGATGCTGGGACATATGGAACGTGTCCCTGATGATGAAGTTGTCAGAGTTTTTCTGGAGTGTCACGAAATGACAGTCTTCTAACCGGACCAAAAAAAAATTTTACCTCAGATACAAGTGATTATGAAACACAGAGACTTGCAGAGAATTGTTTAGAGAGAAGATCAAGATGCTCTAATACAACACTTCAGGCTAACAACTGTTAGCTACGGCACATCAGCTGCATCCTTTCTGGCAACAAGCGTATTAAAGCAAATCCTAAGTGACAATCAAACAGCCTACCTTGATGCGGTGTCAGTTATCCAGAACAACTTCTATGTGGATAATGTATCGAGTGGAGCAACCTCTCTCTCCAAGAAACACTTAAGCTAAAACAGGATCTCAAAACAATCCTACACAGATATGGATTCAACCTCACAAAGTGGAAGACCAATCATCTTCAACTGACTGACCAAGAATCTGATGATCAACTAGTAGAGACGTCATCAATCTCAGAAAGAACAAAGATTCTCGATTTGCAATGGATTCCTCAGGACGACAACTTTTAGTTCGAAATATCAAATATTTCTAACGAAACACCTATTAAGAGAAGAGTTTTATCGGAGTCATCTCGGACTTTTGACCGTGGGATTTCTCGCACCTATGATTATAGCATGCAAAATCCTTTTCCAACGTATTAAGCTCCTAAATTTGGATTGGGATGACCCGCTTCCTCCAAGTATAAGCCAGATTGGGACTACTGAGCAAGAATATAGTGCCGCAATTTATTGTCGTTTGTCCAACGACAGCAACGTTATAACAGTAAGGTTTGTTGCAGCAAAGACAAGGGTAGCCCCTCTTCCTCAAAAATCTAAATCAAGGCTTGAACTTTGTGGCGCACTCATGCTTTTACTCTTAATATCAAACATCATTAAGGCATTGTTAATAACAAATGTTGACACTTATGCTTGGACCGACTCATCGATCGTGCTTCCCTGGCTATCAGATACCCCTCGCTGTTGGAAGACGTATGTTGCAAATAGAACCGCCGAGATTCTTGATACAATTCCCAGAAATTCCTAAACGTACGTTTCTTCCGCTTGTAATCTAGCAACTTGCTCATCTCGGGGTATGACTCCAACAGAATTGCCTTATTTCAAACTTTGGTGGCAAGGACGCAAATGGATGGCCGAACCCAAAAGCAACTGGCCAGTCGACATTAACCTTGCAAAGCTAACTATTGAAACTAAAGATGAAGAAAAGAAATCCTCTGCCTTAAAGTTTCTTAAGTTAAAAATCGGCAATGACATGTAAATAAATTATCAACTCGTTATTCTTCATGGTTTAAAATAGTTCGAGTAGTCGCATTTGGCTACGATTTATCTTAAACAGTACGAAGAAGAATGCAATCAGAAAAAGCGGATTTCTGCAAGGAGAAGAACTAAAGGACTCAACCAACACATTAGTTAAACTGTTGCAACGCGAAGCATTCTGCAATGAAATAAAGATTTTGTCGCCTAGAGAGAACCTGCCAAAGGGAAACAACCTATTGAGTTTAAACCCATACATTGATAGCAATGGCCTACTACGAGTTGGCGGAAGGTTTAACAATTCGCGGCTGGGACCCGAAGCAAAACATCCCAGAATTCTACCAAGAACTCATCCCCTAACGAAGATTTTAGTTCGCGACATGCACACCAAGTTTCTACACCGTGGCATCACAACACTCATAAACCTCCTGCGTAAAACCAGCGGGTAATTGGCGCAAGACATGTTGTAAAACATATAACGCACTCTTGCGTGTCATGCTTTAAAGAAAAGGCACAAATAACGTGTAAACTAATGGGGAATCTACCAGAATACCCTGTTACTATGATCAGACCCTTCCTACGTGTTGGAATTTACTTTGCAGGGCCCATATCTCTTTGCGTAAGGATTGGAAGAGGCATGAATGGTTACATCTCGTTGTTCGTGTATTTTTCCACCAAGGTCCTTCATTTGGAGGTCTTCAGCAGTTTAAATTCTGGCGCCTTCTTAGCTGCATTTCGCCGTTTTATTTGAAGAAGAGGAATTCGGACTGATGTGTATACTGATAATGGCACAAATTTTGTTGGCGCCAATCCTCATTTAAGTCAACTATAAAGGCATCATTTTTATGTGAAAATAAATTAATGTCTGCACTTATTTCAGAAAATAACATTTGATGGCATTTTATACCCCCTTATGCACCCCACTTCGGAGTATTGTAGGAGGCTGGCGACAGTTAAATCCCACCTGCAACGAGTAATTGCAGAATCCATTCTAAGTTTCGAAGAGATGAATACCCTTCTCACCGAAATCGAAGCCATCCTGAACAGCCGCCCGTTATGTGCTCTCTCCGAGGATCTGAATTCGTTTGAAGATCTCAGGTCTTCACACTTTATAATCGGAGATGTCTTGACAACCATACCCGAATTAAACCTGCGAGAAAATTAATTGTCAATTCTAGGGCGTTGTCAGCGCTTACAAGCTCGTATGCATGGGATTTGGACACGTTGGATCAGGGACACTCTAACGTGGTTATAGCAGCGTCCAAAATGGAAAACATCACAAAACTCGGCAAAACAAGGCGAACTGTTCATCCTATCCGAAGACAATGTTCTTCCTTCAAGATGGACATTGGGGCGCATCATCGATATCCACCCTGGAGACGACGGACTAGTAAGAGTAGTGACTCTGAAGACAGCCAAGGGCAATAAATGGAATACATCGTTTGCCTCTTGATGCTATAGGGGAATCAGATAAATTCGGAAATTCATTTTTAGTTTATCCGCTGATAAAAATCAGAATCAGTCGCTCATGTTTTTGTACAGAAGTTAAGAATTTTTGCTCCTGAAGACTTCCTCGAAGACTTGAAAAATATCCTTGAAAACTAGTTAATTAATATCCTGACACTTCACTAAATTTATTGAGCTAGCATGCAACATTTCCAAGCACTTTCACTTAGAATTCTGTAAAAATTTAAATATATATCTTTACATTAAGTACTTAGGCCTCTGAAGGAATATCTAAAATATCGCTTTAGATAAATTCGGAAATTGATTTTTAGTTTATTCGTAGATAGATATCAGAATCAGTCGCTCATGATTTCTTATAAAAGTTACGAATTTTTACAAGCTTTTATTTAACTTGCAATGTATGTATGTATGTATGTATGTGACTATGTTTGGTCGGATGGAATCTTGCAACTCAATTTTGAAGCAGATATCTTCAACCGATTGAGCTGAAATTTTGTTTACACGTTTAGTTTGAATGACAATGCATGGTTAGCTGTGTGACGTCATTCTAAATCCAACATGGCGGAACACCCAAGATGGCGGACTAGCTATTTTTAATGCACTCTTACAATATGGGTATCAAATGAAAGGGCTTGATAAGAATAACTCGAAAAATTAAGTGACGTCACTCTAAATTCAATATGGCGGACTTCTAAAGATGGCGGACTAAGTTTTTTACGCTTTCCTACAATATGGGTATCAAATGAAAGGGCTTGCTGAGCTCTGGTGAATGGTGTCATTGGACATATTACAAAAATCATATGTCCCTGCTCCGGAGAGCACAAAGGTATGATACTGACATACCATCCGTCCGTATAGACTTCGGTAAACACGGTGTTCATCTCATTCAGACTAGACTAGACTGTGCAATTTCCAGCAAAATATTATCACGGCACTGCAGAACGAAGAATGCTGCCAATTATATTATATTGGGCTTGCACAGTACACAAAATGCAGGATAGTACTGTCGACCATGCCGTTGCATACTTAGGCACGAAGCTCTTCGCTGCTGGTCAAGCATACGTGGCCTTAAGTAGGGTAAAATAATTAGAAGGTTTCATTATTAAAGAGCTAGACTGTTCGAAATTAACCGGCAAACGACCTTGCAACAATGATGCGTTGAATGAGATGAACAGACTGAGAAACCTGTCCAGCGATAACTAAAAAGTAAAAAAAACAAGCTTTTATTTAAATGCGCTAAAAAGAATAAAATAAACTTTTACTATCAACTTAAAACGTCATTACACAATTTATATGATATAAAAGCTTGTCGCGAGATTTACCTGTGTAGATAAACAAGTAAATTAAATAACTTGATCTGATTGATTTTAATTTTTTAAATTTTCAAACTGAGTAAATACGAGTACTTTAATCTCGCGACAAGCTTTCATATCACATAAATTGTGTAATGACGTTATAAGTTGATAATGAAAGTTTATTTTATTCTTTTTAGCGCATTTAAATAAAAGCTTGTTTTTAAAAATTTTTTTTTTACTTTTAATTTTTGTTTCTTAACACAGTCTCTAAGACACACAGTCTCTAAGCCAAATATTGTTGAAAACCAGGCAACTAATATCTTGAATTTTACTATGAAGTATCTTAGACACACAGGAATAATACTTCAGTAAATCTATTGAGCTAGCCTGCAACATTCCAAGCACTTTTATTTAGAATTTTGTCAAAATTAAAATGTTTATATTTACATTCCATATTTAGGAGTCTCAAATAATGCTTGAGAAAAATTCAAAAATTAATTTTTAGATTATCCGCGGATATATAGGAACATTTTTTTGAAAACTAGGCATTTATTTTCGGGATTTTACAATAAAGTATCGTAGACACGCAGGAATAAGACTTCAGTACATTTATTGAGTTAGCTTACAACAGTTTCCAAGCCCATTTCTTTAGAATATTGTAAAAATTAAAACGTATATCTTTAATTTATGTAGTTAGGCCTTTGAAAGAAATATTTAAATTATTGCTTTATTCGGAAATTGATTTTTAGTTTATCCGTGGAAAGATATCAGAATCAGTCACACATGATTTTGTACAGAAGTTAAGAACTATTCCTTCTAAGCACCTTCTCTAAGACTTGCAAAATATCGTTGAAATTCAGGCAATTAATATGCTGAATTTTACTATGAAGTATCTCAGACACACAGGAATAACACTTCAGTAAATTTATTGAGCTTGTTCTAAAAAATTCAATTCTCAATTGCATTTTAAGAAACGATGCGCTTTTGGAGTTTAGAACCCTTCCCTCTGGTGGGAGGAATTCTAAAGCAAACTGCAGAAGCATTGAGATGAGCTTTAATCTCATCATTTGCAAGTTGTTTTAAAACTCGTAGCCAGTGATGTGTATTCTCTAAGGCTTAAGAGTAGTAGTTGTGTCGGAAAAGGGTAGTAGATTTAAATAAAATGTAGCGAAACTATATTTTTATTTTGTAACAACAAAATATATTCATATAATTATACAAACGTAAACAAATACAACATACAAACATACAATTCTATTCAACTAATACTGATAAAATAAACCCTATCAACAGCCAGCTGTAAAAGTAAAGTAATTAATTTTTAGAGCACATATCTCACTTCTTAACAAAACCATTTTCCGTGTGTTTGAAAGAGCTAAAATGACGTATTAATTCGTCCGGAGGTTCATATATAGGAGCTATTACTTCATCAGACGCTATTTCCTTTCAAGCTAAAAGTGCGGAAACAGTGCTAATATTCAACTTATTTGTTTTTTTGTTTTTTATATGATTAAAGTCAAGATCAAAGTTGCAAGACATTTGAAAATTGAAAATATTCCAATGCTCTTGTTCTTCTTTCATCAATAATTGAACGAAAGCAGACCTACAAATTCGCAAATTATAATTGCTACGTTCATATGAACGACTGAAAGCTCAATTTGAATTTAGATAAGCATTAAATTTGTGCTTAAAGGAAATATTTTTTATTTTACACTCGAATTGTTAAATGTAGTAAAAGGAGTTTGCTACGTAGTAGAGTAGTAAATCACCAAAAGTGAAGTAGATATACACATCAGTAAATACACATCACTGCACGTAGCGCAAGAAATGGGGCAGCAGCAGTACGATATGTAACTGTGGTAAGTTAATACTCTTTTATGGGTTCTTTGTCGGAGTTTATCCAGAGTACCTTTAGATATTTTTGGTCTTGCGCGTGTATTCTAATTTGTGCATAAATTTTTTCCATATCAGCAGTGAATGCTATGGATGGGGGATCGAACTGAGAAAATCGATTCAGTACGGATCGATCTCTTAATTTATTTCCGATTTCGTAGATCGGTTAATAGCCTTAAAAAGATCGATATCTATAGATCGAACAGATCGATTCAATTAATTAGAACTGTTTCTCTATATAAAAATATAAGGTCAGAAGTAAACCAATTTATTAAATAATAGAAAACAGCCTTTGTAGCTTTCAAATCTTGACTAAGCAACAATGAATATTTCAAAAATATTGCTTATTTAATCGAAAAACAAATTGGGATGGAACAGACTCTTTTTGGTCTTTTTTGAAAGTACATACTAATTCTGACTCGTCTTCATTAAAGGAACACAACTAAAAATTTACACTCAAAAGTAAGAGGGAAGCACAACTTTTGTGTCGCGCATTTGCAAGCGCAACAATTTTTTTTAAATAATAGAAGAAATATGCCAGGAATATTTTCAAAAAACGACCCCAAAGCATTTCGTTGTCTAATTTCAGAACCTATTCGAGAATATTTTATTTATTATTTATTATTTATGTACGAAGAATATTCTCGTAAATAGGAAGGTTTCTGGTCTCAGCCCTAAAAATGTATATCTCGGGGAGGTTTTTTGAAAATATAATGGGAGTGTTTTATTCTTTCGTTTTAAACTGAAGTAACCGCAAGTAAAAGTTGAAAGTTCAACTCCATTTTCTTCCCTGTCTTCACCTTGCCAAAGGAAAAAAAGGCCAACGCAGCAGATTTGAGGAGCCTGCTCCTTTGTTTTCAAAATGATTCTTGAAAGTCTTAAAGTGTACCCTTATTTCCTCTTTTCGACAATTACATAAGGGAAGAGAGAAACATGACTACCTCTCAGTTGAAAATTTCAAAATGGACGCAGCTTTGGTTTACTATTCAAGTGGTAATTGTGATTGAAAAAACAGACTTTTCATATAAGACTGTTTTAATAAAAGACTATGTAAGATTTTAAAGCATGCAAAATAAATGCTTCGTTTTTTTAATTTATTGTAGAAAGGTTTTTTTACACCACTGCTTAAATTTCTAAATCCATATTGTTTTAAAAGTGTAAAATCTGGCAAATTTGAGACTTTAGATTTAAAAAACTATTAATAAGTGTCAAATCTTTGATAGAGTAAAATTGTGCAGAATCAAAAAAATATATACGCTTCTTTGAGGAGATTCAGGAATACGTCGAATCTTTGTGTATTTCACATGAATTTCTTACTAGTATTATACGTTAGTTACACTAGTTATATTCCACTTGAAGTTGATGTGGCAGTTCCGCGTAAACTAATATGCATAACGTTTAGGACATCGGTACATAAAATTCAACTTACTTTCGAAGCAATTCCACGTCGAATCGTGTATTCTAGGTGATTTTTTATACTGGAATTGACTACGCAGAAAGAAACAATTTGAATAAAAACTTAAAATCCCACATTCGAATACCATTTATTTTAGATTTTTTTTTAAATAACTTATATCTTTCTCGTTGGGGAATCAACAAACCAGAAATAAATCATAACTAGCCACCAATGACAAAATCATACAGTTGTCACTAAACTACACAGTTAACACTAAAATATTATAGCGATCTCAAACGCATTCATCTAAAATTTACGATCCTTTTAAACTTTTTTTTACATTTGTCGGATTATTATACAAATTAAAAATAAAATGCAAAAAAAATTCACGAGTGAGCTTGTTTAATTTTTGGCACATCTTAAATAGATCGAAATCGGAAATAAATAAATCGATTCGAGCTGAATCGGTCTCGCGTAAAATCGATTCAAAAATCGGCAGACCGAAGGCTTAAAGATCGAATCGAAGATCGCCCATCCCTAGTGAATGCTTAGCGGTGCTGTCTCCAGCGTAAAATTAAGTCTACTCGCAATTTTGTTGTTGTACTGTCAGTTTTTATGACCGCTTGGTGTGGTTAATAATAACCTTCTTCTTTATTCGGCTTTACGGGCATCATGTGATTTAGCTTTTTATATTCTGCCATGAAATCTTGATAAGCTTGCTTAAGTTTTGTTCATTTTGTAGTAAGCTAGCTAAAGCTTTTTTTCATGAGTTGTCTAATTCTTTTAAGTTACTTTTATTTAAAAGGCATTTTAACAGTATAGTTACCATGTTTCGTTCGTGGGTCTCAACAAAGTTATTTTTACAGAAATTATCTTTTATTTTGAAATATTTTGTATCAGGCGTAACTGCTTTTAAATCCCAGAACTTTTTCAGTGTTTTATAAAGCTCTGCATTGGATATCACGCATGTTACGTGTTTTTCGTTATTATTATCAGAAAATATCTGTCCAGATATTACGCACCACATTTGGGTTTTTTTTTTCAATTTGATAATTTCTTAAGTGAGTATAAAACTAAATATATCCCTTTGCGTGAAATGCCCCAGTATGTAACCATCATCTTCGTTTTCGTTCGAGTAGATAATACTCGACCTGGGTTCCAACTTCCATTCAAAGAGCCATACAACGTACTTGAAAGAAACGAAAAAACCTGGCTTCATGAGCTCAAATTTTAAACAATCTCAAAGCAATTCATCTGATATGAATTTATATTCACCTGAGCTAACACAGAGATTGCGGTTGCCAGTGTCAAGCGAAAAACTACCCGACTACTAAATTAATCGAAAGGAGTCTCTACAGCCAGTGCTCGAGAACCCTAAAACTTTGCTACATAGTCACAGTTCGATTCACAATTCCTTTCCAAATTCTCCAAACAATAAAGATTCACTAACATATAGATCAAGACAAAGAGAATTAGAGGCAGTGAACAATGATCCCCCACAAGACTGCAGATTTTAAAAAAGAGTATATTTGCAAACAGTGCCTGGAACCCAAGAACAACGGTCAAAATACTGCAAGAAATATATTTTAAAAATACTACAAGTATTATATTTTGAAATGATGAAAACACATATTTTCCAATCAGGAAAACACTTCCAGCACTTCCAGCACGCTAAATCGCTAAATCCTAAGGATTCGCTGGCAAAGGAGTACTGTGGTGGCTGTACCAGTATCGTATCAAATTAAATTTACGTTTATTAGGTTTAGTAATTTTGGGTTACGTTCGTATTTTTCAATTACTTGCTGTAAACGCTATTTAAGTAGGCCGGAACAATTTTGTTTTCCAAACAAATATGTATATAATTAAATTGATCCACAGGCTCATTCTTCGTTTACTCTTACTTCAATAATAATCAAATCAAGATTTATAAAGTTTTCGATTAATATAATAAAATATTTAAAAATATCAATACGAATTCCTTTGCCAGATCTCAAAATATTATATTATATATTCTTCTGGAGGCAAAACTTTTAAAGCTCTTTTAGGTAAGAGATCTGGAGGACAAGGCCCGCACAAGATACATAGCCAGATTGGACTCATTGGTATGGGAAGAGGCATCAACAAATAAGGACTCAGTACTTTCCATTTCCAATCACTTTCATATAAAATTTTGTAAAAATTAAAATGTATATCTTTACACTTATTATAGATAAATTCGGAAATTTTCTCTTAGTATATCCGTGGATAGATATCAGAATCAGTCGCTCATGGTTTTGTACAGGAGTTAAGAATTTTTGCTTCTGAACATAGTCTCTAATAGGGATGATCGATGTTCATCGATATTCATAAAACATCGATGTTGAGGGAATCAATATCTATGTTTTAACATCGATGTTGAAGTATATAGAATATCGCATATTCGATGTTAATGACAGAACATCGATCTTCGATGTTGGCGAAAAAGAACCGGATCCAAATTCAAAAATATTTTTTTATATTGAAGACTTAGCATATATTGCTTTATAATTATACGAGATTAAAAAAATACCTTTATACATATTTATATATGTAGTTGGACTGAGGAGAAAGTAACTCAACATTTTGGTTGGTCGGACGCTCCCCTCTACTGATCTCCACATTGTGAGGAAAACTGAATTTCTATTTAGAGAGCAGCAGTAGAAGCAACCGGCAAAAGTTGTAAATTCTGAGTTAGAATAAGGCTGCTTTTCAGCTAATTTGTTACTTGAATCATATTCTAATTTAAAGATATTAAATTAACAAAGTTAAGCAATAATGGGTTGACAGTATTACTCAAAGTTGTCATATGGTTTTTGCTGTTCTTATTGTATAACTGTGAAATGAGGTCATTGCGCTGCTTGCTTTATGATCATTCAAAAGACAAAGAATTAATAGGTTCATTAAAAGCGTAGTTAGGGCGACAGATGTAAAGAAAGTCATAAGACAAGGAACTAAGATATTCAGACAGGTTAGTAGCTTCGGGGTATTAATTTTACCCTTCAAGCATTCATAAACGAACAGAATCCCAAAGACTCGCGTCTCTTCTATAGAGTGCCCACAGAAAGAAGCTTTAATATATTCGTGTAGGGAGGCAATATAATAGGATTGTTCTATGGAAGACTACGAAGCGCAAATGTAAGAACCTATGTTATGTCGTTTCGATGAAAATCTGGCTAACTAAAAAGCAATAAAGACAAAACAATCATCAAACGCACGAGACTATTTCTTTGCGAAGCCCAAAACCAAATATATACGCCGATAGTTGATCCTATCTTGTATTCGATATTGTTCGATTATTGTTCAGTTTTAGTTTAAGTTCGTTGTCTTCGACGTTCACGTTAAAATCACCGGTCAGTATAATTGGTATTTTATCCCAAATTTTGTTTCATAAAGCTGCAGCTGTTGCTGATTCTCCGTCCCACAATATTCTTCATGGAAAGGCCTCGATCCCACATAAATAGATAGTTGTAAACCTACCATTCGAAAAGCCATATTGGAAGTGCCCATAAATTGATTACAGTGAAAAACAGCTAATCAGAAATAATTGCCTGAAAGAACTTACCAACTCTAGATATATTATCAACAAGTCGTTAGTTACATTGTTCCTATTGCACTTCTTATAGTGCAGAAAAATCACAGAGTTTCTATAACATTCAAGCATCTTGTTTTCTAACGCCTTCTACAAATTCATTCTATTTAACATCGATATTAAGGAACATCGATGTTTTGAGTTCGATTATTATCGATCATCGATGTTTATACGCCCATTTTGACATCGATGTCAATAAATAATTTCATAAATTTATTTAGTTAGCCTACAACAGTTTCCAAGCCCATTCTTTTGTAATTTTGTAAAAATTAAAACTTATGTATATATTTACATTTAGTGAAGCCTCTTAAAGAAATTTCTTAATTACTGCTTTAGATAAATTCGGAAATTTGCTTTTAGCATATCCGTAGATAGATATCAGAATCAGTCGCTCATGGTGTTTTACAGGAGTTAAGAATTTTTGCTTCTGAACATAGTCTCTAAGACTTGCAAAATATCGTTGAAAACTAGGCAATTAATATCCTGAATTTTAATATGAAGTATCTAAGGCACACAGGAATAGCAATTCAGTATATCTATTGAGTAAGCAAGCACCATTTCCAAGCGTTTTCATTTAGCATTTTGTAAAAATAAAAATGTTTATCTTTACATTCTGTATTTAGGAGTCTCAGAAATATATCTCGAATATTGCTTTAATTAAATTCACAGTCATTCATTCGCACAGTCATTCCTACGGACTTATGGTAAGAAATTAAGTCACTGGTCTTTAATGTTGTGTCATACAGTAGATCCATTAAGCGGCCAAGCTATACTTTATGACCAAGATGTAGGGTTTCTAGAGTTTGGGCTTGTAGATGAGATCTGATAACTTTCTAACAGTAAAAGCGGTATGAGTTTGTGCGTCTTGGCAACCTTCTTTACATGAATAGTTTTTGGCGGGATTTCATTTCTTTTTGTAATATGCTCTAGATCTTTTTATTTTTTCGGGCTGTATTCCTTGTGCTTCAGCTATTCTTTTTTTCATAGCCCACTCTCAATCGCTGCCTCTTTTCCTTGTTGGCTAATTATTTGCAATAAGTGATAAATCAGGGTGGTACTTAGCTATTAACCGATTATAATCAACTATAGCTGAATGTTGTGCTTTATTTATATTAACTTAAGGCAGACTAAATTATCTTTCCAAGAAAGTAAAAACATGTACACTTTATTAACCGAAATAACAAGATATCTCAGGTGAAACCTGAAATTTTAGTCGCAAACCAAATTTTTACCTTTTTATTGAAGCAATAGATTATGCACTGAGAAGAGTGTAATGAAAAATCACCCCCCGACTGCCCTTCGTTCTGGCGTAGTCGAAGAAGGTATTTCTTGCACGCCAGCTGTTCCTTTCTTCGTTGTTTATGTATTAAAAACATTTAGCTTTGATATTAAATTTCAGCTTTCTAGAACTTTTGGAAGTACCTGCCTAAAAAAATTTGATACACAGACCTCCACCCCCTTATTGGGATTGGGAGGGTGAAAGTTACAGATTTCTTAATTTTCTCGTTGTTGGCATGCAGAACCTAGTCTGCATACCAAATTTCAGCCTTTTAGGGCTTTTGGAAGTTTGGAAATTATCTTATGAGAAATTGTTATATAATACAGAACCAGACCCCCTTTTCGAAGGGTTTGCAGATGAAAGTTCCAGTATTCTTAATATTTTCGTTGTGCGTGTGCTAATCCTAGCCAGCATACTAAATTTCAGCTGTCTAAGATTTCAGGAAGTACTCTAGATGTTTTGATGACGGAGGTTTTGATGATCATGACTGGCAAAATCGACGTATTTCAGGTATTAATAAAGTCTAAAGTATAAAAGCTATACAAATAAAACCTAGTGTGTTTCATTAGTCACTTCCGTGCCCCCAGATTAGGAATTTTAGCTATCGAGTGCAGGAAATGATGAAATGAAATGTAGGTTTTGGATTTGATGATATAGGATAACACCTGCTGATTTTGGGATAAAACAAATCAATTTTCAAGATTACAGTCCATACCTTTAGAGATGAGACTGAATTTCTTTCAGGTTGAATTCTGTGCACAACGATTCTAGGTTCGGAATTAATCTCTTCTTGCTTTGATGAGTGGTGTTTCGAGATGGTGCTGATAGCTCGAATTTCATTTTCTTTTAATTTATTTTTTCTAAATTATGAGATGCTAATTTTAGACTATCTAAATTGTCATTTGTTAACGAGAGAGGAGATAACTGAAAGTACTCATGAGTGAAATTTAATTTATTTTGAACACAACAATCGTCTTCAACAATATTAACCTTGGGTGTGGCTGAGTGAAATTCAGACGTTACCACATAATTTGGTACTAGTCTATTAGAATTGACATACGGGATTTCACGGGAAGCGGACAACCAACAATTTGGAAAAAATTATGTATGACCTATTTCAAAGGTAATAAATCATATTAAGAAACTTATATAAAAATAAGTAAAATAATAATTCTTATAGGAAATTGCTTGCTCTTCACAGTCGTGGTATCGAATTCGAAATTGGATTTTTTGTTCATGTCAAAAAATCGTTTGGCCAGTGCGATTGTTTTGTACGGAAACATGAGAAAATTAACATTTCAATTCTCTATCCCCGAAACGAATGTTATGAAATTCGACATGAATTTACTATACATTTTAAGTTATTTTTTGAGCTATTTGAAAAGAATTAAAATTGTCGAAGTTTGTCAAAATATAATATAATGTTAAATATTAATATTGGATTTTTTACATGAAAAAAAAATCCAATGTCGAATTCAATACCACGACTGTGAAGAGCATGCAATATCCTAGAGATGGGAATCGAATCGAAAAGTATCGATACTTGGCATTGTTATATATCCGCATCTTTAGATACTTAGATACAAATATACCGTTTAAGAAGTATCAATACTCAAAAGTATTGGCATATGGAAATTGTATAGATATTACAATTATTATCTCATTGGTTTTTTGTTGTTGTTTCAAAACAATTTGCAACAACTTTATCGTTGAGAAATATCAAAATATCGATTTGCTCAAAATATGTATGCATTTGATTGATAATTTTTTTCAAATGAAATCGCATCTCAGCGGGTGATTTCATATACAATACCTTTTTAGCAAATGAATAATTTGAAATTTCGCAAGAACAAGTAAAAAAGCAAATGAAATAAAGAACAATAAATTTTTATTTCAATAGAAATCTATTTTTAGCTTTTGTATATTGCCACACGACTAGAGATTGCACCAGAGATGGGCATTTTTTATTCGGATAAAGATAAAAGCTCAAATAAATTGAAAAATCGAATAAAAATTGATTTGATTACAAAAATTATTTGTTATTTGGAGGATTATTCGCAAATAATTATTTGTTATTTGGTACTTTTTATTCGAATTTCAAATAATTATTTGTTATTCGATCGTTCGTTATTCGATAATCAAATAATTATTCGTTATTTGATGAATTATTCGCAAATAATTATTTGTTATTTGGTGCTTTTTATTCGAATTTCAAATAAATATTCGTTATTTGAGGACTTATTCGCAAATAATTATTTGTTATTTGGTACTTTTTATTCGAGTTTCAAATAATTATTTGTTATTCGATTATAAAGTAATTATTCGATAGTTGATGACTCTTTATGGAATACTTATTTGTTTTATGGTATTATTTACTAAAATCTTTACTACATATAAACATCGAAACATAACAAGGCAGTTTCAAAACTAGGTAGTGATGTGCAGTCAATATTATCACTCATTAACTGATTTTTCAGATTTTGTTGGGTATAAAATATTTCCTTATAAAGAGCTTTATCCCAATAATTTTGTTTCATGAAACAGTGATAAAGACAGATTTAAAACAGAATAAATTTCGTGAGAAGTATTTTCTAATTGTTCTTTTTATCAGACAGGGATACTAATTCGAAACTAATTATATCATGCTTGTGGAGATCGACACTAGTAATGTATGCAATGTTGTTGCGCGATTTGGATAAATGGGTGTCTTCTTCGGTGAAATTGTAGACTTCGGGAGTAAGGGAATTATAATAGAATTTTCTATAATACATGTAGGAATCTTCCGTAGAGAAGAGATTATTCACTTCAGCCATTGTTGGTATTCTAGGCAAAAAGTCGGCATTGGAATTTATCCTTCCCTGCTTGTATTCTTTAAGCTTGATCGCCATCGAACCAATTTTGATCCGGGGTTCTTGCATTTAAACAGTCATATTAATGGTCTGTGATCAATGACAAGCTTGAATTCGCCACCATAGATATAAGGACGGAAGTGATTATCTGCCCATATATTAGCGAATAGTTCGCTTTAAATGGTGCTATAATTGGATTCGGATGTATCCAGGGTACGAGATTCAAATGCTATTGGGAGATCATTGTGATAATACGGCATCAATGGCAAGATTTGAAGCAGTTGTGACTATAAATTCCTTAATGAAATCAGGGTAGATAAGGATTAAATATTGGACTAGTTTGTCTCTGAGGGTGTTGAAAGCTTCCTCTTGATCCAAATTCCATACGAATTTCATACCCTTTTTTAAAAGAGAAGTAAGAGGTTTTGAAGTTTTGCTAAAGCCTCGAATAAAACGCATATAATATCCTACAAGGCATAGCAAAGGCTTTATACCACGAAACAGGTAGCGGGACGGGGAAATTCCGTAATGAGCTTAATTTTTTCTGAAATGGGCCTTATTCCATCGCTTGTGATAAGGTGACCCAAGGATGCGACCTCTTTCCTAAGAAATTCGTACTTATCGGGTTGAAGTTTCAGTTTTTCTTCGTGATCTTGGAGAGAAGAAGGGTAGTAAAATATTTACTATGGCCCAATTGCTTAAGCATTTCAGAAATGTTAGGAAGTGGAAAGAAATCACCAACGGCGGCATTATTTAATTTCCGATAGTTAGTGACTATCCTCCATTTATGTCTTCCAGAAGCATCCGATTTTTTGGGAACTAACCAAAGAGGAGAAGACCACGGAGATGTGGATGGTTTAATTATGTTCTGGTTCAACATTTGGTCAATGTGTCTGTTGACTTCTGCCTTATGGCATTCAGGGTAACGGTAAGTTTTGCTTGCAATAGGTGGACTATTGCTGGTGTTAATTGAATGAGTTGGCGTAGACGTTGACGTTAAGCTGTCGCTATCAAGAAAGAATAGTTTATGAATCTTTTTGTAAATTCTAATGACGCTCTCCTTTTCCTCCGAATTTAAGTGTTCTGTCCGAATTTGTGGTTTGAGAAGATATATATAGTAAGAGGGTGACCCTTGCGTTAGTTATTAACAAATTGTTTTCGCGTGAATTGCCTACACTAGCGTAAGCTTTGTTATTGGAATTGACGCTGGTTATAGCCCTGCTGAGCTACATTCTTTCGAGAATTTCTAGCTCTGTTAGGATCCTTTTCTTATTTAGGGATTGTGAACGTCGACTTCTATGAGGGTTTCGGTTCTGGCTTGCAAGATTTTTTTTTATATAATGTGGCCAAATACCAAATCCTAGGGGATTACCTTTTGATGCGTTAACATGGTTTTGGCTGAAAAGGAATTAGTGTAAGGGAAGTGAGGAAACTTGAATGTCTTGTTTTCTGTATTGCTGCGAGCTAGACAACAGCCCAGAGACGGAGTAGATTATTTCGATTTCTTACTAAAAATCCACGGAGAGATCTGGTCTCGATCCAGTGACTCATGGCATGGTGGTCGTGCGGCTCAACGAATTGATCCAACTCCGTCTCCAAAGATAGTTTGTTTGAGTTCTTTAGTTTCATAAATTAATGTAGACTTATGATTATAGAGGAAGTTACTTCCTAGAATTCCATTATGTATTGGAGTATTGGATTCTGATGCAATGATATGAAATTTGTGAATTATGTCAAGTCCATTAACTTGAAAATTTAATTTACAATACCCGATGGTTTTTATTGGATTTTCTATATCATCAATACCACAAAAAGTAAAAATTTGATCGTCATAGTATAATGTTTTAGGGTTCAATGATGTGAATTTGATTATCGAAACATTTGCGCCACTATCAATAAAAAGTTCGAATGAATTTGATTTTGATTGAATACTAGACAGTTTTGTGTAAATTGTACTTGAACTGCTGAGAATTAATGTACGTTCGTTACAGCAAAATGATTCAACTTTCGAGGGGTTGCTGTAGTTACATCGAGAGTCTGGCTGTTTCCCTGATTCAGTCGATCTGCTTGGAGGAGGTTGAAAATTATTAGAATTTTTTCTGAAATGTTCATTTCGGTTTTGATTTGCATACATCCTGTTGTGACATTCTGAAATGTCAAGTCCTTTGTTTTTGCAGTATCTACACATCTTAGTGCCTGTTGTGCTCATCGCTGGATGAGATACGCTGAAATAGAAGAAAGCAAGTTAGAGTTTCTTTCCTTTAGAAGTTTGAATTGATGAAGTTTTTGTTAACGTAATTTTAATAGTGTTTATAATAAAAAAAATTCTAAAAAGACGACGGATTTAATTGATTGATCTGAATTAACCTTTTGCACGTGTTGGTAGGGGATCGCCTTTCTGCTGCGACTTCCTCCGATATAAATTTAGTTTTACCTAGGAAGAAGAAACTTCATAGTTAGACATTTTTTGGTGCAGGTTACAGGTTAGGTTAGGGAAGAATTTTTAACAAACTCGTGAACAGAAGCCCTCATCGGAAATCAAATTTAAAGTTACTTGATCATCCCTTCAAAAAAAAAGTTATTCCAACGTCACGTCACCACGTAAGTTGGAGCTCAAATTCTAAGTGGCCGCCACCTGAAGCTACAAAACACTCACGGCATCTGTTAGGTGTGCACCGTGACATTTCGATTTGTGCACCTTGGGGACTGCACACTTTCCACTTTAAAAGCACTTTTGGCGAGCGTTCTAACTTTTATATTCGTCGAGAGAAATTCCCCCGAACGACAACTTTTGAAGACAAGAAGGCTTTATTAAACTGCCTTCGAGGTTTTACTTAAGGCTACGTCGGTTACAATATTTTAATTATTTGTTTGCTTGCAACTTAGAAGCTCTATCAAAAGATTCTCGTAATGCTTTTTATCGGAGTATATGTTTTTAAATAATCTTTGAGTGAATCCCAAGTTCGAAATAAGTAATTGGCGTAAGCAGCTTCTACTTTGCCGGGTAACTGAGGTTTCACGTAAGCAAATAAGGCAGGGTTGGCGATTTTTCATCAATCCTGGCGACAAGAAATATGAAATTGGCGATGGCGATTTTTCATCGATTTTTGGGCGTTTTTATGGCGATTTTTCTTAAAAGAAAAATTGACAGATTATTTACCTTTTAAAAAAGAATTTCTAAAGCTTTACAAACGTAACATATATCAATTTAGTAGAATTTTCCTGAAAATTTTGCTAATTTGAGTAAAACTTGCCGCAACTGCAAGTGACAGAAAATTCTACGGCACGTCTAATGAGTTATTTGCCGGCATGTTCGCAGTTTAATTCTGTGATTTTTAATAAATGTTAGGAGAAATAATGGAAAACGGTTTATTAAAAGTAAGAGATCGTACTTTATCAAAAAGTCGTATACTTTTGGGAAACCTACAAACATGTAACAAAAAAGAACTCGAAAGTATCTTGGAGCAAAATTATTTCGGATTTGTACAATTTGAAACAGAAGCGATTGCTAATAAGTCAGCTCAAACCCTCAATGGATCTTTGTTTAGAGAGTACAAAATAACAGTCCGGAATAGGTAAAGGTAAAAAACCACTGCTAAAGAAAGAAACTCTAGAGGCAACTCAATCCAATACAACAGCTTCAGCAGCATTATCATGCTCACGTCCCTCCTGATTACAATGATTGTGAGATAATTGTCGTTAACCAGGCACACACGTTATTGGACTTTTGAATATGTATAGATTCATTACTTCTTTTTACCTTTTATAGAGAATATGCCGAATATAAAAAGGTTATATTTAAAAGCTGATTTGCTTTTTCCAAATAAAGGGGTACCAATTGGGAAAATATTTCATGACGTGGATGTTTATATGCAGTACTTTTCACCGCCAAAAACGAAGAGCATCGAAGTATCATACAAGTATAAGCATACTTTATAGACAACCAGCGGAGCACCGAAATATGCCAGCGGATAATGCCATTAACTTGAGGCCCGAATTACAATTCCAACGGATCAGTCGACTGCAACTTTGCTCAAATGGGAAATTCATGCGACATGATTGCTACAATTTAACGACTTATCAGTCGACTCCAACGGAACTTAGACTTTGCTCAAAGTGCAAAGTTCTAGTCACAAAACTCGACTGCGGCTAACTTCATTTGAAATATAATTGCAAATATCTCTGAAAATTACAGAAGCTGAAGCTACAATTTATTTTCAAATTTGATTTTGGCGTTTGTTTCGGCTGAAAACTCAGTTGCAGTTAACTGATCAGTCGAAATTTTTATTCGGGCCTAATAGCGAATGATCGAATGATTTTCAAATCAACTTGCGCGCAGAGAGGCAGAAATTACTGCCGACAGCTTTGCCAATCATTCCTGCAAATAGCTCAGTTGCTCCTCCTTTAAAAGAATGTCATCCAGACGCGATTCAAACTTTATTAAACGCACTTGCTGACAATCGTTCCTTAATGGTTTTACAATTGTTACAAGAAAGGTGTGAGTTACAAAAAAAGGCAGAGTTAGGCGACGCAGCTGACCTTCCAGCTCCTCAACCGAAAATTGACCCAGAGATCAACTTGCAGAAGAAAATTCTAAGCATCCTCAATAATCACATGTACACAATGTACAATTTAAACACATGACCCGAGCTAAATTTTCAAAACTTTTTAATAAAAATTCCGAACTAAACCGTTCAACTCGAGCAAAGTAAGAAATATTAAAATATTTCTTAACACGATCGGCGTTTCTTCCAACAGCACCACCACAGCGTTAGCTTTTCTTTAGCTGCTGGACGCCTTCGAAAAACCGAACACTAGATGGAAAACCAACAAATTTAAATTAAAACAACGATCTAGATAGCTGTTTTTTTATTAAAAATCCTCAATAAGTCATCTATAATGGAGTCAATATCCGATCTATTGTATCTGTATGCAAATGTACAATCACTGCAAAACGATTTTAACACAATTGAACTTCTAAAAGATAATGTCTTAGTATCTACAATTGAAAATCACTTTAACTATAATATTTTATTGGCAGTCTTTAATTGTTTGGTGTTTTTTTGAAACTCTTTCATATAGGGAGTTGATATTTGGCGCGAAGATATCAATTAGTGGCAGAAAAACAGCAAAATTTTGATGTTTGGGTCTAATTTTCGTTGGGGTGGAATGGGAATCAAATGAAATTGTGCTTGTAAAAACGAGTTCAAAAATATTATTATATTAGTGGCTTAAGCAACATGCTGGTAACGATTGCTTTAATTAAAAACCAAGGAAACTTAAGGTGTGTAATTAAAGAAATATTACTCGTACCTTAACACAGTATATTGCATACCCAATAAAAAAACATTTCATTGTAGTATTATCGCGATAAGCTAAAGGAAGTGACTATTTGCACTTAGGTGTACTTTAGTGTTTACACGTATTTGTCATCTTGATTTCCACTTTGACATTTTGGCTATAATCATGGATACAAAAAAGTAATAGATTGGCGATTTTGGCGACTTTGTAGTGCCCATTTGGCGATAATGCCTGTGTGAAGTCTGGCGACCCTGAAATAAGGCAACATATTGGTCTGCACAGGCAAGGGCAAAGCAAAATCACAATTATTAAGGAAGGGTACTAATTTTTCGCGATCGCCATTAAATGGTTTCACGAGCTTGAAAAGCGTACTGAAATCAAGAGAACATGAATTTCCTGATCTTCCTGAATTATTCAATGATTCGGAATTATGGGTGTTATTATTAAGGGACTTTACGTTATTGGTACGATTGCTAGTGCCAGTGTTTTGTCCCGGAGGTGAGGTCTGAACGTGGTCCGTGGATTTGATTCCTTGTTTGAGACATTTTTACACAAATATAATATAAATTTCAATTTTGATTTTGGTTTCTATCTTTCCACAAGTTACACACTAGTTATTGTTACATGCACACAATTTAAATATTTTAAATAAATAAAATAAATGAAATTGAAAGTTTTCAAAGAAATAAAATTACGACAATCCGTCTTAATTACGCACACGAAATTTAAAATATTTAATGAAATCGAGAAGATTTTTGTATACATAGGTAATTTTCGGGAATTATTGCGTAAAATAATGAAAATATATATCTATGGGCAGGGTAGTGCCCTCGCCAAGACTGGGCACTTCCTACCTTTTCTCGAAGCGTTTCGTCGTATTTTCGAATCCTCATAGCTTCGGTCTAGAATCTAGATAATACCAGAGAACTCGTAGTGTCTCGTCGAAGTCAGCCGGGCTTTTATTAGTTCGCGCAAATGTTTGGTTATTTCATTTATTATTCAATTTTTTGTTTATGATGAGTGTTGTGAGCTGCGGAAAATGCAATAATGAACTGTTTCATAAAAAAATATTAAGTGTTGTTCTTGCTATCGCTCTTTTTATAAACGGTGCTCGAAATTAGATGAGGCTGCTTTGAAAGTTATCGAAATTTATTCGAGTTTGTTCTGGCGTGTGCTGATTTGCTCAAGGATGGATTGCTAAATAATTTTGCTGTTTTGATATCCGAAGTTAATGTACTTAAAGGCGAAATTGCTAATTGCATGGCTTTGCTTCAAAATTGAAATGGACCTAATGCTCTTTTTGCGACAATTGAGGCTAAATGTATGGCTTTGCTACAGAATTTGGGTCCCACTCATGACATCGGAACTCCTCTTGATGTTAATTCTGCTAATTCACTTTTTGTTGTTTCCAATAATGATGCAGATGATGATGACCGCTAGGTCGTGTTCACAGTCTGGAGTTGCTACTCTTGCAACTATTGTCCCATCACCTACAGCCAAATGTAAATAAGGATCGGATTATTAATTATGCTTCTTCTAAAGCAGCTATTTTGGCGGATTCGATGATTGGCTGGAATTTGGTCAAGAAAGATGTGGATCTTACAAAATTTAAATTTGTTACATTTAAATTGGGTATTCCTGAACATTTTATTCAGAGTCTCTCAGTTGCTGATTTTTGGCCGAGTGGTGTTGTTGTAAGAAATTTCGTAGGCAAACGTTCAAAAACCGAAAAAGGCGTTACTCTTCAGACGCCGTAAATATAACTCATCCTGAGCAAAATATGTTTTTCTCGAATAAGGGCTTCAAATCGTTTTCTTACTATTACCAAAATGTCAGAGGAATGCGTTCGAAAGTTCGTGAAATTGATTTGAATATAATTTTAGAAGGTGGCGGCATCTTGATTGCTGTGAGGACATCTATGAGGTCTAAAGGCCGTTTCACACCGGCGTGATAGCGATTGCGTCAAGTTTGCGATAAAAGGGTGCTTCACACTGAGGCGATAGGGATAGCGTTTCGATAGCGATTCATCTTGCCTGAATAACGGTATTATTACATTTTTATCACCGTGTTGCTTATTTTCAAGCCGATTTTTAACCGACTGCCCACAAACAAAGAGGTTCTAAGTTCGACGTTTTTTTTTTTTTTTTTTTTTTTTTTTTATGTCTGACCGGGCATAACTTCGTAAAGCGTCGACCGATTTTGATGATTCTTTTTCTGTTGGGTAGAGTATGTTCAGTGGGAGATACCAGGTGAAAAAAATTTTGGGGGGGTGGGGGTGGGGGTGGAACCTAACTTTGTAACGCGTGGTCCGATTTCGATGGTTCCTTTTCTGTTGTAAAGAGTATGATCCCCCATTGCTAATAGGAGAATAATTTGGTCCTATGGTGAATGGTGTGGGTGGGGGGAGGGGTAGTCTAACTTCGTAACACGTGGACTGATTTGGATAATTCTTTTTGTATTGGGTAGAGTATGATCCTTGGTTGATACTACGAGAAAAAAAATGTTGCTGGGGTGGGGGTGGGAGAAGGGGGGTGGAACCTAACTTTGTAACGCCTCAGTCGATTTGGATGCTTCTTTTGCTGTTGTATAGAGTGTGATCCCCCATTGCTAATAGGAGAATAATTTGGTCCCATGGTGGTGGTGGGGAGGGGGAGGGGTAGTAACTTCGTAACGCGTGAACCGATTTCGATGATTCCTTTTCTGTTCGGTAGAGTATGTTCCTTGGTTGATACCATGAGAAAAAAAGTTTAGTGGAATGGGGGTGGGGTAGGGGGTTAAAACAAACGTCTAACATGTGGACCGATTTGGATGGTTCTTTCTTCGTTGTATAGAGTAGAAGACACCAAAAAGTGTAAAATAAAATAGTTTTTAAAAAAAAAGTTGAACCGACTTCACAAAAAGCGCTAAAAAGCATAAAATAATTTTTAATTTTATATCTATTACGACATTTTGAAGTCGGTGCAAATTAAACAAATAAAACAACTACATAACCACAATTGAAAATAATACATAATACTACCTGAACGTTTCAGCTTACGGGATCATAAGAAATGACGATTAAATATTTTTGTTGTAGTTGTTTGGTTTGTTTGATTTGCACCGACTTCAAAATGTCGTAATAGATATAAAATTAAAAATTATTTTATGCTTTTTAGCGCTTTTTGTGAAGTCGGTTCAACTTTTTTTTAAAAAACTATTTTTATTAGAGAAATTCATTTTTATATACCTGCTAAAAATGTGCCACATGATTTAAGAGACTCTTTTATTATTTGCACTGTGCGAGGATGAATGATTTTATCCTTTTTTTCACATTTCTGTAGTCTTTGTGCTATAAGTCGAACAATATTGGATATTTTTTTACTTCTTCTATTAAGTTTACCGTCAAATCACTCATATTGACTATGCGATAGACACGATAGAACTGGTTTGGCAGCAATCCACCGCTATATCGTAAATATAACGCATCCACTGCAATATTATCGCAAATTTCTACCGCGTTGGTGTGAATATTCTTGTTTCGTATTATGAAAGGCGTTAGAACGCTAACGCTACCGCTAATGCTATCGCTATCACGCCGGTGTGAAACGGCCTTTAAGGTGTACAGCTTCCAAATGACAATGGAATTGTTCAACAACTTGTTGTTAAAATAACTGGGTTTGGTCTTGGGAACATTTTTATTTGCGCAAGCTTCATTCCACCTTCTAGCCCTATTATGGTTTATGACGTTCATGCCAGTAATATCAACAATTTTTGTGCTGCTTAAGTGACTTTAATCTTCCGAGTGTGAAATGGTGTTGATCCGAGGATGAAAAGTGCCTTCCTTCTACTTACATTTCTTCTAGTCATGAGAAATATTTCTTAGTTCAACCTTATTAGTTAGTTATTAGTTACTATAGTTATTAATATTAGTGTGTACAATTTTGCCTTATCAGATAATTTGAATTCATTTGGATTTGATTTTCGTAAAGCTAATTATGCTTCGCTTAAGAACTTTTTTTACTCTTTTGATTGGAAAGGTGTCCTACATTTCAATTCTGGCGATCTGGATTTGATGTGTAATGAGTTTTTAGAAATTGTTCATACTGTCATTGATCAATTCGTTCCTTTTGTTAGCAAGGTCCAGAAGTCTCATCCACCTTGGTTTAAGCGTGGACTTAAAAGGCTCGAAAATGCTAAGAATAGTGCATAATTCTAATTAATACACCTCTTCCTCCCAGAAAAACTAATAACATTTTTACGTACTTTCCGTGTATTTCCATGTACTTCCGTGTACCCGGAAATTACACAGCAGCTCTTCGCTTGCGGAAGTTCTAACAGATATTTTCAATACAATTTTAAGTTCCGGTAATTTTATTGAGGCTTGGAAATTTTCTTAAAGAATTCCCTTGCATAAGGCTGGTTCAAGACATATGATTAATAATTATAGGGGAATTGCTAAGTTGTTACTGATTCCGAAGTGCTTTAAAAGTCTTGTAAAAGAGAAACTGTATGTCCACCTTAAAGAGGTTATTGTCCATGGCTTTGGTAGTAGAAGGTTGACTACAACCAATTTGGTAATTTTTAAGAACTTTGTGATCAATTCAATTGAGGATTGTTATCAGGTTGATACAATATATACTGATTTTGTTAAGGCATTTGATCGAGTCAAGTTTTCCATACTTAAAAAGAAATTGATTGCTTTTGGGTTTCATTCTTCTTTATTAAAATGGATTCTTTTCTACTTATTGGGTCGTCAGTGTGTGAAGATTAAATCTGTCGAATACAGAGTATTTGCCGCTTTATCTGGTGTTCCTCAGAGCAGTCATCTTGGTCCCCTTCTTTTTATTATTTTTATTAATGATGTTATCAAGATGTTCTCTTTTGCCTCAATTCTGCTTTATGCTGATGACCTTAAGCTGTATTTTATCATCAAGGATTTATCAGATTGTTATAGACTTCAGGAGGATATTGATAGGCTTGTTGAATGGTGTATAAACAATGGCCTTGAGCTTAATCCTGATAAATGTAAGGCATTTTCATTCCATCGCAGGCGTTCACCTCATTGCTTTGCTTACATGAGCAATAACATTGTCATAAGTCGACCATCTAATATTTGCGACCTCGGTGTGTATTTTGATAGCAAATTCACTTCCAATGTTCACATTGACTATACTTCATGTAAAGCTTCTAAAATGCTTGGCGTTATTAAGCGCAATTCTACTGATTTCTCTGACACTCACACTTTGAAATCATTGTATATATCGTTGGTTCGTTCAGTACTAGAATATGCTTTTGTAGTTTGGAACCCCTACACTACATCACATTCTGACCGTCTTGAGTCAATTTAGCGAACATTTACCCGGTATGCTCTTCGTAACTTAAATTGGATGAATTTTCTTCCTTCCTATGCCGCAGGTGTAAACTACTTGGTTTACAGTCTCTATCTTGTAGACGTACGATTGCTTCAATATTGTTTGTTCGGGATTGCTTATGCTATAGAATTTGTTCTCCTGACCATGTTGGTCTCTTTACCATCTATGCTCCAGGTATTTCTTTACGGTATAGAAATTTACTATGACTATGAACATAAAGTCAGAGGACTACTTATATACAGCATGAACCTATAGTTTTTCAAGAAATTTGAATGATGTATGTAGTTTTATTGATTTGTCGGATGATTGTGGTAAATTCAGATTGGATCTATTTAATTTATTTGGTCTTTACGCATAATTATCTTTGCTCCATCAGTTTATTAATTAAAACTGTTTCTGTATATTTTATATTTATTTTATAGGCTCAACCTATTGGATTTTGAATTCTTTTGTTTGTAAATTTAATTTATTTTTATATAAGTTAATTTTAGGATGGTTGTGTTCAATTCATTTATATTGTTTAGTCTGTAGAATCTTGTTATCTGTAGGCATAAATAAATAAATAAATAAACTCAAATTTTTAGAATAAGATGTAGTTACCAGACTAATATTATGAAAAAAGGAACTATGATGTGCAAGAAAGACCTTCTTTCGTAAAACTCGTCCTACGCCCTAATCTGTCAATCCCGATGAGACCGATCCAAAGTAACACCGAACGAGACAGAAGTCATAATCCGTCATACCAGAGAATGCAGTTCCGAAGAAGTACCACCTTTTGCCTTTCCGAAGGAAGACCGACCGAGATAAGAAAAGCCGCCTTTTAATTCAGACGATAATGAAGACCAAAGGAGGCTGGACAGTAGCCAAACCATGAAGTCATCAGTAATTTTTTAGTTTTTATATATAGTAGATATTAGAAATATAGGCATCTTTGTTAGGTTAAGATAGAATATATTTTATTCATTTGTTAGGTTGTTAGTTTAAGTTTCTTATATGTATATATTTTATTAGGTTAAGGTTTTGAAAAACATAACGGAATCTTATATTATACTGTTAAGTTATCTTTGTTAGATTAAGCATTGGAAAACTTCTTATGTATATATACATATAGGACACAACAAATTTCTGTATTTTTACTCTTTCTTCTAGAAATAAGCTATGTACCGTGTACATATATCTGAATTTAGAATTAAAGGTTTTTAGAAATAAGCTATGTAACCATGTATATCTCAATTTAAAAATAACAATTTTCTTTGATATGTATTCTGAAAAAAAAGAAGAGAATATAAGATACCATGTTGTTAGGATTAAGACTAAGATTAAGACTAAAGAGAAAGAGAGTCATCTTAAAAATAAAGTATTCCCTGTCCTTTAAATCCCGACAGTTAACACACTTGTCCCCATTTTCACTTTTTGCACAAACTTTTCATTGTACATGTCCAGAAAAACTCCAATTCCATTGCCTGCAGATGTGCATGACGTAATCCACAAAGAACAGCCCAATTATTCCCACTAGCTACGTTGTCATATTATATTCCTGGCACATGAACCCATAATCAGCTGGGTGTGTGGGTCTCCGTTGTTAATCGTTTGTTCAAGCGGTACACAGATGCCACTCACAAATGCTCCAGTGAACGGGCATGCAAATGTGCTTGACGTCATCCAATGGCCAAGTCGTAGGAAACTTGTGCGCGATAACTAGATAAAACCAGATTGTTCTTCTCTGCATAACAACCCATTGATTGATTTGATTGATTAATTATATTTGGAGATTGTGCTAACCCTCTCAACTCCTTATAGTAAGCCGGTCCCTCCGAAGAAGTTCAACAGCTCCCGCAGTTGGCAGTCATTCAGCCCGCTCGGTACCAGGGTTGGTTTTCCGAATAGGCTAAATCTGCTCCTGGCTACTGCAGGGCCTTCACATAGCACATGTAATGGGGTCTCATCCTCCTCCAGACAGAGTCTGCAGGTGGGGTCGATGGCTCTGCCTATCCTCACCAGGTGCTTTCTTAGCTGACAGTGGCCGGTAAGCAGGCCTGCCAGAGTTCTAACAGCCGACCTGCTCAGCTTGAGGAGCTCCCTGGATCTACCCGGCGACGGTGAGGGCATAAGGCTTCTTGAGTGAGTGTGCCCCTCAATATTGTTCCAATACAGCCTATGCCCCTCATTTGCGCGGTTTGCTATTAGCCTTTTAGCCGTGCGGAGAGGTATTCCACAGACCGGCTCCGGCCCTATAAAAGGGGTGTTAGAACCCTTCCTAGCAAGTTCGTATGCTTTTTCATTTCCCGTGTAGCCCTGATGTCCCAGTATCCAGATCAAGCTTACTTGATTAGTTCTACACAGTGCGTCTAGGCTCCTTTGGCATTCCAACACGAGATTTGATCTGGTGGCAGATGAAGCAATTGCTTTGATTGCAGCTTGACTATCTGCACAGCACCGGTGAAAGAACATCACAGCCCTCCTGTAGGAGCACCGGGTACACACCATCCGTGCCAGGGGACTTGAATGGTTCGAAGGATGAAATAGCATCCTTGATGGCTTTACATGTAAAGACCGAGCTGGCAACCCTCCAGTCCGCCTTGGTCGCCCACCTTGCTAGGTGGTCAGTTAGGCTTTGCCTGTCTGCCTCGTTCGGTTCTTCCACCTTTGAACCAGGAAAGTGGGACTGCAGTAGAATCTCTAACGTTTCTTCCCTGGTCTGGGTGTATGTCCCGTCCGGTTTATGGAGTGTGCCCAGGTCGCCCGACGTAGTTTTCATAAGGGCTTTATGCAGTCTCGCAGACTCGCGAGCGCCCTCCACGTTTTGGCACAACTGTTGCCAGCTGGATCTTTTAGAACGGCGCAGTTCTCGGTTGTAGGCAGTTAGGGATTGTATATATTCTTCCCAGCACCCGCCTCTTTTCGCTCTGTTGAACAGCCTCCTGGTAGTAGCCCTTAGTCTCGCAAGTTCCCTCGTCCACCAAGGGACGTTCCTGTTCTGGGACCTTACTGACACCGGACAACTTCCCCTGAAGGCCGTCTGTATGGCATCGTTTACGAGGTCTGCCGCAAGTTCGACGTCTTGCGTAGACTTGATCGAGCCCATGAACCCATTGAGTCTAGCACCCAGTTCCTCTTTATAGGTAACCCAGTTGGTGTTCCTGGGGTTCAGATATTCCTTTATTTCATTGACACATTCTCCAACGCTGAAGAGAATGTGTTTGTGGTCGGAGCATGATGGCTCGTCAGACACTCTCCAGTCACTTACCAGTTCTGATATGTAGCTACTGGAGAGAGTGATGTCAATTATCCCCCTCCGACGGCCATTGTCAAAGGTAGGGTCAGATCCACGGTTTAGTATAACTAGGTTAGTAGTTAGCATATAATCAATAAGGTACTCACCTCTTCTGTTACTGCCGCTGCTCCCCCAGTTAATGTGGTGTGAGTTCGCGTCGCATCTAATTAGCATGTGCGCCGCGTTTGTCGACCCGATGTGTTCTTAGTTCTCTCGTCGGTGGTGATTCAGTGGAGTCGTATGGGAAGTACGCAGAGCAGATTAACACCCAGCATCTTCGTCCTCCCGCACATACCTCCCCCCGGTTTGCTATTAGCCTTTTAGCCGTGCAGAGAGGTATTCCACAGACCGGCTCCGGCCCTATAAAAGGGGTGTTAGACCCCTTCCTAGCAAGTTCGTCTGCTTTTTCATTTCCCGTGTAGCCCTGATGTCCCGGTATCCAGATCAAGCTTACTTGATTAGTTCTACACAGTGCGTCTAGGCTCCTTTGGCATTCCCACACCAGATTTGATCTGGTGGTAGATGAAGCAATTGCTTTGATTGCAGCTTGACTATCCGAGAAGATTGAGATCCTTTTGTTTTTATAGGCTCTTCTTAGGTTCTCGTAGGTGCATGTCAGTATGGCGAAGATCGCAGCCTGAAATACCGTGGTATATATTCCCAGGGCCAGTGATAAACTGAATCGAGGAGAGTCGCTTCAGACCCCTGAACCAACACCTGATTCAGTCTTGGGTCCATCCGTATACCATACTAGCTCCCCTGGACGGACAGCTGGAAGCGTCCAGGTCTCACGCTTTTCCACCCGTATTAAGGGTGGTTGAAATGGTGAGAGTCTTGCCGGCATCTGATCAGTTAGCATGGCCAACTCAGGTGTGGCTTCAAGAATATCCCTTATTGTCGTGTGGCCCTTACCTATATTTTCCCCAAGGAGACCGGCTCCCTCTAATTTGTAGGCCGCACACAGAGCCAGGCTTTCAACCTCTATATGAAGAGGTTTAATATTTAGCATGGTTTCGAGTGCAGCCGTCGGCGAGGTGCGCATGGCTCCAGTGATGCATAGGCAGGCCATACGTTGCAGTCTGCTAAGCTTAGTCCTTATCACATTTAGTTTTGCTCTGTGCCACCATGTAATCGCTCCATAAGTTATCATGGGCCTTATTACCGATGTGTAGATCCAGAGCATTGTTCTGGGTTTAAGTCCCCAGGTGGTCCCGCAGGCTCTACGGCATGCCCAGAAGGACTTCCGAGCTTTTTCCACAGTTATATCAAGGTGCCGGTTCCAGTATAGCTTGGAATCCAGGATCACCCCCAAGTAATTCACCTGAGCCTTGAAGGGTTGCGCAGTGCCCAAGAAGGTCGGTTCACCAGGTTGAAACTACTTCTAGAGCCCCCTGTAGTTGTACCGTAATGTTGTTCCCCATATCGCTAGAAGCCACAACTACAATGTCATCTGCATAGCCCTGCGTGAAGAAGCCTCGCTCATCAAGACGTACAAGTAGCTCATCGATCACAAGGCACCAAAGGAGGGATGACAGCACCCCACCCTGCGGACACCCTCTTCTGACGCAGCCCCTGATCGTCCTATCGAGGAGACTCAAGGTAAGATCTCGAGACCTGAGCAGCATATCTATCCATCGACAGAAGGTCGTCCCAAGGCCTCTTCTTCTTAGGGCTCGAGTGATCACATCAAAAGATGTGTTATCAGAAGCGCCTTCTATATCCAAGAAGGCTGCAATTGCAGTTCCCTTGCTATAAACCGCTCCCTCCAGCTTGAGTATTAAGTCATGGAGTGCCGTTGTAGTGGATTTTCCGGTTTAGTAGACGTGCTGCCGGGCATGAAGTGGTGAGTGTAGAAGATACCTCTCCCTGATCGCCCGATCAGCAACTTTTTCCATCGTCTTTAACATGAACGATGTTAGACTAATAGGCCTGTATGCTTTAGCGAGTGTGTAATCTACACGGCCTTGCTTTGGAATAAAGGCTATTTTCACAGTCCTCCAGATAGATGGTACGTATCCTAGTACAAAGGACGCCCTGTATATTCTGCACAGCACCGGTGAAAGAACATCATAGCCCTCCTGTAGGAGCACCGGGTACACACCATCCGTGCCAGGGGACTTGAATGGTTCGAAAGATGAAATAGCATCCTTGATGGCTTTACATGTAAAGACCGAGCTGGCAACCCTCGAGTCCGCCTTGGTCGCCCTCCTTGCTAGGTGGTCAATTAGGCTGGGCCTGTCTGCCACGTTCGGTTCTTCCACCTTTGAACCAGGAAAGTGGGACTGCAGTAGAATCTCTAGCGTTTCTTCCCTGGTCTGGGTGTATGTCCCGTCCGGTTTCTGGAGTGTGCCCAGGTCGCCCGACGTAGTTTTCATAAGGGCTTTATGCAGTCTCGCAGACTCGCGAGCGCCGTCCACGTTTTGGCAGAAATGTAGCCAGCTGGATCTTTTAGAACGGCGCAGTTCTGGGTTGTAGGCAGTTAGGGATTGTCTATATTCTTCCCAGCACCCGCCTCTTTTCGCTCTGTTGAAAAGCCTCCTGGTAGTAGCCCTTAGTCTCGCAAGTTCTCTCGTCCACGAAGGGACGTTCCTGTATTGGGACCTAACTGACACCTGAAGGCCGTCTGTATAGCATCGTTTACGAGGTCTGCCGCAAGTTCGACTTCTTGCGTAGACTTGATCGAGCCCATGAACCCATACAGTCTAGCACCCAGTTCCTCTTTATAGGTAACCCAGTTGGTGTTTCTGGGGTTCAGATATTCCTTTATTTCATTGACACATTCTCCAACGCTGAAGAGAATGTGTTTGTGGTCGGAGCATGATGGCTCGTCAGACACTCTCCAGTCACTTACCAGTTCTGATATGTAGCTAATGGAGAGAGTGATGTCAATTACCTCCCTCCGACGGCCATTGTCAAAGGTAGGGTCAGATCCACGGTTTAGTATAACTAGGTTAGTAGTTAACATATAATCAATAAGGTACTCACCTCTTCTGTTACTGCCACTGCTCCCCCAGTTAATGTGGTGTGAGTTCGCGTCGCATCCAATTAGCATGTGCGCCGCGTTTGTCGACCCGATGAGTTCCCTTAGTTCTCTCGTCGGTGGTGATTCAGTGGAGTCGTATGGAAAGTACGCAGAGCAGATTAACACCCAGCATCTTCGTCCCCGCGCACATACCTCCACTTGGGCAGCTGTAAGGTCCCTTGTACATAAGTCTGTGGACGGCAAACAGTTAGTTTTTGCTTTATTATATACAATAAGGTCCGTGGCCTGCTGTCCTTGGTATCAGAAATGATTCCAAAACCAGCCTGTCGCAGTCCCGAAATCTGGCCGAAACTTACCCAAGGTACCTGGATGAGGGCCAGATCTACAGCTTGAGTGGCCAACAGCCTACAGAGGACTGCCGAGGCAGCCCTACTGTGTTGTAGGTTTGCTTGGACCACCTTCAACTGTTTGTTTTGGGGCAACAGTGTCCTCGTCTTTCGCTCCCCCACCGGCCGCCTTAAACAGCACAGAGGTGATGCTAAAGAAGAGTAACATCTGCCGCTCTTTCAATATCTGCATGGACCCTTCGTCAATGGAGAGTGCCAGCGTCTGTCCGCCTTGTTCCGCTTTACGGCCCAATACTCTCCAAGAGGTTGCTGGAATCGGCTGGTTCTGCTTCTCACCCATACTGTTATGAATTAAGCGTCCCTGAATAACCCCGCACGTTCTAGCAATACTCTACAGCCCACAGTAAAGAATCACTATTTTAATTCTTTTATTTTGTATTGAGGTTTACAGTAAATTATCACTTAGTAAATTCTTTTTTCTTATTGTAGTTTACACTAAATTATCACTTAGTAAATCCTTTTTTCTTATTGTAGTTTACACTAAATTATCACTTAGTAAATCCTTTTTTCTTATTGTAGTTTACACTAAATTATCGCTTAGTAAATCTTTTTTTTCTTATTGTAGTTTGCACTAAATTATCGCTTTTCGATCATCCGAACCAGACTTATTTTACGTATTAACTTCGACGACTATGTTTTCAAAACTCTCCAAACTTAAAACTTTACTAGATCGCGATCTACCCCAGACTTCGTTAAAACAAACGCGACTTCACTGTTTTGCGTTTACAACCAGACTCTTTACCTAAAAATCATTCATACTAAGGTGTAATTAGTACACCTACATGAAAGAAAGCTTTAAGCTTTTCTGTCGTTAGATCTTCTGCCTCTCTTACTCAGGCAGAAGACGATGTAGGCAGAGGTCATGATCGTATTCCATGTACAATTTGTACCTTACCCATGTATATCGGGGCGAGGTACGGTACATGGTACTTGAAATGTTTTGTCAGCGCTTTCCGTGTGACCGAATTATTTTCGTTCTTGCGCTTTATCGGGAATATGCTTATGTAGCATTTTACATGCTACGAAGGTTCGTATGCTGGTTGAGTCAGTAAGTGTAATTTAATGTTTTGTTTGTTACACTTGAATTTTTATGCTGGCTCAACCGAATGCATATGGATTCGAGTTTATGGCTTATCGTGTTGAATAAGCTGAATCCGATATGCGGCATAGTCTTGTTCTAATAATTGACTTCCCGTTGTATATCGGATTAGGATTTTTACGACTTATGTTTATAAGTGAAATCCGATATACAACATTCCTTCCTCCTACAAAGATGTGATTATTCTTGGAAGAGGAATAATCACTGGGATTAATAAGGTCCAGCAGGGAAGTTTTTAGTTTGCATCTGATTCTTCCGTGCGACGGTCAACTTATTATCAATCAAAGGTACAGCACGAAAACCATCATGAACTTCCAGGAGGCTATCACTCGCTCCGGTCTTCGTGTGATTTCTGAACACACGGTGGAGGTAACGAGCATTGTTATTCTCCACGTGGTGCCGGGTTGGAAGGGGACACTACGGGTGTGCTGCCACCGGGAAGATGCCCCCCCGTTAACCATCTGGACGGCCCCGGCTCAGGTCATGACCACCCATGTAGTGGCTCTGTGGATGTCGCAGGGAGATCGCTGGGTAGTCAGTGGTAAGTTGGATTTATGAATTTTTGTAATTTTTTTATTTTTTTTATATTTTGTTTTTTTTCAGGCGGAACCATCTCCGTTGTTGGACGTAGCTATTACGTCAGGCCCCCTAGCTTTCCCGAAATCCGTGTCGTACGAGGGGAGGTAGCTGCTCCTGCTGCTGTCGCAGCGGTGGAAGAGGAGGAGACCTGGGGTTGAGGATGGCCCTTATCGTTTGCTTTTCCCCTTTTTTTTATCAATAATATATATATATCTATTATATTTTTTGTTTTGATATTTCTATTATATTCCTTTTGTTTTAAATGTAAAATTTTCTCTCTCTCTCTTTTTTTTTTTTTTTTATTAATAAATAAATTTTTTTTTAACTTTATGTAATTTGTAATTGTTTTTCTTTCCCCTATTTTTTCTTTCGTGTTGTTGTGTTTTGTTGTTTTTTGGTTTTTGTGCCGGCATCAAAAGTGTTTGCCTCTCTTCTTTGGAGTATGAATGTGTTGTGTTTGTGGTGACTTTACGCTTGGTCGAGGTTTTTTGTTTTCGGAATGTTTGTTTTTTTTTTGTTTTTTTTTTTTTTGATTTTATGGATTTTTGTTTTCTCTTCTGAACCTAATGGTCAACTAACTGTATTGATCTGGTTCGGGGAAGAGTGGTGGGTCGCTTTTGCGATGTTTGGGGGGCGGCATAAATTGATTCCAGAGGGGTATCGGTAGCTCGGGTTTATTGGTGGTTACGTTGGTTGGATCTCTTTAGGATCGCGGGAACCACGTACCGGATTGTAGCATATATTGCTACGACCAACAGAATTAATCCTGTTAACGAGATTGAGGTTACCGAGAGTACATGGGAGGTTTTATTTCCAGGGCTTATGCGAATATTTTGCATTTTTGCTATAATTTCTTCAAGAGATGTTGTACTCTGGTGGATCAGTCGATTAGTTTCGTCACCGATCAGTAAAGTCGCTACGTCTTTTGTTTTTTCTACTTCCCTTATCATGAAGTCTTTTAGTAGCGAGTGGCTTTCATTTGTATTTGGGAAGTATTCGGGTTGTGAGATACTTAAGTTATACCTACTTTCAGCCTCATAGAAAATTGTATGAGGCCCGATTTGAAATCGGCAGGGTTTATTGATTAATAGAATTCCCTGACCTGACAGGCGGTAGGTGAGCAGTTGGTGTGTACATGTTATATGTACTACTGTGGCTTTCATTAACGAAAATAACCATGAATTAGGTTTGCTCAACTTAATTAGAGTATCTTCGGGTGGAATTTGGGCCCTTAATGTGCATCTCGGGTTTTCTTCCAATGGGTTGAAGAGAATTTTAATAACGCATTCTTTTGACATTGTTGCTTTGGTTACTGGGGTGTTTAACCTGCCGGTATAGGTATCTTCTTTTACCTCTTTTGTTATTTTACGGAACATTTTTATGTTCTCCGGCTTGAGCAACAGAAATTCTTGGGTTTGAATTTGGCTGGCAACATGTGAGTATTCGATGTCCGGGACCAAACTATGGTTTGAGTCTACATGTATTGGGAAGCATCGAATTCTTTGTAGCTTCATTTTTGGGATATTAAAAATTGGCAATGTGATTCGAATTACTAGCTTTTCCTGTAATAGATGGCTCCATAGATCTGCCGTCTGATAGAGGACTGATAAGCAGGTTTGGGAATTAGGACAAGTCGAGTGTGACTTGTGGTATATTTCTAATAAAGTGTTTGCGGAGATCAAGAGCGGGTGGATTTGATTACTACGGCTGGATACTATTATATCCAACAGGGCTTGTTGCCGGAATTCAATTTCCACCATTTGTAGCAATAAGCTTGAAATTATCTCTTGTCTTAATTGACGTTTGTTTAGCTCGTCGGTAGTGTTTAGCAAATTATTTATGTGACCACTAAGAAGACGTTGCCGTTCAGATAGGGATGTCAGGGGTTTTTGGATCTGAGAGAAGGTGGTTTTTACCACGCTGATTTGTTGCTTCTCTAAATCCAACAGAGCTTGAGTGTTGGTCTCTAATTCTTCCAGACGACTATACACTTCATGCTCGTTTTCATTGTCCATAGTACCAAAAAGGTAGTGCATCGCATTTCCTATTTCGTCAAAGATGGATCTAGGTTTGCGTGATTTTGGCACTGCTTCCCTTATGACGCTAGTTCTTCTCTTAATATTTTCCATTAAGGCGTGGACGTGTTTGGTTTGGAGTTCACATAAATTACCTAGTGTGGCTTGGCCACAGAGCTGATGAACATAATGTTCAGCTCGTTCTGCTAACCTAGTTTGGTTTTCTAATTCTGATAGGTCCAACTCCGTGATGATGCTCCAAGTGTCATGATAGGCCATGAGACTTCCAATGTCCTCGAATATAATACCACTGTTGTTGAGCGGTTTTACCGTGTAGGGTTCTGCGACACATTTTCGATGTGGAAGCAGTAGGGTTCCAATAATAATTATTATGACGGACAGCATCCTGTCGGGGGAAACGAAAAAGGTTTTATTTAGTAAATTGCCTTTTAATTCTTAGGATAATACTAAGTGTTGTGTTTCCCCGTGTTAGTCTTGTGTACTTAAACTAATTTCTCTATGTGGGTAAAATTCCAATACCATTTCGTTTATTCATAAAATGGTTTCAAACGGTTATTATGAACCGTAACTGTTCTTTTACCAATTTGGATAGTGGTGTTGACAGTGCTTGGAATTTTGATCACCATGTAAGGTCCTACCCAAATTTGAGAGAGTTTATTTTTTCTATTTTCACTCTTGAGTAATACCTTATCCCCTATATGGAAAATGAGGGGGCGAACAGTTTTATCATAATACTGTTTTGAGCGATTCTTACTTATTAAGATGTTTCGCCTTGCCGTGGCATACATTTTCTGGAGCTTATACCTTAGAAGGTGATAGTAACTTTCGTGGTTATACACCGGTTCTGGATCTCTTTTTAGATTAGACGGGACATCCGCTGTGAAGCCATATAAGCAGTCCATTGGGGTTAATTTTGTACCTTCGTGTATGCTATTATTGTACACGAATGCAGCGGTTCGCAAGAACTGATCCCAGGATTTGGGGTTGTCGTCCACTATTGTACGCAAGTACTCTATTAGTGGTCTATGGGCACGTTCTAGTGCTCCGTTAGACTGAGGGTGGTAAGCAGAAGTTTGTAGCTTCTTTACCCTTAGAAGTTTACATACTCTTTTGAACAAATCACTTAGGAAATTACTTCCCTGGTGGGTGACTATTCGTTTGGGGATGCGGTAGCGCGTGACTATCTCGTTGAAGAAGATTTGCGCTACGGTTTCTGCCTCCCCATTAGGTATGGCGTACCAATCGACAAATTTGGTGAGATTATCCTCGAAAGTCAAGATGTACTTGTTTCCGGACTCCGTTTCCTCGAGTGGACCGACTATATTTAAATAGACCTTATCAAAAGGTTGTTCTGCGATATCCGTGATAACCATCGGCATTTTACATTGAGGCGAGGCTTTCATTGTTTGGCACTTAGGGCACCGCTGGATATATTTCTTTATATCTTTGAGCATATGTCTCCACCAGTACTTTCGTTGGATCCTTTTATAAGTTTTTATGACACCCTGGTGGCCGCCGAATGGAGAATCGTGATAATCTTTTAGGATTGTTTTGATTTCTTCGGGGCTTGTGATGACTTCGGGTTTCAGTTTATTTACTTCGTTTGGATCAGTACTTGGAGAGATGATTGGTGGACTTGTTTTCTTATTCCCATCGCTTAATTTCGTTTCGTCTTGGTCGTTCAACGAGTGATCTTGGTTCTTGGGGCTATTTGTATGGGCGTGTTTAGCCTGAGCCCTAGTCACTGCGTTACATTTTAGGCGACTTTTAGTGCTTAGAGGGGTGTTTCCCTCCTCGATGTCGGAGTCCATGTGGTGGTGGACTTGGACCTTTACCGTGAAGGTCTGGCCGTTGTCGTCTTCTACGCAGGCCGTTTTACTTGGGTCTGGAAGTGCACCTTGGCTAGAACATTTATGTCCTAAATAAACTACTTCCTTCCTGAGAAACTGACATTTTTCTGGCTGCAGTTTCAAGTTATTCTCTCTCAATCTGTTGAAGACTTTGGACTTTTGTTATGGTCCGCTAAATTTTTCCCGTAGATGACGATATCATCTAGGTAGACGAAACATTCGAGGCCTTGAAGACCTGTGAGGACGTAATTCATCAAGCGTTGGAACGTAGCCGGGGCCCCTTTTAACCAAATGGCATACGTTTAAACTCATAGTGCCCGTAGTTGGTGCTAAAAGCTGTTTTCGGTCGATCATTTTGATCGACTAGGACTTGATGGTAACCGTTGGCGAGATCGAGGGTCGTAAAATATCGTGAATGACCTAATTGGTAAAGAATGTCTTCGATCCGGGGTAGCGGGAAGGCGTCTCCGATTGTGTTTTCGTTTATTTTCCGAAAATCGACGACGACGCGCCACCTTTTTTCACCGTCTGGTCCCGCCTTCTTTGGGACGACTAGGAGAGGTGAATTCCAAGGGCTTTTGCTCAGTTGGACTATGTCATTGTCCAACATCTCTTTGAGCTGTTCATTAATTACATTTCGCTGTGTTTCGGGTAATCTATACATCTTTTGATTTATGGGTGCTTGATCTTGCACCAATGGAATGTTATGGGTGATGGCTGTTATTTATGAGAGCCGATCACCTTTAAGAAAGAATATGTCGTCAAATTCATGACAAAGTTTTTTAATTTGGTATTTCTCGTCCGCGTTCAGGGATTCATCTAGGTTGAGTTCCTGCTCTAACCTGACGTGACGCGGGTTTAGACGAGTATCATCCGGTTCTTCGTAGTCCGGGAATATATATTTAATATGTTGCAGAGCGGCTATATTTTCGGCGCTTTGGCTTCTGCCTTTTCGATGTTTAGTTTTATTTGACTTACTCACCGTTTGTTTTCGGCTCTTTTGATGTGTTGAGGTTTCTTCTTTTACGATGGGGCTCTTATGCCCGTTATGAAGGGGCGCTGAAAACTGTCGAGTAACGCAACCTTTTGGTGCCCCACTTTTGTTGTGTTCATTTATGCCGGACGTTTGCTTGACCTTACAAATGTCGCTGTATTGATTCGCTTTGTCTGTATTAGTAAGTGTTATTACGTTTAACCGGTGAGTTGAGGAATCTTTTTTATTTTTATCATCCTTTTGCTGGGGGATTTGTTTAGCCTCTGGTATTAGCTTGCCACTGTAGGACGATTGAGCTAGTTGAATAACGGAGTAGTCTTTGGTTGGGACAAGATTCAGTTTTAGACTTGTCAGGACCACTGGGAAACTGGTTGAGTTGAGGACTCCAATTGGCAGTGTGTTTCCGGCGGGGAGTAAACTGTTGGCCAAGAAGACTCCATCGCTTATCTCTTGGGATAAACAGAGCATTTCCTCTGGCACCATTAACGAAGTGTTGACAATAGTTTGAGAACGTGCAGGTATGCAAGCAGATTCCGTTAGGATTACCTGTTGCTGCCTTATTTCGCAGGTTCGATCATGATCAGTCAACTTTTCCAAATTTTGTCCTTTTCTCCGACAACCAGCGCTCTTTTGTTTAGGCGCCTTGAGGACACCACAGGTAGAAAGTGTCACTAATTTGTCCTTTAACTTCCCTGTTGGCGTTCCTACGTCGATTGTAGATGCTGGACTTAGATCGTACGTTATAGGTTCAGCAAACTCTTCCGAATTGGTGTCTGTGCGAGGAAATCTAAGTGTCCTCGCGGGTCCCTCAACGTTACAGTTTCTTTTTAGGAAGTCATTTCCCAAAAGACCGTCATTGGTAAGGCCTGGGATGTTTTTTACGACCTGAAATTTACAGGGTATTTTGTTTTGTAATTCAAAATTTCCTTTACAGGATCCCAATGTCTTACCAGTGCCAAATGGCGTTTGTAACGTTGTTTTGTCCTCGGAATTTATTACGTCGAGGGCTTTTAAAATTGTCTTTTTTATTATACTAACCTCTGCGCCGGTATCCACTACGAGACGGGTTTCGCCGTTTAGGCTTATGTCTAGTGGTAAATTTACTGTAGGAATACCGGATTCGGGCGCTAGAGAGGGTTTCTTCTCTTTTTTATTTAATTTTGCTTCTTGTCGGGTGGCAATTGCGACAGCTTCTTGTCGTTTCCCGACTGTTTACTTTCCCATTTGATTTTTTGTCTACACTCCTCCAGAGAGTGGCCTCTGCGACTACAGAATTTACATTTTAATTTTATGTCAAACTTCTGACGCAGATTGTACATTTGCTGGCCACCCGTTTTCTGGTTTGACTGGGAAGGTCTATTTTTGGGGGTATTTGAGGGTCCTGGTCGGTTATCCCTGCATGTGCCTATATCGTGCCCGTAGTTTTTGCATGACATGCAGCAGGGGGTGTTCTTGCGTTTATAACACTCCGAATATGAGTGACCCTGCTTCTGGCAGAAACTACATATTATTGGGGGCCGTGCCGTCTGGTATGTGTTGTTGTGCGTGAGTGACACCTGTTGGGGTTGGGGACGAAAATTGTGAGGGTTTAATGGCCTTACAGCGACTCCCGGCTGGCGCGACTGATTGTATGTCACTGGAGACCTTTTGGCCGCCCTTACCAGCAAATTGGGGTCGATCAGTGGCATGGTGGCTGCCGAATACGACAAGGGGACTTGCAAAAAATTGGCCCCTTGTTGCAGCCTTTCCATATCCAAGGCCTTTTCTTGGTAGGTTTCCCGTGGAAGGAACGCGCGATTTAGTTTTTCCTCTAATTCTGTTAGGTAAGTGGGTGTGGAGGTCGCATAAATTTGGTATGCCTCACCGCGGAGTCTGGTTGGCAAGATCTGGAGGAAAGCCGTTTTTTCGTCCTCTTCGAGGCATTGCTGGGTTTGTCTACAGCAGCCTAAAAATGTTTGGAGCTCTTGGCTCAAATTGGGACTGAGTTCGCCCGAAAAGAGAGGAACTAGTTGTGCAGTGAGTTTCACTACTTTGGAATAGTCTGCCATTGTAGGGGTTGGTTTTTCTAACAATTTTGACTCGGGCAGACTATTAAAACTTTCCTCTAGACTGGTGTCCGTTAAGGATGCTTCTATCCAGTCTAGTAATAAATCTTGCACGGAAGTTGGGTCGTCGCAAGCTGGGTCGCTCTGGTCGACTTCTTTTTCTACACTAGAGGCTCTTACAATAGCACTGGCCTCGTCTCTACTATTAACACTTGATTCGTTATTACCTTTTAAATTTAAATCCTTAATTAAATTCTTATCTAAATCGAGCGAGGGCGAGAATCCCGCAAACCTAGCGATATCCGCTTTAAACTCCTATTTGCTTGATTTGAAGTCTTTTATTAGGGCGAGTCTTTCCTCGCGACTTCGGGTTAGTTTCAAATCTAGCACTTCACAGTGAGGAGCAGAAAACTTGCCAGGTTCTCGCGCTTTCTCTAAAATTCTATCTAAGTATTTATTTAGGCTTACTTTGGTGACAGCTGACGGAACAGGCAAAACAGTGCCGCTGCGAAGTCGACGTCCTTCAGGTTCTGGAACCGCTGACGTTGAAGGTCCTTGTTGACCTTGTGCTGATGAAGTCCTCTCAGCTCGGAACTTCGTTCGTGGGGCTGCTGTTGGTGGGGAGTCCTCCGACTCTGACATACACTAAATCTGCTCCGAATGTGGCAAGGGGGGCTTATAGCCTTCTTTTGTGTTCCCTTGCCGATATTCCTAAAGACAGGGGGGTTGTCTCAACCGTCTTTTAGGTTTCCCTGTCGATGTAGTTTGGAAGGGGGCTTTATGCCGTCTTCGGAATCCTCCCAAACTCTGGAGTAGATCTGCTGTTCTGGGCTGGCTGTCCTTTGAGTAGCCCTTGCTGATGTCTGCTGCTAATTTGTTGCGGACGAGTTGACCTTTGGGTCGTCCGTTTGAGAAGGGTCGTTACTAACTTCTATAGATCCTAGCCTTACTTCAGGCGTGTTCTGGGCAGGGATGAAGCCCGCTAGAGTCCCGCGTTGGCACTCTGTGCTGTTGAGGGGGATAGCTGCGTGTTCGCCTGGAACAGAGGCAGTTAGAGCTGACTAATCCCCGAGCGTTGGGGGTGACTTGCTGAGCAATTGACGACTCAGCAGGGGTCAATGGTTCCCCGTCGTAGACTCGTATGCAGGATTGAGGGTTTTAAAGCCTTTACAGTTCTGCGAACAGAGCTTCCTCAATCCTACAGGCTGCGCCAATTTGTTATGAATTAGGCGTCCCTGAATAACCCCGCACGTTCTAGCAATACTCTACAGCCCACAGTAAACAATCACTATTTTAATTCTTTTATTTTGTATTGAGGTTTACAGTAAATTATCACTTAGTAAATTCTTTTACTCTTATTGTAGTTTACAGTAAATTATCACTTAGTAAATCCTTTTTTCTTATTGTAGTTTACACTAAATTATCGCTTAGTAAATCTTTTTTATTTTACGTATTAACTTCGACGACTATGTTTTCAAAACTCTCCGAACTTAAAACTTTACTAGATCGCGATCTACCCCAGACTCCGTTAAAACAAACGCGACTTCACTGCTTTGCGTTTACAACCAGACTCTTTACCTAAAAATCATTCATACTAAGGTGTAATTAGTACACCTACATGAAAGAAAGCTTTAAGCTTTTCTTTCGTTAGATCTTCTGCCTCTCTTACTCAGGCAGAAGACGATGTAGGCAGAGGTCATGATCGTATTCCATGTACAATTTGTACCTTACCCATGTATATCGGGGCGAGGTACGGTACATGGTACTTGAAATGTTTTGTCAGCGCTTTCCGTGTGACCGAATTATTTTCGTTCTTGCGCTTTATCGGGAATATGCTTATGTAGCATTTTACATGCTACGAAGGTTCTTATGCTGGTTGAGTCAGTAAGTGTAATTTAATGTTTTGTTTGTTACACTTGAATTTTTATGCTGGCTCAACCGAATGCATATGGATTCGAGTTTATGGCTTATCGTGTTGAATAAGCTGAATCCGATATGCGGCATAGTCTTGTTCTAATAATTGACTTCCCGTTGTATATCGGTTTAGGATTTTTACGACTTATGTTTATAAGTGAAATCCGATATACAACAATACTCAGTTGGGTGAGTATAAAGTTGTTCATAGAAAAAAGCCAGAAAATAGTGGTGGGGAATAATTCTTGACCTCGCCAAAAGTATATAATAGAAATCGAGCAGAAATATATAGCACTGAAGCTTCAGGCTCATTTTGTTCAGACTCTAGTGGTTTGCTTTTGGGGAGACAAAGTCTCACCTGCGCAAGCAGTACCGACCGTAGTTAGGTACCTGTCCGTTTCCTAGACCTTCTGTGGTGTCATCCTGTCGGTCATTAGTAGCAGTTTTTGCTTGCTTTGTAGCCGTACAAGACCTTCTGTGATGTCAGGCTATTTGTCATTAGTAGTAGTTAGTGCTTGGTATCCATACAAGACCTGCTATGGTGTCAACCTGTTCGTCATTAGTAGTAGTTGTGCTTTGCTTAGCAAATATAATACAACTACGGACATATCTGGCCGCTTCTTGGAATATTCCAGACCAATAATACAATTTGGCATTTTGTCTAATGGTTTTGGCTACTCCCAGGTGTCCGGCGGTTGGTGCGTCATTGTTTTTATATGATACCTTTGTTCGCAATGTTTTCGGTATACAAAGTTTTCAGTTCATTTAAATGATTTCGGATGATTTACGAATGCAATAGTCTGGAAAACTTTGTCGGTCTTCTTCTACATCTGCGAATTTTCGCCGGTACCATGCACAGGTTTCTTCCGTCGTTAAATTGGCCATTTCTTTGGCTGGCGAGATAGCGCGTCGGCTATTTTATTTAAAACCTCTCTTTGGGATTCGTGCTAATCGTCCGGAGGGTTTATCCAATATCTGGAGCCACTTAAGCGCTTGGTGGTCGGTTACAAAGCTATCGAGGGATCGAGATTCAACCTTCCTTCCTATGAAAACCGTCTGAAACTGATCGACTTACATCCTCTAAGCAAACGTCGTGATGTTTCCGACATTCTCTTCATTTATCAATTATTAACTGGTGCCATAGACTGCCCCTCAATCCTGCAATCTTTACCCATCTATACCAATCCCCGTAACCTTAGGTCCACTCCCCTTTTCCGACCCGACCGCCATCGCACAAACTACGGTCAAAGCGAGCCAATTACCAGGATGTTACGAAAAGTCAACGACCTTTCCTCTTTTGACTTCCATCTGAGTAAATCATCACTCCACAAAGCCTTGTATCTTGACCCCGCCCATCTTGATCCTGATCGCCTACTTTAATTCTTCTTCCTTTCGCCTTCTGCCAGTAATCAATATATATAGCTCATATTGTAGCTTATACTTTTTATTTATTTATTCTTAATTATTCATTTATTATATTCTGTAGAATTAGTATTAAGTTATAGTTTGTATTTAATTTTTTATTTTTGTATTTTTTATGCAATAGCTTGTATTAAGCTTAAATAAATAAATAAAAGAGTTCGCAAATGGGGTACACACTACGATGGCGGTAATGATGTACATGGATTTCTATTAAATACATTTGGAAACCATGGAAAGAGTTCAGCAGTCAACTTAAACAGCACTTTTTACCGCCACGATATCAACTCAGACTAGAGGAAGAATTTTGGTCTCGGAATATGAGACAGAATGAATCAATCCGCGACGACTAAAGCGAGATGCAGACATTAAGTTGACGAGTAGGGGTATCCTCATCAGAATTACAACTAGAACGAATATATTCAATCCTAAGACCAGACGTCCGCTTGTATATTCGCAGAAAAGACTTCAACAACATAACCGAATTGCAAAACTTAGGGGCAGAATATGAGGCAATTCAAAAAGAACAAGTCATTCAACGCCAGTCAACACCAGTATACAACCGACCAACGAATAATAACCGAAAAGGAGTGCAACCAGGGAATCCAAATTAAAGTATAACCGACCTGTGGACCATCACCGACGAGGAATAAAGCCCGCCAGCCGACCAGAACTATCCATCGTCACCGTACATCTACACTATAACACAAACACGTGCTATTGGAGATGTGGACAGCCCGGCCATACCAGACAACGATGTGACAACCGTCCCAAGCTGCTCTGCTCTAGATGTGGAAGCTTAGGAGTATAGATAAGGATTGCCAGTGCCAGGGAAAAGAGAGAAGGACCGACAACCACCGACGCCCCATCGGTCCAAACAGAATGGGGCCACACTTAAACCAGTCCTGGATCACAGCATAGAGGAAGATAACTGACCATTCCTGCCTATTAAAATTTTGACCAGGAATTTACGGCAATATTGGATACGCGGTCTATGCTATTATAAGTCATACATAGGAGAAGAAATGGTGGACTTGTGTGAAAAGAAGAATAGACAAATAGTCCGAATACAAAGGAATAACATCCGAAACATTAGAACCAGTTTCCAAAGCCATATAGATAAAATGTGAAATCAACAAGTGGGAAGTAAATCATGAATTCCACATACTAGCGATTCTGACAATCCAAATCTTGATCGGTCTTGACTTACTAAATCAGCGTGGGTTAGAAATACACCTCACTAATATAATAATGGAATTAACCCTTCTAACACAGAAGGCGCACTTCTTTGGCAGGAGCCCAGAATCAATTCACCTATTCCATCAAATTGATGAAATGAGGCTCCTACACCAGCAATATACCGAGTCAAGTAAATACAAATCCAGAAATCACAACCGTACAACCGATCCAAAAAAAAATATCCGAAGAGGAACAACTGGAGCAGTTCCTGACAACCGAAATAAGAAAATTTTATGACGCTAGTCGAACAGAAGATACGACTTAAAACCGTCCAACCGGTCAAACACCGATATTTTCCGAGAAATCCGGCAATGCAGCAAATAATAAATACCGAAGTAGACCGTATATTACCCGAGAATGTCATAGAACCATCCAACAGCCCATATAGCTCACCAATAGTTTTAGCCCGAAAGAAGAATGGCAAATACCGTTTTTGCATCAATTTCCTTAAGATAAACGAAATCCCAATCAAAGATGCATACCCGCTGCCTCAGATTAATAATATCTTGGATAAATTACGATAGGCAAGATATATTTCCACACTGGACTTGCACCAAAGCTATTGGCAAGTACCATTAGCAACCGAAAGTAAAGCAATTACAGCATTTACTGTACCAGGCACGGGATTGTTCCAGTTTACCGGCATGCCATTTGGACTCCACTTCGCACCAGCAATGTTTCAGAAGTTGCTAGATACTGTCATAGGGCCAGACATGGACGCCAGGGCATTCTTAAATTTTTGTATGATATCATCGTACTAACCACGAACCACGAAAAATGCAATTTCTGCCAGAAAGAGCTTCAATACTTAGGTCATCTTGTTACGTCGGAAGGCATTAAGACCGATCCGGAAAATTGAATGCCATAACCGAGATACCAGCGCCAACCAACCAATTACACAACTCGACAATTTATGGGAGTGGCATCATAGTATAGACGCTTTATTAAAAATTTTTCAAAAATCGTGGTACCGCTCAACCGTTTGCTAAAGAAAAAACAGAGATGTATATGGGGACTGAAACAAGAGGAATTTCTTACAACAGTTAAGAAAAATCTGACCAAAGCACCAGTACTATCATGTCCAGAATTTGAAGTACCATTTATTCTACAGACCGACGCCAGTCACGAAGGCCTAGGAATAGTACTGTCGCAAATAATAAACGGAGACAAGCACGTCATCGCATATGCAAGCCGGACGTTAACCGACACCGAGAAGAAATATTCCGCATCCGAAAAGGAATGTTTGGCAGTAGTATTGTGTATAAGGAAGATGAGACCGTATCTGGAAGGGTACAAAATTACCGTAGTAACCAACCACCAAGCGCTTAAGTGGCTCCAGATATTGGGTAACCCCTCCGGACGATTAGCACGATGGGCCGTAAAACTCCAGAAATATGATTACGAAGTCAAGTACTGAAGAGGGGTATTAAATAAAATAGCCGACGCGCTATCTCGCCAGCCATTATCAGCCAAAGAAATGGCCACTTTAACTCCGGAAGAAACCTGTGCATATTACCGACAAAAATTCGCAGATGTAGAACAAGACCGACAAAGTTTTCCAGACTATTGCATCCGTATCCAGAATCTTGAGCAAGAATGGAAACTTTGTATACTGAGAACGTTGCGAACATAGATACTATATGAAAACCATGACGCTCCAACCGCTGGATACCTGGGAGTAGCCAAAACCATTAGCCGAATCGCCAAATGTTATTATTTGCCTGGAATGTTCCGAGAAGCAGCCAGATATGTCCGTGTATTATATGTGCTAAGCATAAGCCAAGTCAACAGAAAACCGCTGGGAAAATGCATACGTTACAACTACGAGGCCCATGGGAGGTAGTAAGTTCCGACCTTATTGGACTACTACCAAGATCAAAACATGGCCACAACATGATACTGTTGTTTCAGGACAAATTCACGAAGTGGGTCGAAATTCAACCGTTACGACAAGCCACCGCTCCAGCCGTTGTAAAGTATTTTTTAAACCGAATAATATCGAAGTTTGGTTGTCACCGAATTATGATCACGGACAACGGACCGCAGTACACCAGTTAACTATTTAAAAATACGCTTCAAGAATTTTACATAATACATCGACCTTACCCACCGTATACGCCTCAGGCTAATCCTACCGAACGGGTCAACCGAGTTATTCACACTATGAAAGCTCAATACATCCAGTCCGATAATAAACAATAAACACCAGTACTTATGATTCCACTGGATATGCTCCAGCCTACGTGAACTTCGCTGTCATATACATATATAAAATAGAAGAAATACCATCCGGTATGTCAAAAGGGCTCGTCTATATCAAAGATCTAAAATCAATTCCCACCACCTCCCAGGAGTACTATACAAGGAAGCCGAAATTCATGAACATCATCAGCCTGGAACTGGTTATCAGTATGAAAGCACCGAAACAAAATAAGCAAGCCACCAGCAACCCAGGATCTATTGAGAAGGATCCCACCAAATAAAAAAAACGCAGCCTAGGGAAATAAGGCCACCAATGCGGAAAATTCCTTCCGCAATAGGCTTCATGGCAATTCCGCATAACCAGACGCGTCCAATTCTACGACCGACCACCCACCTCGGAACGAGAAAAATTACGCAACAACCAGCGAAAAGACAAATCCTCTTTAGCGGTGAAAAGGCTACAATCAATGAAGCAATCCAGGAAAACACTCTTACACTCACCCTCCGACCACCGAAGCAACCAGAAACGACATCTAAAGAAGACAGGCATGACGTAATAAGCCGAGAAACACCAAGAACCAAAAACGAAGACAACGGACAGATGTCCAAACCTGAACCAGCCGTCGACTACCTAGAGATATCCGTGTTACTCAACTTAAGTATCTCAAGTAACGAGGATCAACGACCTGCTCGTTCATAGCCATCGACCTAAAAGGGCATCTTCGGCAGCCATAACAAAGAGACCACTACAGAACCAAGCCAACCAGCGCCTCTAGCAGCCAACTCAATAGGACCGGATCAATGGATCGAAGATCCCACCCAAGTTCTTTGGGTTCCCACAAACCTGGGACCAAACATTTAAAGCAGTACAGAAGGAGCGCAGAATTAAAAGTAATGGCCTGTTTTTTTTATATTATCTTTAGAATTTTGTTAGATTTAAAATAGAAAAAAATGAAATGATCAATTTTGTAAGAATTAAGATATATAGAAAAATGATAAATTTTTTTAGGATTAAGATATATAGAAAGAAAAAAAATGAATTTTGTTAGATTAAGGAAATACACGTCTTGTTTTAGTTAAGAAATACACGTATGAATAAGTAAGTAATTAATATGGGGGATCTCTGTCACGGTCGACCGTCACTTCTCCCCTACTCGTTCCCACGAGTTCGATTCAATAGAAATAAACAGAGAAAAAACTGAGAGTTTCACCCCTCTTAAAATGCCAACTTCTGAGGCTGACACAAGGCCTCAAATGGCTGAAGACATGGCAATGGACCAGGAAAATACAAGTCCTAACAGGCTGTCCGAACTGCCAACAAACACTGAGGGTGGAACCCATTAAAAGGGGCCAACCTCTTAGGCTGATCTAAGGCCTCAAATGGCAGAATACATGCCAATGGATCTGGACAGTGCAAGCCCTGCCATGTCACTACTGTCCGATGAGAATTCATTACCAATTCGGTTGACAAACCTGAGGCCACAGAGGACTCAGGGAAAAGTCCCGAGGAGGTAGTGGACAAAAATCTCAGCGGAGCTGTCAAAAAACTGTTGTCACAGGGACACGACCCGAAAGCAGCTAGGAAACTAGCGATGGCGCCTAGGGTAGGAGGCCAAACAGGAGTCACCCGTAGCGGAAAGCAAGACTCCAATAGCCCTCTCATACAAGAAAGTCGCGGCAGGAGTGCGTCTGAGCATCCTACCGGATAAATTTCCTGAGGCATCGCTCTCGCCCGAGCAGCCTGTGCCCGTGCAAAGGGCGATCCTCAAAAAAAATCGGGACAACAAGAATATCGAGGTTAAACCCGCACTCCATGACACCGGACACAGGCCAGGCTGTTTATGATCAACTGCGCTAATAAGGCCACCTTAGAGTGGCTTAAACAGTCTGTGGTTGAGATTCAGCCATGGGAAGGGGCAAAACTAAGGGCGATCGGAAAGGAGGAGCTTCCTCGTTCCAAAGTCCTGGTAGGCTACTTCCCGGATAGCCAGGAACTGAAAAATGAGAAGATCCTTGACCAAGTTGAGGGTCAGAATCAAAAAGTGACGGTCTCGGCCTGGAGGATACTGAAGAGGGAGACAGAGGGAACAGCCACTGCAATAGTCCTCTCAGTAGATCACATCTCGGCTGAGGCTCTCAAAAAGACCTTTTTCAAGGTCAACTATATGTTTGGGCAGGTACAGCTCAGGCCCAGAAGTGGCTTTGCTAAGGCCCAGTGTTCGGCGGGGTGTACCTCCAAAGAAGCTAAAAACCCCACGGGGCGGGCTTCAAAAGCAAGTCTCGCGGCCTCGAGAGGTGGAGCGAATCCAGCACCGATCAAAACCGCGGCTGGTGCCCAGCAACCAGCGGGGCAGACGGCTCTGCTTTCCTCAACCTGAAGAGGCCAACAAGGGGGATGTTCTGCGGCCACAACAGACACAGGGCTGCACTCAACCCGAACTGATCTGGTTCTAACAACACCCAAGATGACCCTTGTGGTACCGGGGACCTCCATGGCCCACATTGAACCAGACAGGAAAGTGGAAGTGGCAGAGAAAAGTACGTCTGCCACCGACAAATCGAAAGGCATTGTAAAAGAGGGGACGACGGGCCGGCCAAAATCCCGAAGGACCGATGGACCCTGTCATACTCTGCCAAGGGCAGCCGATAGAGCCACTCTAAAATTCCTCCAAATCAATCTCCATAATGCCAAATCTGCCACTGATATTCTTAGCAGGAGATTCGTGCTGGAGGGGCTAGATGTGGCTCTTATACAGGAAACTTGGGTTCATGGAAGGCTGATAAAGGGACTTCCATCAAAACAGGGTAAGTTAGTATATTATGGCGAGCACGGAGCTCCTCGTGCTGCCCTGCTGTTTAAACGAAAGATTAACTTTCTTCCTATTCCAGAGCTAATCACTAGAGATCTGGTCGCTGCCTTAGTGGATGTTCCGACGCACAGGGGAAAGCAGGGGGTGGTTGTAGCCTCTGCTTATTTCCCTGGAGACTCGGACAAACCACCACCTCCAAGGGAAGTTACGCAGCTATTGTGCTACTGCCATAAGCACAATAGGAAGTTCTTCATCGGATGTGATGCGAACGCCCACCACACAATCTGGGGAAGTACCGGGGTAAACAGGCAAGGTGAGTACCTATTAGACTATTTCATTAAATACTACATTGAAATATTAAATAAGGGCAATAAAGCAACCTTTACAAACATAGTTCGCCAAGAAGAACATTATTTTAAACTGGCACGTGTAGGACGAACCCTCCCTATCAGATCATAAACATATAAGATTTGATATGGAGGCCCCTCATGTGCAGCTGGAAGTGGTTAGGGTTCCCAAGCTAACCAACTGGGGAATCTATTGGGAGCACATCAGGTCGAACATACAAGAACTCGATGACGCCCCGCTAGAAACCCAGGAGGACCTAGAAAGGACCTCAAAACAGCTACAAGACCTGATCGTATAAAGCTATGAAAACAGTAATCCTGTTAGACGCAGAGAGGCAGCTAGAGATGTGGCCTGGTGGAACAGGACACTAAGCAAACTAAGAGCTAAATCAAGAAAACTCTTCAATAAAGCCAAGCGCTCAGGAGCCTGGGATGATTATAAGCAGGCCCTGGCTGAGTGCAACAAAGAATTAACCTGGAGGAAGTTCTGTGAGGAAATTGACGATCTCCCTGCAACAGCACGCCTCCAAAAAGTACTCTTAATGGATCACTTCAATGGCATAGGCCTCCTCCAGAGGACTGATGGATCTTACACCACTGACTCTGAGAAAACACTGAAATTACTCTTGGAGACACACTTCCCTGAGTGTTCAATGCCAGAAGAATACAGAGGAACTCAATGACTCAATGTGCGCGGTGGGTCAAAACGCAGATTGAGGAGCACCTCGAGTAAAATCTTCACAGCCGAGACAGTAAGGTGGGACATTAACTCCTTTAAAACCTACAAATCTCCGGTGGTGACGGCATCTTCCAAGCTCTTCTGCAGCAGGGCCTAGATGATCTGATGCCAATACTCATAAAAATATTTAGGCCCAGCTATCAACTCAGCTACATCCCCAATCCGTGGAGGGAGGTAAGGGTAGCTTTTATACCCAAGAGTGTAGGGTGACCAGCGGCTCAACCCAAGACATATCGGCCGATAAGCCTATCCGCCTTCCTTCTCAAGTCAATGGAGAAAATCATTGACCAACATATTAGGTAGGGTTGTCTGAAAGACATGCCGTTACATGCTAACCAGCACGCTTATCAGGTAGGCAAATCTACCATAACAGCACTGCATAGTCTGGTTGGAAAACTAGAAGACGCTGTCAATGGTAGGGGCGTTGCGCTTGGTGCTTTCCTTGATATTGAAGGTGCTTTTGACAATACGTCTTTCTCGTCCATTGAAGAAGTGGCCACCGACAGAGGCATTGATCTGCCGACGGTCCGATGGATTAGGGCAATGCTGAGTAACCGAAACATTACAGCGAGGCTGGGGACAATTCGGTATCAGTAAGAGCCACTAGAGGCTGTCCTCAGTGGGGAGGTCACTTGTAATTGACGATATCCTGGTCAAACTGACTAATGCTGGCTACGATTGCCAGGGCTACGCTGATGACCTGGTCATTACCATCAAGAGAAAGCAGGATAGGACCCTATCAGTAAGACTGTAAAATGCTCTGAATATGGTACAATCCTGGTGTGCTAGGGAACGCCTCAGAGTCAACCCTAGTAAAACAACCATTATACCGTTCACAAGAAAAAGGAACCTAAGGCTAGAGGCTCCTGAAGGAAGACGGCAGGAATTCACAAGTGAGGTCACATATGTAGGAGTAATTCTAGATCAAAGACTCACATGGAATCCTCAACTCAATAGGGTTACAGGAAAGGCTATGACTGCCCTATGGTCCTGCCGAAGACTCTTTGGAAAGACTTGAGGACTAAGGCCCAAAATGGCCCTCTGGGCATATGAAACAATCATAAGACCCGTGGTCACCTACGCAGCTCTCGTGTGGTGGCCAACAGTAGAACAAAAGACAGCGCGGTCCACACTGCAAAAATTCAGAACTCCCCCCTTTACATCTACATCTAAAGAAGGAGGCTGCCTCAGGCTCAATAAAGCTGACTGGCACCAATCTCCTCCCAGCAGGCAACTGGTCTGGCCATAGGAGAATCCTTGAAGAATTCATGGGTGATCCGGTGATCAACTCAATATCAGATATCATGCCGAAGAGGCACAACTTTGATATACCATTCAAGCTGATCCTTGAGAGCAGAGATTATTGGCTCAATAATAGACATATCTTTGAAAGGGGATCTCTCGTTTGGTAAACGGATGGATCCAAGATGGAAGGCAGAACGGGCATCGGGGTATATGGACCAAGATTAAGGCTGTACAAATCGCTCGGTTCTGCATCAACCATCTTTTAACCAGAGATACCTGCCATCGAACTCTGCGCACGTGAAGTTACTAACAGAGGTATACGCGGTGCTTAAGTATATATTATATCCGACAGTCAGGCGGCCTTGAAGGCTTTGGGGTCCTACACCTTTCAGTCTAAAATCGTCTGGGACTGTCTCACTGCTCTTAAAGAACTGGCCCAGAGCAACAGCATTACGCTAACATGGGTACCAGGGCACGAGGGCATTGAAGGCAACGAGAAGAGGGATCACCTAGCAAAAAAAGGTGCGGATTCTCAGTTTATTGGACCGGAGCCATTCTGTGGCTACTCAAAAAGCTGAATAGCAATGCGTATACGGTCATGGGAGGACGAATGCAAGCACTCACACTGGACAAATATCCCAGGGGTCAAGACAAGCAAAGAGGTTTATAACCTACTCAAAACAGAAAACGAAGGAGCTGCTCTCACTCAGCAGACTAGATTTAAGGCTGATAACAGGACTTTTAACTGGTCACTGTCACCTGGGCTACCACCTGTCGATTCTGTTTAGAAGAGGAAGAGACAGCGGAACATATCCTCTGTCACTGTGAGGCACTCGGCCGTATCAGCCTTATACATCTTGGTGGGGCTTTCCCATCAGCATCAAGTCATAGTAAACTTGTGCTCGATAACCAGATGTTCTACTGGCAGCGTGGGTTTGTGAAATTCACACATTGTTCTTATCTGCATAGCAACCCATAATCCATTGGGTGTGTGCATCTCGGTTGTATCAAGTGGGTTATAGTAAAAAGTCAGAAAATATGTGGTGGGGAAGAACTCCGGGCCTCGCCAAAAGTATAAAAGCGAGCATCGCCGTACAGAATTCGAGCAGTAGTACTACGACAGTGGTCTTGTTCAGGTATAAGTGCGCTTAGATCAGAAACTACCAGCTCAACGCCGGAAAGCACTATTGGAAGTAAACAGCCGTGGAATGAGTGCAAAAGTACGTGAAATTTATCTTGACATTATTGAGGGTGATTCTGATGTTGTAATCCTTGCGGAAACTTGGCTAACTTCTAGTGTATTGTCATCGGAGTTCTTTGATGAAAGATAGTATTTCGTTTTTCGTAACGATCATTTCCATGCATCTACCGGGTTGTCTCGGGTTGGTGGAGTTTTCATCGCTGTTAAATCAACATTTTCCTCTAAGCGTCTTGCAGTGCCTTGTGATGATGCTATTATGGAGCAGCTGATTGTGAAGATTGATCTGCCCAATGGAAAGTTTATAATGACATCTAATGTTTCATCTGCTTTTTCTTTCTGATTCTTTTAATTTGATTCGAGTTAATTCATTTTGGAATTACTCTGGTAAGTTCTTGGATTTAGTATTCTTGAGTTCTGATCTAAGATGTACTGTAAATATATGTATTATCCACTTTCAAAACCTGATTTACATCATGTTTCAATTGTCATTAATAATGAACTATTTGTTTTTCAAATATGGTAATAACTGAGTCTTTAATTCATGACTTTAAAAATGGAGGCCTTAACAATTATCTTGGTTCTATTGATTGGCATACTGAATTAAATAAATTGTATCATCTTAAGTATAAAGGTATACTACATTTTTGATATTGTTCACAGTGGTATTTCTATATTCATTCCTGTTATTAAGAGTAAAAAAAGGAATTCACATCTACCTCGGTTAACACGTGGAGTTTTGAGGCTAAAAAATTAAAAAAATAAGGCACGTAAAATGTTTAAAAGTAATAATGACCCAACTATTGAATCTAATTTCAAAAATTTAAGACGCAAATATGAGTTTTTGCACAAATATTTCTTTAAGCAGTATATTTGGTCATCAGAGAATAACATTAAACGAAAAAGTAAAGCTTTCTGGTCCTTTATTGATAATAAATGTGCTGCGTCTAATTTTCCTAAAAAAATGGAATTAAATGGTGTGGTTTCCAATAATCTTCAAGAAAGTTGCGAACTTTTTGCTAATTTTTTTGAATAAAATTTTTGCTCCACTAATTTATATCGGAGTTATGAGATGGACAACTCACAATCTTTGGTTGATTTTGGTTCGCTACTTTTAGATATATCTGACGCTGAAGAGACTAAGTTCTTTGAATTGTGATACATTTTACGGTTGTGATGTAATACCTAATGTTTTATTAAAAAGCTGTAGTCGCTCTTTATCTTCTAGATCTTTATGCCTTCAAGCCTACTTTTTCGATGAATGGAAATGTTCCTACATTAAACTTTTATATAAGGCTGGCTTGCGTCATATGATTAATAATTAAAGACCGATTACTAAACTTTTGCCTATCCCTAAGAAAAGCTCTATTTTCATATTAAGAAAGCGATTCCTCCTCAGCAGCAAGGTTTTATGAGTAGGAGATCTACATCTACAAATGTAGTACTTTTTAAACATTATGTCTCGGAGCAATTTGAAAGTGGTGCACAGGACGACTGCATTTATGCAGATTTTGTTAAAGCCTTTGATCGAGTTAATTCAACTTTACTTATAGGCAAGCTTTATGCGTTTGGGTTTCACTCAACTTTTTAAAATGGATTTCGTCCTATCTGAGTGACCGTTCTCAATTTGTTAAAATTGATTCTCTAGAATCACGCATTTTCAAGACATTGTCTGGTGTTCCACAAGGCAGTCATTCAGGTCCAGTTCAATTCATAATTTTTATCAATGAAGTAGCCAGAATCTTCTATTTTGCACCATTCTTGTTATATTCTGATGATCTTGAGGTATTTGCTTCTATATATATTTGCTTCGGATATATTTGCTTCTTCTTCAGGATGACATCAACAATTTACGCAGTTGGTGTGTTGTCAATTATATTGGGCTGAAGCATAGCAAATGCAAAAATTGTAGATACTATCAGAACCACCAACCTTTCTTCTATGAGTAAAAATTGATGGAATTTTGCTCGAGAGACCTCATGGAATTAATGATCTTGGAGTAGTTTTTTATTGTAAGTTAGGTTGTAATTTGCACACTAATTTTATTTGCTCAAAGGCTTCAAAATGCTTGGATTTATTAAACGTAACTCTGCGGACTGCAAGAATCCTTAAACCCTGAAAGTTTTATACATGTCGTCAGTCCGATCGAATTTGGAGTACGCGTCGATGCTCCTTCACACAGAACCTCATTAGTAGGATTGAATTGATTCAAAAAAATTTCACTCGTTGTATCTTACGTAATTTATTTTAGTTCGATAATATGCCTCCATACATTTATAGATGTAAACTGCTTGGGCTGCAATTATTGGAGGACGTTCTATGCTATAAAATTCATTCGCCAGAATTGGTTTCATTGTCTTGTATTTATGTGCCTGGTACCTCACTTAGATCTCGAAATTTATTACATATTCCACCACATCGTACATGTTATGGTGAGCATGAACCTATAACTTATTGTATTATTATTATAATTAAATCTGTGTTGTAGATAATGTTCATTATTTTGATTCCTTATCACTTCTATTTGAAGTGATTTAAATATTATATTGAATTGTAAATTTATAAATTTATTTTTGAATGATTTGTATGGTATAGTCTGTTCGAGTCCTATCTGTAGACTAATTCATTAAATAAATAAATAAATGATTTTGTAGGTTAGTTTAGGTTAGGTTCGTGTGGCCGTCTTAAAGGATACAGGAAGACGTCAAGAGGACATTGTGATGCCACGGTAAGCCAAGAATTCCCACCACCTCCTCACTGGAACCATCCGGAGCTACCAATGAAGCGCCAGAGATCTGCAACGTCAATCGTCTCCAGATCGCCAAGACTATCGAGGAAATAGCCACCCAACAACGACTTCCGCCTGCGTGCCAGTGCAGGGCACCGGCAAAGGAAGTGGAAAATAGTTTCCTCCTTCTCCTTGTCCATACAGCTTCTATAGAAGTCATTTCAGAAGATGCCCAGTCTCTTCGCGTGTAAACCAATAGGGCAATGGCCTGTGATAGCCCCAGTAATTATACCAAGGTCAGATCTGCCCCTCGAAATCAGACACTTGGAGCGTCTAAGAACCAGCTTAGGCCAGCTCTGTCTATGTCCATCTGTGGTTCGCTAGGTTAATTGTCCTCGTGCCAAGCAACAGCTTGCAGGCGGCCAGAGGCCTACCAAGAGTAGTCTTATCCGGCTGGATCTCCAGGGTGGTACCACGTCTAGCAAGCTTGTCTGCAACGCAGTTTCCTGGAATATCCCTCTGCCCCGGGACCCAGCACAGGTGAATTTTGTACTGCACAGCCAACTCCTTTAAGTGTGAGCGACAGCTATTAACAGTCCTAGACGTCATCCTATCGACGAGAATCAAGAGATAACAAAGCACCCTGACTATCTGTAAGGATACAGATGTCTTTTACTTCGTTCCCCTTCAACCAAAACAAGGCTACCTGAATAGCCTGACCTCTGCCTGAAACACACTGCAATAATCCGCAAGAACAGGCTAATGTTCAGTGTTTCTGAAGAAACCCCACCCTCCACCTTTCCCCGTAGCTTTGAACCGTCCGAGTAAATCTGAACGGATTTCCCACAGGAAATTCTGCCGCTATCCCAGTCAATCCTGGTTGAGCTCGTCGATCTGAACCGCTTGACAAAGGAGTAGCTAGAAGTGGTGTAATCAAGATGCCCCACTTGAAGCAAAAAGGAGTCCATAATTAAAGTGTGCCCAACTCTAATATTGAACCACTGAGATGCGGCTTTAAATCGAAAGGCGGCATTAGCAGCCATCTGATCAGCCACCAGATCTAACGGCAGAAAATTAACAAGTATCTCCAGAGCATCAGTAGTAGTGGTCCGTAGTGCCCCAAAACGTTAAGGCATGTGGCCTTGTCCAGTGATGGCCACCAGACCACACCTGGCCTAATGACTGCAACATAGGACAAGTGAGCTATCTTAGGCCGAAAACCCCATTTCCCACCGATGGCACTCTTGCAGGAGCATAGAGCTACAGTTGCTTTCTTGACCCTTTCATGAATATCGGGCTTCCAGCTGAGCTTCCTATCCAGGATGATACCCAGATATTTAGCTTCCTTGGTAAAAGACAGGCGGGTGTCATTCAGATATAGCAGGTCAACATGAGGAATTTTATATTTCCTAGTAAAGATGACCATCTCGTTCTTGCTAGGATTAACGCTAAACCCACACCTCCTCCCCCAATTGGTGAGCTTAGTGAGGGCATTCTGCATAAGATCCCTTAAAACAAGCAGGAATTTACCCGAGATAGCTATAACGATGTCGTCCGTATAAGCAAACACTCCACAGCCCTCCCCTTTCAGGATTAGAAGCAGTTTATTCATCATCGGATTCCAAAGAAGAGGAGTCTGGACCCCACCTTGCGGTGTGCCCGTACTCACAGTCCTGGTAGCATGAGTATCTCCCAGCCTTGAGCTGATAGTCCAGCCATCAAGCATTTGACCGATCAGTGACATAAGATTGGCGTTCACGCCCAGAGAAGCGAGTGCATCCATGATTGCCCCCGGACTAACAATGTTAAAAGCTCCCTTAATCTCAATAAAGGCCACTAGAGTGAACTCCTTGCAATCAAGTGATTTCTCTATAGTGCGTACGATAGAGAGCAGAGCAGACTCATCAGACTTCTCTTTACAGTACGCATGCTGGGACGCCGATAGTAGATGCTGAGGAATACTACAGCGTAGATGAATATAAACTTATCTCTCAAATGGTTTGAGAAGAAAATATGATAGACTTATAGGTCTAAAGTCCTTAGGAGTGGCACCTTGACTCGTCTCCACAGTGCCGGGATGTAGGTCAATTCAAGGCATCCCTTATAGAATGCCATCAGCCAATTCAGTAATCACATCCGCCAGCTCGAGAGAAAGAGGAAGGTTACATAGGGAGAGCATCTCAACCCCCCCAGAGCTTCCTGTAAAATGAGTTTCTAAGAAAATCTCCAGAGATTCTACGTTTGATGAGGTCCAAGTACCATCCGCCTTAAGCAGATGGCTAGGAATACTTGGATTGGTAGCTAGGATTTTCCTTAGTCTGGAGGCTGCAGAGGTTTCTGTTATTTTATCGCAGTAGATCCTCCACGATTTCCTCAGAGCCCTTCTGAGTTCCTTTTTGTAGACTTTCAGCCTGTTCTTGTAGCAGTCCCACGAGTACGTGTTCCTATTGGCTTTCGCCAGATTATAAGGTCCTTCTGTACTCCTTCCTAAGAGACCTTAGGTGTGCATTCCACCACGGAGGTTTCTATTTTCCATTGGGTCTCCTAAGGGGACAGGATTGAGCCATGGCTCCATTAAGGACCATGATAAGTTTGTCAGCTATCCCGTCCAGCTCCTCTTGGTTATTTGGAGGAATAGGCGGGTCAGAAGGCAGTGAGGCCTCTACAGAGGCCCTGTATACATTCCAATCAGTCTTTTTGTAACTTCTAAAGACTGGTGGTTTCGAAGGACGGTCATCTAGATCGAACTGGATGTATTTATGGTCGAAAAGTGGAGTGGAGTGGAGACCCTCCAACTCTTAATAAGGAATCTGACATTATCCGAGGCCAGAGTCAGGTCTAAAAGCTCTTGCCTGTTCCTTGTGATAAAAGTGGGATCTGTCCCCACATAATATAAGAGCAAGGTAGTGTTTAAAAAGAAATCATAAAGAGACTCACCTTGCTCGTTGATGTCGGAGCTACTCAACACCGTATGATGTGCATTGGCGTCACACTCCAGAATGAGTCCAGCTCTGCTTCGTTCAGCGTCAGCAACAAGCTTCTTCACAGAGTCGGACGGCGCAAGCCCCACGAAATCTTGTGCCAAATAGGAAGAGATCAACCAGTAGCACCTTGATCTCATCTCCAGGTTGGTAGCTACCGTTTCCTCGTCACTATAGTTGGAGAGAAGAAAAACATTTAACGTCTTCTTCGCAATTAAACATGATCTTGGCTTACCCCGGTTCCTCTTGTAGAGGGTCGTGCAACCTGGTGTGGATAGTCCGCTAACCAGTCCTCCTATGACCCACGGCTCTTGGACTAAAACAATGTCTTCTCCGTCCCTTGTCAGATGGATAAGAAGGGCAGCAGATGCTGCTTTGGAGTGGTGGAGATTAATCTGTAGTAACCGTAGCATCAGAAGCATAGTCACTCCTAAACTCCACCACTGTATCATTGAGCTCCTCTGAATCAGAAGCTAAAAGCTTTTCCTCATCCAGAGAGTCATTTAGGAGCCTGCATGACAGCTCCGTCTCAGTCATGATGTCCTTCTCTAAAGCTTGTGCAGGCAGGTTTTGAGATTCGGGAGGGATCTCATTAGCCACCACCGCTGTCGAACTAGTGGTGGTAGCAGATGATTCCTTTTTGGCTTCCTTTTCGTCCTTCTTGTACACCTTGAGGGTGACGGACGAGAAGCCATAGTCCACTACCCCGTTTGCCTTGGCAGCCAGATGTTCCAGGGGCCCCTTATTAACCATAAGGATCACTGATCTCGAGTCCCCTTTGGGTTCCTCCAGCTTACCAATCTTCCAGCTGTGGTAGCTCGGCGTTGCTGCACTTAATGATGCCCAGTATAGTGGCAGGGTCGGAGGGTTCTGCTGGGATCCAAGGAGCATATGAGCATAGCGTCTTACCTTGTACTTGGCTTTAGAGGGCGCCACCTGCCGCTTGCTCAAGACAACACGGTCAACCTGCCCTTTAGAAGCAGAATTGCTACTAATTCCAGCGCCACTTGGACCAGGATCAGAGTACAAAGTCTTTGTGGAACCACCCCCGAAGCTTTGGAGGGTACGCCCTGCCGCTTACTCGAGGCAACACGGCTATCCTTTCCCTTGTTTCCTTCTTTGCTTCCAGGAAGACGGCCGAAGCTATCTGAACCAAGCTACTTGCTCAGTTTTCCGGTTCATTAAGAGATCCGGACTTTTTAGACATTTTTACAGATTTTGGATGCATAATTGGTCCCACGAGTAACGGAGAAGAGGAGGTCCACCTGCGCAAAGATCCGCTATACACAGGTAGAGCTGGCTAATCCGGAGGCCGACAGGTATCGGGGTACTCCGTTCACGACTCAGTCTTTTTTCACCTCGGCCCTCATCAAGGCTGATTCTCGGGACTTTAATTTAGAATTTAGTTAAAATGAAAATGTATATATTTACTAGAAGTATCAGTCGCTCATGATTTTGTATAAAAGTTACAAATTTTTGCTTCTGAACACAGCCTTAAGTCTTGCCAAATATCGTTAAAAAGCAGGAAATTATTTTTCTGAATTTTACTATGAAGTATCTTAGACACACAGAAATAACACTTTGGTAATGTTATCGAGTTAGCTTGCAATATTTCCTGGTACTTTCATTTAAAATTTTGTAATAATCAAAATGTATATCTTTATATTAATTATTAAGTCCTCTCAGAGATATATCACAAATAATGTTTTAGGTATATTCAGAAATTGCTTTTTACATTATCCGAGAATAGATATCAAAATCAGTCGCTCAGAATTTTGTATAAAAGTTTAAGTTCTTTTCTTCTGAATACACTCTCTAAGACATAAAAAAAAAATCTTTAAAAGCCAGGTAATTTTGTTTTCTTTTCTGAATTTTTGTTGAGTTATTTAAAACACACAGGCAAAGATTACTATTACTAGATAAACGGCTTCGAACAAACTAGTGAACAATTTGGTTTTTTCGGGCAACCCTGCAGTCAGAATTAAAAATTTGTTTTCCGGGAGGGTTTGTGGATAAGAGACACGTATACTTTTCATATATGCATTTACAAATATGAAATGTACTTCGCTCATTAAAAGATCAGAATACATCGACAGTTTACGCACATAAGTAACTAAGTCAGTCATGTGATTCACATGAATTCTTTTTATTGGTCGTACTTTTTGGTACATTTTTCTCTTTGACAAGATTTGGCGGTACTTTTTTGATAGGAGTAAGTGATTCCCTCCGGATGAGAACAGAACTTTGACAGGAATAAGTGATTCTCTCAAATAATTTCACAGGAGTAAATGACTGCACAATACCTGTCCTCTTTATTTGCATGTATGTTCTTATGACTTTACAATCTGGATATATTTCGTTTTACTGTGGAGCCAGTATTACTTTTTCAAGACTAGCTGGGTATTTTAGGGAGCCGGTTATCTAGTAGTAATCTTTGACACAGGTGTAAGACTTCAGTAAATTTGTTGAGTAAGGCAACAACAGTTTGAAGGCAGAATTTTTTTTTAATTAAAATGTATATCTTTAAATTCAATACTTATGTATTCCTCTCAGAAAAATATCTCAAATAATGATTTATATAAATTCAGAAATTGATTTTTAGATTATCCGTGTATAGACTTCAAAATCAGTCGTTCAGGATCTTGTATAAAAGTTAAGGTTTTTTGCTTCTGAACAAAGTATCTCAGACTTGCAAATAAGCGTTGAAACCAGGCAAATAATTGTCTTAATTCTATTATAAATTATCTTATACACACAGGAATACCATTTCAATAAATATATTGAATAAGCCTAGTACAGTGGAGTTGATCTATCATTATGAATTTTTTAATAGGTTTACCTCTAAATTCAGTATTTAGAACACTCAGAGAAACATTCCATTGTATTTGGAAATTTTAAGTCCTATATAATAGTCTATTGTTTTTCTGTTAAATCTTTACTTGGCAGGGCGAAGTTACACCTCTTCCTCCCAGAAAGTTTAATAAAAATGAAATTGATGAAATTTTATACACTTATTACAACGTAATGAAGGAATGTTTCCTGAATATTTCACAACTAAGACTTTATTAGTTTTTAGTTATAAATTTTCAAATATAGAAAAAATTTTTTTTATAATTAAAAAAATAATAAAGTCTCAGATATGAAATTTTAAATACTTATTACAATTTAAAGAAGGAATAATTCCTGAAAATTTTGCATTTTTTAATTGTGTCCCTTCTGAGATATTTCAAAATCGCAATATTTAAAGACCCATGAAAAAAACGATATAATTCTAAAGCCTGAAACTTTTTAGGAAAGCAGTATACTATAAAGGCATTATCCAGACAAAAAAAATTTAAGGTGAGTCATAGTTCTATCTTTAACATTTTTAGTTTTAAAAGAGCAGGTTTTTAGTTTGAAAACGTTAATATTTACCGATCTTTTTTCGTATTTACCGTTAAGTTGGCCTAAACATATGGACGGAAAATATTATACATTTTATGCTCTTTAACATGGTTTTTGTTTGAACTGAACATCTTTAAAAACCAAGAAGTTACATCGTTTAACACAAACCTCAGTAAAATGTTAAATAGGCTGAGGCACCAATACAAAATGGCTGCTCCAGAAAAACTAAACATCTAAAAAAATTAATGAGTACATTTTTTCAACTCTAAGTATAGTACAAATTTAGGTAAAAAATAAAAAATACATAAATTTTTTCAGCGACCTTTACTAATTAAATTGGTCGATTTGATATGGATTGACCCCACTCTCGTCTCAACCACCACCAAACCCCCACAACTCCCCCCCCCCCCCACCCTAACTTTCATACCGGAGTTTTATCACTAAATTATTTAACGGCATCGGGAGTGTCATTATTTCTCTTACATACGCCGAAAATTATGGATTCGACACTAATATCGGACGCTTTGATTAGTTATACATGTCACCACCAACTTCTCCCCCCCCCACCCTTCCCCTTCCCCTCACACGATGGTATCCCATCGAAATCGAATTAGCCGTTTCCGAGTTTGCACATGTCACTCTCACTCAAGCACCTAAAAAAATTAGCGCACTAAATAATTTGGATTTCAATTAATTCACATTGATCGGCATTAATGATAATAATTAGATTTTGTTTAATATATGTACGATAAACTGCGAGTGACATATGTCTTTTGACGTTTGCTGTTTGGCTTTTGCCGATTGTTTATTATAAATTTTTTAATTATGTTAAAAGGAAGGAAAATACTGTAGAATTCTAGAAATATTCTTTCAAATACATGTCCCGGTACGACTCGCGCGCCACCTACTGTAAATTAATTGCACTATACCTATAACCTTCGGGCAAGTGCGAGCAATAAGCTGACAAAGTCTTATCGCAATAGGATGAACGGTATGGCAGCGCATAAAATACAAACAAACAAATATTGATTTTTATATATTAAATAGAATTATAGTTTTGTGGTGATCAAAGTACATGCGAAGTTAGTGATTTGAAAATTCGACTCTTTGTGGTGGTAAATGGGAAGCAAGCTACTGACAATTTTCACAATGGAAGAGTTGGCTTAGAGTTTTTTCTAATTGCTAGCATTGTACAGCAAATTATAAAACATATATAAAGTTTTCTAATTTAAAACTTTAATTTTACGGGCCCATATGATTTCCTTAAAAGGTATATCTATGCATCCAGGGTTATTAAAAAGATAGTCTCGGCACTAAACTAATTATAACTAGACTAATTACCTATTTTTTAATTACTTTACACCATGGCAGCCTGAGTATTTCAATATCTCACTCAGTAATAAGTTAATATACTTAAGTAAATTACAAAATGTTGTTTGATTGACTTAAACTAAACCATGTAAAATCGACAGGTTGCCAATATCATTTAAAAAAATTCACTTACTTGACTAAGATCAATGAAAAACTCTGCTTTAATTTAGAGTAAGTTTCAAGCAACTAGTCAAATATGCAAGCTAAAGCAGTGATTGGGTCACTTTTAACTAACGTTGCTGTTATGACGGACATTCTTATAGATATTAGTTGTTATATTAAGTTTTTAGAGCTAGGGAGAAACATTATTTTTAAATAATTAAAGTGATGTAGTATTGAAGATCTCTAACATCATTACATATACTTATTGCTTGTGATATTAAAAACTATAAATCAAGTTTGAAAAATTAGTTTTCTTGCCTAAAATGCAGGGGTCAGCTTTTTGTTATTTGTTGTACAAACATTTCCTATTAAAACTAATACTGGGACAAACGATAATGGTTTTCATTACGTGCTTTCATTCACGTTCTTATAGAGAAGCTGGGATCTTGATTTAAATATTATTTAAATAAAATCATGAACAAGATGTTCGGATCTTCTTTCGACATGTTTTTGAGTTTGTTTGGTTTGGAGATTCTGTGAATGAAATAACTCGCGTGGACTGATTTTACCGGACACAAAAGTTATTTTTATACAGGGTGTCTCAGATCTGACGTGCGAAAATGATTGGGGTGATAGATCTCACCTAGGCAAACAAGTAATTGTAATCTCAAGCGTTTGGGAGTTTCGGGGTGATTGATAAATTTCAGTTTTTCATGGTATTACTCTTTTATTTTTATCTTTTGATCTACCCAACACAGCGACATCAAACAAACGCTAAAAAACTACTATCCCAATGACCTTCTCGAAATTGTCAACAATGTTGATCTTATTTCTACCATTGTAGGTACCGTCACTTCCAAAAGTGAAAAAAAAATGGTTTGTGATTACCTAAAATTCAGAATTTTTCCAAATTTTCTCCAAAAAATGTAATTAGTACACCCCTTTTTTATTTTTATTGGGTTCCCCAACTTATTGAGTTTCCAAAAAGGTACAAGATGCCTAGTTAGAGAAAGGATGTAGAAATTTATAAGTGGAAAATTTATCGAGAAATATTTGAAAATCAAAATGCTGAAAGTGCCATTCTGCTTGACATTTGAAGTCTTTAACCATGCACGTTAAATTACAAAAATGTTTCCGATTTTTGTACTGAGCCGCGGAACCATCTGAAAAATAAAATATCTTTCCTACTGTTTCAATATTGTTTCTTAAAAATTCGACCAAATATCGTTGAAAAACATGTACCAAAACAGTGTTATGGACCAAACAATCGAATATGAAAATTAAATTTGTGTGAACTGCTTCCATGGAATCTCATTCACATAATTAATACTGCAAGGATGGAAAGTTGCCTGTGAATTATTCCAATTTAAACCTTGCACTGCATCCTGTACTAGGAAAAAATAGTTTTCTGGGAAGTCCATAATATCCAGAAATTCTCCAACGCTAAGCGATAATTTCAAATCATTCAAAAATCTATTCCGCCTCTCTGCGATAAACGAATGTGTTAAAAGTTGAATAAGTTTTCATTCGACTGTGTCAATAAAAGTATCTGCACTTTCAATAACATCCTTTATATGTATTTGACCTATCTGTATTTATCCATTGAAGATAATGAATTGCATCAATATACCTAGTCTTTATCTAAAATGTGTTCTATACTTTCTCTAATAACTGAAAAACCAGGACAACTGCAACAGTCGCGAAAAAAAAATTTATGTAAGGAGGATTACATAACATCATTGCAATAAAATTTCTGTAATTGAAAATTACTGACTTTTAATTTTCATTTGAACAATGTTTTCTTACACCCTGCCCTCTAACATCAGTTTTACATTCTGATGCAAAGAGCAGACACAAACAGAATGTGTCCCACTTTTACCCGCCAAAATACAGTTTTTTGGGTGAAGCTAAGCGAACTTTGAAAAACCCACCTTAAGATCCGGGTTCGAGTCTTTAGAACAGCAAAGAAGCTTCCGAAAAATTTCCTAATAATAGCCTCTTTTGAACATTAAGTCTCTCTTCATTAAGTTTTATGGAAACAATCTTTCTTTCCAGGCATAATTCTGTTAACGTGATTGCTATTGTAAAATGCAGTCACCACGTCAATTAAATTTGTGTCGGGATCTCTTGATTTTCGGGTGCTCTTAGAAAGTATGCCTTCTTTTCTAATCATGTGCTTGGTGTTTTTAACCACATAAGTTGTCACACCGGTAGTTTGAGTTTAACTACTGACGGGGACGGACGTGCCGCCGTGTCTTGCTTCCCGAAAATTTTTAAAGCGGTTGCGAAAGCAAATAAAATTAAAAAATTTCAAAGTGCTAGTGCCATCTTGCCGAAGTGAAGGGCTTTTATGCTCTATTTGAAAGCACAGTCTGGTGAGTCCGTTCCTATTAATTTTTATTTTTTTCCATCCAACATTCAATGTAGTACAATCGTGCTGCATTGAATGCGTTTAACGGGTCTCCACTGCTGAGCATTTGGCTGCCTTTGTCGAGATCAAAGTTCAGCACAGCAGGCATAACACTGCTGCCGGCATTGCGCTCTCAGAGGCGGCTTTGCTTCGCATTTGTGGATCCCGTTCGTCAGTCCTTGTGTTTGTGTACGTTTTTGTTTTGTTTTGTTTTGGCAAAATAAGACCGGGAAAATGCAAAAATTTACATTTAATTTTTGCAACATTCGTGGCTTGAAAAGTAACCATTTTTCGGTTTATTGCCACTTGGTCGCGGAAAATCCGGCAGTTTTTGCACTAAGCGAAACCAAGGTTGTTTCCGATTCTGATATTAATCAGTATCACATTCCTGGTTATCACTTAGTGCCGCTCTTCTCTCCTCAGAGGGGAATCGCGGTTTATATTAGCAATGATGTGCCATTCTCCCATCTTCTTCGATTCTCTTCTACTAATCCAGAATTTAATTACGTCTGGATTAGATTTAAACTCTATCGGCACATTATTCACTTCTGCTTTTTATACCGCAGCCCGAATATGTCTGACACTGACACTGTGTGCTCCTTCGATAAACTGTCTTCTGATATCGATAAGATTTTGGAATTATCCCCCTCTTCTGAAATCGTTCTTGCTGGAGATTTCAACGTCCCAGCACACACAGTGGCTCAGGCATTCTTCCACCACAAGCCCGTCTGGAAGACACGTCGAGTTATTTAGTGAGTCTTTTAATTTACAGCAACTGGTTGAGTGTCCGACTCGTGTTCCTGATACTTTGGGGCACAACGCGCATCTTTTAGATCTATTTCTAACATCGCATCCAGAAAGCTATTCGGTTTCGGTGACGTCTCCCTTGGGTAATTCGGACCATTGTCTAATCTCCGCCCAATTCTCCATCTCCTCTCTGACAACCACTAACCTAAACTCCACCAAAAGATTAGTGTGGCATTATAAAAATGCTGATAGGGCGGGACTTAATAAATATCTCAGAGAGCTGGATTGGTCTGATTGCTTTTCTATGAGGGACGTTAACAGAGGCACCGATTATATCTTGAACATCCTATGGTTTGGAATGCATCGCTTTATTCCTCATAGCTTCAAGAACATCAAACCAACTAACACCAATTGGTTCAATAATGACTGTTTCGCAGCCATTAAAAAGCCTTCCAGGCATATAAACTGTGCCCTTTAGAGGAATTGAGACGTATCTATAGAGATGCGCGGAATATTTGCAATTCAGCAATTAGCCGGGCTAAGTTCAATTTCGACCAGAGCATCAGACGGAAGGTATTTTCTACTCAAAAGGGTAGTATGGGCTTCTGGTCTCTAGTAAAAACCGTAAAGAACAATTTCACCTGTTCGTCAACACCACCACTCATTTATAATGGGAATGTTTTAACTGACTCATTGGACAAGGCCAACCTGTTTGCTGCTAATTTTGCTGCTAACTCGTACTTGCCACCTTCATCGCAGCCACTTCCATCTCCATCACAGTGCACTAGTAGGCAAAAGCCGCTACACTTTCGCACTCGGGATGTTTCTAGAGTACTTTCGAAACTCGACGTGTCCAAAGCTACTGGGCCTGATGGTTTCTCGCCCCTTGTTTTAAAATGCTGCGCCTCTGCTTTGGCTAAACCTCTGCGCAAACTTTTTCACCTGTCATATTCAACAGGAATATTTCCAAGTGTATGGAAACTTGCTCATGTCCAGCCGATACTTAAAAAAGCAGAGGCATGCGACCCCTCTAACTACAGACCAATTGCACTAACCTCGATCATATCCAAAGTTTTTGAATCACTCATCAACTCTCAGTTGTTGAAATATCTAGAAAATAACCATGTTATCAACGATTGCCAGTACGGTTTCCGCGCTGGCCGCTCAACCGGAGACTTACTAACTGCTCTAACGGAGCGTTGGAATCATTGTCTCCATAATTTTGGTGAGTCCGAAATCGTCGCTCTAATTATTTTAAAGGCTTTTGATAGAGTCTGGCATGCTGCCCTGTTAGCCAAACTTCAAACATTTGGTCTGCACCCAACCCTCGTTAAATGGATAGAGAGCTTTTTGTCAGGCCGGTCAATCCGTGTAGTAATTGACGAAGATATATCTGATTCCTACGAAATAAATGCCGGTGTACCTCAGGGTTCAGTTCTTTCACCAACCTTATTTCTTCTTTTTATTAATGATCTCTTATCCCTTACTCTCAATCCTATTCATAGTTTTGCCGACGACAGCACCCTTGATTTCGCGTACTCATTTGATTTTGTAATAAATTCACGTGGAAATGCTACAGAAGTCAATCGGGAACGCATGTTTAGATCATTAAACAAAGACATTTCTATGGTCCTCGCTTGGGGCAGAGCAAATCGTGTTACGTTTAATGCATCCAAAACTCAATGCTGTTTAATGTCCCTTAAAAAACGCCCAGTTCACCCCCAACCCATTTCAGTCGACGGAGTGAATATACCCAATTCACCCTCCCTAAAGATCTTGGGTATTAACATATCCACCAATCTTAGCTGGACGGATCATATATTTGCAATCGCTAAAAGTGCGATGAAATGTTTGGGTTTTCTAAAGAGATGTAAGAAATATTTCACCCCACCCGACTTAGCGTTGATCTTCCCCTCCTTGGCAGACACCTTGACGTGGTGGGGGGGCTTAAGTTGCGATACTCAATCAGGCTATGCTGACGGGATAGGTCTGGATTAACTGGACCTATTCTGGTAGGGTCTCCCATGTCAGAAAGACTATTGGTGAGCAGTGCACCAAGAGCTGCCGTTCCCCAGCTTTAGTCCTATACCTCTACATCCCGTCTATCCCATCCTTTTTCCCCTGGGCTGGATTAAGGTGTTATACGACCCGTGCCGAGAATCAGCTTGGTTGAGGGCCCAGGGTAAACAAAAATAGCTCAGTCGTGAACGGAGTATCCGGATACCTGGCGACCTCGGGATTAGCCAGCCTTGCCTGCCTTAACTGGAACAAAGGGAAAGGGCAGCCGTTTTTCCTTGAGCAAGCGGCTTGTCGTACCCTCCAAGGCTTCGGGGTTGGCGTCCACAAGGACTTTGGACTCTGAGCCTGGTCCGAGTGGCGCTGGGGACGGCCGGGTGCGCAGTTGTCTCCCCAGTGGCAACTCTGCTACTAAGGGGCAGGGCCCTGACCGTGTTGCCTCAAGCAAGCGGCAGGTGGCGCCTTCTAAAGCCAACTATAAAGCCAGGCGCTATGCGTTTAGGCTCTTAAATAGGCTCCGAGCAATTCCGACATCGGACCTCACCAGTAGGGACAAGGCCTCCATGGAATGGGCTCAGGGCATTACTTCTAATGCCGGTGGAGCTGGGAATCCATCAATTGTGTCCAAGAGACAAAGGTCTATGGAGGAACAGCCCCAACCAGAGGCTAAGAAAGCGAAGGGCCCTTCTGGGAAGTCGATTCCCTACAGTGAGGTCCTCAAGGGCCAACTTGTGTTGGCAGTTGTGGATAGAAGCAACGAAGACGGCTCTATCACATCTGACAAGTGGAGGAAAGTGGAAGTCAAACTGGCTCTCAGTTTCCTCCCTCTTATGAAGGAGTCTCCAGGCCCTCCTCCCTAGTGTCGAGATGGGGGTTGGCATCAGGGCCATGTTAAACTTATCGCTTGTGCGAATCAGAGATCCTGGGATCTCTACAAGCTGGCGATATCAAGACTGGGGGAAGTCTGGCCAGGCTCCAGGCTCGAAGCAATACCTCGGGAGGAGATCCCGAGTCGGCCGAGAGTACGGGCTTGGATCCCGGCAGAACCATCCGATCCTGCGAGCATCATGGATATCATCAGGTGCAGCAATCCCGGGCTTCCAACCTCCAATCGGAAGATAGGCAAGCTGGAGGAACCTAAAGGGGACTCGAGGTCAGTGATCCTCGTGGTCAATAAGGAGTCCCTGGAACCTTTGGCTAAGGTACACGGGGTAGTGGACTATGGCTTCTCGTCCATTACCCTTAAGGTATATAAAAAGGACGAGGAGGAAGCCAAGAAGGAATCTTCTGATACCGCTGCTGCTTCGACAGGGGCGGCTACCAGGGAGATTCCTCCCGAGTCCAATAACCCGCCTGTACGAGCTCTAGAGAAGGACGCCATGTCTGAGACGGAGCTGTCACGCAGGCTGCTAAGGGCTTCTCGGGATGAGGAACAGCTACTTGCTTCTGAATCAGAGGTAAAGCGACAGTACAGCGGTGGAGGATAGGAGTGTCTGCGCTTCTGATGCTGCGGCTGCTGCAAATCAATCTCCACCACTCTAAAGCAGCATCTGCTGCCCTTCTTCTCCGTCTGACAAAGGACGGAGAAGATATTGTATTAGTCCAAGAGCCGTGGGTCGTAGGAGGACTGGTTCGTGGACTATCCACATCGGGTTATACGACCCTCTACAAAAAGAATGCGGGTAAGCCCAGATCTTGTATAATTGCGAAGAAGACTCTAAATGTTTTTCTTCTCTCCGAATATAGCGACGAGGACACGGTAGCAGTCAACTTGGAAATTGGAACAAGGTGTTCCTGGCTGATTTCCTCGTATCTGGCACACGACCACGTGGGGCCTCCGCCGTCCGATCCTGTGAAGAACCTTGTAACTGAGGCTGAACGACGCAGGACTGGGATCATTTTGGGATGCGACGCCAACGCACATCATACGGTGTGGGGCAGCTCCGATATCAACGAGCGAGGTGATTCTCTGTATGATTACTTTTTATATACTAACTTGCTCTTATGTAATGTGGGGACAGAACCTACTTTTATCACAAGAAACAGGCAAGAGGTTTTAGACCTGACTCTGGCCTCGGATAATATTAGATCTCTCATTAAGAACTGGAGGGTCTCCAACGAACATTCATTCTCCGATCATAGGTACATCCAGTTCGATCTGGATGACCGTCCTTCGAAACCACCAGTCTTCAGAAACTACAGGAAGACTGATTGGAACCTGTACAGGGATATTGTGGAGGCGTCACTTCCTGACCCGCCCATCCCTCCAAATAACAAATAGGTACTGGACGGACTAGTTAATAAACTTACCAAAGTCCTAAATGGAGCTATGGCTCAATCCTGTCCCCTTAGGATTCCCAAGGGAAAACAGAAGCCTCCCTGGTGGAATACACACCTAGGAACTCTTAGGAAGGAGTGCAGAAGGACCTTTAACCTGGAAAAAGCCAATAGGGACACGCACTCGTGGGACTGCTATAAAGACATTCTAAAAATCTATAAAAAGGAACTCAGGAAGGCTCAGAGGAAATCGTGGAGGAATTACTGCGATAAAGTAACAGGAACTTCTGAGGCCTCTAGACTGAGGAAAATCCTTGCTACCAATCCAAGTATTCCTAGCTATTTACTTAAGGCGGATGGTACTTGGACCTCTTCAAGCGTTGAATCTCTAGAGATTCTCTTTGAAACTCATTTTCCCGGAAACACCGAGGAGGTTGAGATGCCTCCCTTAGGTAATTTTCCTCGTTCTCTTGAGCTAGCGAACGTGATTACGGAGTACAAACTCCGGTGGGCTATACACAGCTTTATGCCTTTCAAGTCTCCGGGTCCTGATGGCATTGTTCCTGCTGAGCTCCAACGCAGCTGTGATCTTATACTTAATTGGCTGATGGCATTATATAAGGGTTGCCTTGACTTGACCTACATCCCGGCACAGTGGAAAAGAGTCAAGGTAGTTTTTATTCCCAAGGCAGGCAAAAGTTCGCATGCCACTCAGAAGGACTTAAGACCTATAAGTCTATCATCTTTTCTCCTCAAAACCCTTGAGAGACTAGTTGAGATTCATTTACGCGGTAGTATCCCTCATTATCTACTATCGGCGTCCCAGCATGCGTACTGTAAATTGAAATCTGCGGAGTCTGCTCTGCACTCTCTCGTACGCTCTAAAGAAATATCCCTTGAGTACAAAGAGTTCATTCTAGCTGCCTTTATCGACATTGAAGGAGCTTTTAACAATGTTAGTCCGGGGGCAATCATGGATGCACTCGCTTCTCTGGGTGTGAATGCCAATCTTATGTCGCTGATCAGTCAAATGCTTCATGGCAGGACTATTAGCTCAAGACTGGGAGAGGCTCATGCTACCAGAACTGTGAGTACGGGCACACCGCAAGGTGGGGTCCTATCTCCTCTTCTTTGGAATCTGGTGGTGAATAAACTGCTTCTAATCCTGGAAGGGAAGGGCTGTGGAGTGGTTGCCTATGCGGACTATATTGCTATAGCTATCGCTGGCAAATTCCTGCCTGTTATAAGGGATCTTATGCAGAATGCCCTTACCAAGCTTACCAGATGGGCGGTGGGGTGTGGGCTTAGCGTCAATCCTAATAAGACCGAGGTGGTCATCTTTACTAGAAAATATAAAATTCCTCCCGTTGACCCTCTGTATCTGAATGGCATCCGCCTTGACTTTACCGAGGAAGCTAAATATTTGGGTATCATCCTGAATAGAAAGCTCAGCTGGAAGCCTAATATTCAGGAGAGGGTCAAGAAAACAACGGTAGCTCTATACTCCTGTAAGAGGGCCATCGGTGGGAAATGGGGATTTCAACCCAAGCTGACTCACTGGCTCTATGTTGCAGTCATTAGGCCAATCCTGCTTTATGGCGTGGTTGTCTGATGGCCATCACTGGAAAAGGCCACTTACCTCAACGTTTTGAGGAAGGTGCAAAGATCGGCCTGCATCTGTATCACCGGAGCGCTACGGACCACTCCTACTGATGCTCTGGAGATACTTCTTCACTTACTGCTGTCAGACTTAAAGCCACATCTCAATGGTCCAATACTAGAGTTGGGCACTCCACAATTCTGGACTCCTTTCCGCTCCAAGTGGGGCATTTTGACTACACCACTCCCAGCTACTCCTTTGTCAAGCGTTTCTTACTGAACATTCCAACCAGGCTTGACTGGGATGGGGACACCTTTCCCTGTAGTGAATCCATTCAAATTTATACGGATAGCTCTAAACTACAGGGTCGGATGGGGGTGGTGTTTTCTCAGAGGCACTGAACATTGGCTTATCCTTCCGTGTTCCAGACTACTGTATTGTGTTTCAGGCGGTGGTTATGGCTATTCAGGAAGCTTTATATTGCCTAAAGGGGAATGTAGCTCCAAAGGACATCTGTATCTTTACAGATAGCCAGGCTGCTTTGCTATCCCTAGGTTCTGTCCTATCGACATCTAAAACTGTTAATAGCTGTCGCTCACTCTTGAATGAGCTGGCTGAACGGTATCAAATTCACCTGTGATGGGTCCCGGGGCACAGGGATATTCCAGGTAATTGCGTGGCGGATGAGCTAGCAAGAAGGGGTACCACCCTGGAGATCCAACCGGAAATGACTACTCTTGGAAGGCCCCTGGCAACCTGCAAGATGTTGCTTAACACGAGGGCAATTAACTTAGCGAACCACAGATGGGCAAATGATACTACGTGCCATACGTCCAGGCAGATCTGGCCTAAGCTGGGTCTTAGGCGCTCCAAGGGTCTGCTTTCGAGGGGCAGATCTGACCTTAGAATAGCTATTGGGGTTATCACGGGCCATTGCCCTATTGGCTTACACGCGAAGAGACTGGGTATCTTCTCAAACGATTTTTGCAGAAGCTGCATGGACGAGGAAGAAGAGGAAACTGTTCTCCACTACCTCTGCCGGTGCCCTGCACTGGCACGCAGGCAAAAGTCCTACTTAGGTGACTATTTCTTTGATAGTCTCTGTGATCTGGCGGCGATTGACGTTGCAGATCTTTGGCGCTTCATTGACAGCTCCGGATGGTTCCAATGAGAAGGTGGAGGGAATTCTTTGGATTTCGTGGCATCACAACGGGCCTCTTGAGGTCTAAGTGTGCCCTTTAAGGCAGCCACATAAACCTAAACCTAAACCTAGCGTTGATCTACAAGTCCTACATTAGGCCTTGACTTGAATATAATTCCCATATTTGGGCAGGGCAGGACACACCGCATTGTCCGCGTTAGACAAAGTTCAGCGTAAGGCTGTTAAACTTATTGGCGATTCCTCAATCTCTGAGGGCCTTGACTCTCTGGAGCATCGACGGAATGTCGGTTGTCTCTCACTTTTTTATCGCTATTTCCATGGCCATTGTTATTACGAAATTGCTAGCCTGATTCCTTGTAGACTCATTACAACGTGCGATACAAGATCTACAAGTCGCTCCCACCCCTATACTCTCTGGGTCAAATTTGGACGTACCGTCAAATTTCGGGAATCTTTTCTTAGCAGAACAACACGAATGTGGAACAGTTTACCATCTTCTGTTTTTCCCTCGTCTTATGAGCCTGAAACTTTCAAACGGGGCGTACATCGACACCTCCTTCACTCAACCTCCTAACCCATTTTCCCCAACCTTAATTCCTTTCCTGCCAAGGCTGTGCTTTAGCATCATAGGGCATCCCCTGAGCTTTGGCAACATCATTTATAAAAAAAAAAAAAAAAAAAAAAAAAAACCAGGAAACTGATCCTGTATTTTCTTTACATTCCAGTCTTCAGGTACAAGTGTAAGAATCGAAGATTTAATGTCCTTGTCGTTTTTCTTTGAGTTTTTCGATGAAGTATAGCTCAGAGTCAATTTCGTCCTCTTCTTCGTCGACAATATTAAAAATCTTTATTTTAATGCATTTTATTGTTAATTTTAACTTTTTCCTGATATAACCTTTATCACAAATTCGTGTTTTGTTAAGTTCTTCTTCACTTAGATATCGAAGGTAGTCATTAAAACTTGACAATCCTAGATTAGGATGATAAAATAATTGATCATGTCTATCTACTTCCATTCCTTCCATCTCTTCCAATTCGAAATTTTCCTCTGGATATTCAAATTCATCCATGGAAGAAGTTCCAGGTAATTTCCTAATTTGTTCACGACATTGTCCACAAATCTTCGATTGTAGACTTAACTGCGGAAGTCGTTGAACCATCCACGGTAATACACCTCGCAAATTTTTATACCGGTTATTATAGCGAGGCTTATTAAAGGAATTGCAACACCTGAAGGAACCAAAATGATTTTCCATTTTTATTTAAATGAGTAAGGTATCAAAAAACGATAACAATTAACTAGCACAAAATCTATAATGACACTGAAAAAACCAACAACCGTTTTGTTGCTTTTTAAGAAATCACCAAATATACATTATTGATAAATACGTACAACACGAAAAAACATCTTTAAAAAAGTGCACTAAAAAAAACAAAAAATATGCATTTACTGTTAAACTTTACCAAGAATAAATTAACACCTACATACTAACTATGTTTGTATGTAAATACTAATATACACCAAATAAGTACACATAGAAAGTGATTTTCTCTTTACACTTGCTAAATCGAATATTTTAAAAGTTTATCCCCTCCCACCCAACAAGATGAATTAAAGAATATTCTACCTCATCTCCTCATCACCCAATGATGTTTCAAATAAGAGATAATTATGTGTGCGCGTGTATTTTTTATAGGCAATATGAAATTGTGGCTTAGCGTTGCAGAATTCCTGATTATCATGGACTTCTCAGAAAACTATTCTTTTCTAGTACAGGATGCAGTGCAAAGTTTTCATTGGAATAATTCCCTAGCATTGAAATTAGAAAGAAAAATTTGCCGCTCGGCAAGACAAAATTTCAACAGAGTCTTCTATATTTGTTCACTACGCCCACATCTTTTGGAGTGACACCTTCAAATTTTCTCTGTATTTGCGTAATGATTCTATAAATAATATATATTTAAAAAAATCAAAGGTAGGCATTTTGAGATATTTAATAATTTATAATACTATTATTAACCTCAAAAAAAAGTTTCTCCCAACATTTTTTTTTATATATTTTTTGCATTGTTCGCATCGTCCCCTGTGATTTAATACCTCAAGCCAAAGTTATGAGTTTTTCAAACCTCCGGTAAATGCAAAAAATGCATCACTTTTCAAAATTTCATTCCTACATATCTCAAAAAATAGAAGGTTCAAATTAAAAATAAAATATACAAAATTACTATTCTCATAAATCTCTACCAATATGCAAAGTTTCGTGAGAATCGAAGAGGGTCGATCCAGAATTTTTCTTTGAAATTGGTCGATTTTCCGTGGTATGACCCGAATGTACAGTTAAACAGTTTAATTGTTACAAAATTCTAAATGAAAATGCTATAATGCAGGCTAATTCAATAAATTTGCTGAAGTGTTTTTCCTGTGTGCCTACGATACTTCATAGTAAAATTCAGAAAATTAATAGCCTGGATTTCAACGAGCCTTAGAGACTGTGTTCAGCAGCAACAAACCTTAAGTTGAAATGTTGCATACTAACTCAAGATGTTTACTGAAGTGTTTTTCCTGTGTGTCCAAGATACTTCATAGTCAAATTAAGAAAATTAATTGCCTGCTTTTCACTTATTTTATAAGCCTTAGATAATATGTTCAGAAGCAAAAAACCTGAAGTTTTATACAAAATCCGGACGGACGGGTAAATAAAAATAAATTTCTGAATTTTCCTAAAGCAATATTTGAGATATTTGTGTGGGAGGCCTAAATACTGACAGTAAAGATATACATTTTTAACCGATTTCCCAAAAACACAGAGGTTCAAAGTTCGACGCGTATTTTTTTCTTCTTTTTTTTTATGTCTGACCGGGCATAACTTCGTAACGCGTTGACCGATTTTGATGATTCTTTTTTTGTTGCGTAGAGTATGTTCACCGATTGGTACCATGTCAAAAATTTTTGGTAGGGTGGGGGTGAAACCTAACTTTGTAACGCGTAGTCCGATTTGAATGGTTCTTTTTTTGTTGTACAGAGAATGATCCCCCATTGCTAATAGGAGAAAAAAATTTGGCCTAGGGTGGGGGGAGGGGGGAGGGAGGGGTAGGCTAACTTTATAACGCGTGGACCGATTTGGATAATTCTTTTTCTGTTGGGTAGAGTATGTTTCGTGGTTGATACCAGGAGAAAAATTTATGGTAGGGTGGGGGTGGGGGGTGGGGGTGGAACCTAACTTTGTAACGCGTGGTCCGATTTCGATGGTTCTTTTTCTGTTGTATAGAGTATGATCCCCCATTGCTAATAGGAGAATAATTTGGTCCTATGGTGGTGGTGGGGTAGGGGGAGGGGTAGTAACTTCGTAATGCGTGGACCAATTTCGATGATTCCTTTTCTGTTCGGTAGAGTATGTTCCTTGATTGATACCATGAGAAAAAAAGTTTAGTGAAATGGGGGTGGGGTAGGGGGTTATAACTAACTTTTAACGCGTGGACTGATTTGGATGGTTCTTTTCGTTGTATAGAGTCGAAGACACTAAAAAGTGAAAAATAAAATAGTTTTTTAAAAAAAAGTTGAACCGACTTCACAAAAAGCGCTAAAAAGCATAAAATAATTTTTAATTTTATATCTATTACGACATTTTGAAATCGGTGCAAATTTAACAAATAAAACAACTACAGAATCACAATTGAAAATTTACGTAATTCCACCTGAACGTTTCAGCTCACGGGATCAAAAGGAAGGACGATTAAATACTTTTGTTGTAGTTGTTTGGTTTGTTTAATTTGCACCGACTTCAAAATGTCGTAGTAGATGTAAAATAAAAAATTATTTTATGCTTTTTAGCGCTTTTTCTGAAGTCGGTTCAACTTTTTTTTTAAAACTATTTTATAATTTTTACAAAACCTTAAGTTCTTCAAGTTAAGTTCAGTCCGTTGCTACAGTTTTGGATTTGTTTATCTATTTAGTTGATTGGCAGTGTTACAGAATCTGCCGAATTTTATAATGTTGTGATTCTCTAGTTAATTAATTACACGTTACACGTTACGATATAGCAAACAATTTTGCTTCATATTTTGAGAGTACGGATAACTTTAAGCCATGCAAGAATAATTTTGATCATATTCTGTCCCGCTACATCCCATTTGTTGCTGCTTCACGAGAGTTCATTTTGAAAAAAATCAATGAACATAAATCGGACTTTTCCCCTGGTCCTGACGGTATCCCTACAGCCTTCGTCAAGTCCTGTTCCGATGCCCGTCTTACTCCATTAGCGGTTCTCTATATTGCAACTTATTATAGAACAATCGCGAAGTTATCTTGCATACCTAAATTATTTGAATCAGTAGTGTATTCGCAGCTTATAGAGCGTTGTATGGGGTTAATCTCTCACAGACAGCATCGGTAGATCAACGACTTCTAACTTACTTGAGTTTACCTCCCACGTTATTTCTGGCTTTCAGCGAGGCATACAAACTGACTGCATATACACGGATTTCAGTAAAGACTTTGATAAACTCCCTGACTCCGGAATTATATTTAAACTCAGGAGGCTGAGTTTCCCCCTGTTCTTCTCGAATGGATTTCTTTCTATCTAAGAGACAGGTTTTATCGTGTGTCGCTCCGTGGCTTAACCTCTAGAATCTGCAGGGCTTCATCTGGTGCACCACAAGGCAGTCACCTCGGCCCTCTACTATGCGTTCTTGCCATTGAAGACATTGTCCGTCTAATCTCGTACTGTTATGTTCTAATCTACGATGATGACATGAAGATCTTCTCCTGTGTTAAAGATGGTAGTGACGCCACCCTTATACAATAGGACTTAGATACGTTTCTGAAGTGGTGCGAGCATAATGGCCTACACCTAAATTTTGAGAAATGTGAGGCTATGACTTTTTCCAGGAGCCCTAATCCACAAGTTTCTGATTACAACCTTGCGACGACTGATCTCCGTCGCGTCCTGTCTGTAACTGACCTTGGGGGTAAAACTTGATAGGAAACTTGACCTTTCTCTGCATATTACCTATATCGTGTCTAGAGGCAGTTTTATCTTCGGCTTTGTTAAGCGTTGGTCTAGAGAGTTCTAGGATATACCAACATTGATTCATTTATACTGCTCTTTACTTAGACCTATTCTAGAGTATGCATTTCAGGTCTGGTCGCCCTACTACGCTTTTCATTCCAAGCGTATCGAATTTGAGCAGCATAATTTTCTTACATTTGCGCTAAGAGGAATCCCATGGGACGATCCGATTAGACTCCCGCCCTACACCGACCGCCTCCGGTTGCACGGTTTGCCCTCGCTTGAGTAAAGTCCCAAAGTCGCTGACTTGGTCTTTATTCACCAGCTCTTGAACTCTAATATAGACTCAGGTTTGCTTGCCAGCAGGGCTTCCTTCGGATAGTCCCAACATAATGCATGTTGAACCATCCAGATTAAATTATGGCATTCATGAATCAATTAATCGTTTATGTAGGGCTGTTAATGCATGTCATAATTTTGATTTAATTCTTAGTAAGGTGCTGTTTAAGAACTATTCATTTTCTATACTCCCGTGACTCTCTGTTTGCATGTTGTGTGCTGGGTTTCCTTACTTGTTTTCTTCCTATTCCTTTCTTTTTTTGTTCATTTTTACTCTGCATACTGGTGTAGTAGCCTCATTTCATCGTTTTGATGGAATAGGTGAAGTGATTCTTGGCTCCTGCTAAAGAAGTGCGCCTTCTGTGTTAGAAGGGTGTATTCTGTCGAAATTCTTAATGAAAGTTCTTGGAAAATTTTATAAGCTAACTTAAAAAATTTACTGAAATGTTATTCCTATGTGTATTAGATATTTTATTGCAAAATTCCGAAAATTAATTGCCTAGGTTTCATAAAAAATTTCTTATCTATCTTCGGATAATCTAAAAATCAATTTTTGAATTTCTCTCGAGCATTATTTGAGATATATCTCTGAGACCCCTTAATACTAAATATAAAGATAAACATTTTAATTTTTACAAAATTATAAGTGAAAGTGCTTGGAAATGTTGCAGGCTAACTCAATAAATTTACAGAAGTTTTATTCCTGTGTGTCTTAGATACTTCATAGTAAAATTCAGACAATTAGTTGCCTGTTTTTCTTTTGAGCCTCTATCAACCGAATACTGTTAATTTAATTTAAAATGAAGTAACAAACAAATTTTGTTCTGACATGTTTACATCTAAACGCAGTCTGACTCGAGATATGAGGCTTAGAAGTTTCTGATATATTATTTATTGGACATAGATTAAAAGGAAAAGTAATGGTTATAAATTTAACAGAATTGCAGTGTTTTAGCACAGGATTAGTCATAAGGGTTAACACTGAATTACGCTCGCACGCAGTAGGCCACTTTCGATTGTTTCATTTTTGCGTTTGCAATGGGCGCAATAAGCATCATCAATAATCAGTCACCTCTCTTCTCTGGTGTAAAATACATGCCTTATTTTAATTAACTACACTGTATACCTGTGTCTGGACTGTGTAGTTTTAAATATATACAAAGGAGGAAATATGGAGAGAAGACCGTGTATTTCATGCCAGTATAGTCTAAATCGAGGTAACAAACGGCTCCGTAGATCAAATTTTTTGATTCCAGAATATGTTCAACTGCACTCATTCATAATAGGTTATTTGCAAAAAGTCAGGAACATCAGACAGGTATGAAAATAGCCAAATGCATAATAATTCACATCGACAATAAGTCAACGACTTAAAACATTTAGATAGTGCCATGAATCACCAATAAATGATGTAGAGTCTCTTACTTACTGCGATAAGTTTGATTAAAGTCGGTTGGGTGTGCAGCTAGTGTATTAATAAAATGCATGCAGGTCCATATTATTTAGAAGTTGTTATTTTTCAGATCGCTAATGGAGATCGGATTTGTAGACCTTAAGACATATCAATTGAAAGAAAAACGGGACATACGTCTCAGACTGTATAATATTACAGCCACTAGTTCAGCGCTATTTGGAGGGCGAAAACAGTCCCGATATAGATAGTCTAAAATATATTATACTTATATTTTGATAGAAGGAGGAAGGCAAGGCAGACATGCTATACATTCGCATTATTTTAGCTGCATTGTTGGCAAATGAACGCTTGGATGCTGATCCTACTTCATGTTAATATGATGGTATTTGGGGTGAGGAAGACATCAGAAAAACCTAACCCCACCCGCTATGTTACTAGACAAAGTCATAATACGACATGGTATCGAGAACGAAGCAGACGAGTCCAGTGATGAAGAATTGTAATAGTGTATGAAACTATAATAAGATAATATAATCAAAAATATAATAAATAATCAATGAGTTAATATAATCAATCACCAAAACCATATATAACTTAGTTATTAAAAAAAATTACAGAACATCTACTGCCCCTAGACTAACAGAACCATAAACTGGGTGCGTGTGCCTCAAACACCTAGATATTATTTAGGTCACCCGATGAAGTGGTGGAGCATAAAACACCAAACCTCTAACGAACAATGGCTTAAAAGAGATAAAATCCCGAAAAGTTTCCACAACAACGGTTTGTAGTCAATAACCTTGTGACAATTATTCAGCAAGTATTACACTACACCATTTGCAGGTACCCTTACTGATTTAGAATCCCTATTCAGGGCGGTGTAAAGATATTCGGATGACGCCCTCGATGGCTTTGACTCTGTTAGGTCCTTAATTAAGGAAGGTACCTGAAAATCGCGTAGCACAAAAATTTTAGTATTTGAAACTTCATATCTTCATAACTTCAATCAGAATGAGTTTAGAGATAAATATGTCATAACAAGTCGTGTTTGTTTCCGAAAATTGATTGCCTAGTTATCAAAAAATTGTTCCGATATATCCGCGGATAACCTATGTAAAAATCGATATCTGAATTTCTCCAATGCATGATTTGAGATATATCTCTGAGACTCCTAAATACGGTATGTAAAGATAAACATTTTAAATTTTTACAGAATTCTAAATAAAAGTTCTTGGAAAGTTTTATAAGCTAACTAAATAAATTTATTGAAGTGTTATTCCTGTTTATCTAGAATATTTTATTGTAAAATCCCGACAACTAGTTGCCTACTTTTCAACAACTCTTCCCTATATATCCGCGGGTAATCTAAAATACAATTTTTGAATTTATCTAAAGCATTATCTGAGATATATTTCTGAGACTACTAAATACGGAATGTAGAGATAAACATTTTAATTTTTACAAAATTCTAAATGAAAGTGCTTGGAAATGTTTGAGGCTAACTCAATAAATTTGTGTTATTCCTGTGTGTCTAAGATACTTCATAGTAAAACTCAGAAAATTAATTGCCTGCTTTTCAACAATTTTTGCAAATCTTAGTGACTGTGCCCAGAAGCAAAAACATTAAGTTTTATACAAAATCCTGAGGGACTGATTTTTATATACATATATCCACGGATAAATTAAAAATAAATTTCTGAATTTATTACAGCAATATTTGAGATATTTCTGTGAGAGGCCTAAATAGTGATAGTAAAAGATTTTATTTTACAAAATTCTAAATGAAAGTGCTTGGCATGTGTTGTAGAATAACAAAATAAATTTTCTGAAGTATTATTCCTGTGTTTCTAAGATACTTTATTGTGAAATTCCAAAAATTAATTGTCTGGTTTTGAAAGATATTTTGCAAATCATAGATACTGTGTTCAAAAGTAAAAAATCTTAACTTTTATATTAAACCCTGAGCTACTGATTTTTATATCTAACAACGGATGATCTAAAAATCAATTTCTGAATATACCGAAAGCATTATTTGAGATATATCTCTGAGAGGCCTAAGTACTGAATTTAAAGTTGTGCATTTTAATTTCTGAATTTATCTAAAGCAATATTTGAGGGGCCTTATTACTAATTGTAGAAAATTAATTTTAATTTTTACAAAATTCTAAATGAAATTGCTGTAGTGAGACTGTATTGAGAAGCTAAAAAACTTAAGTTTTATACAAAGTCCTGAGGGGCTGATTTTGTTTTCTATCCACGGATAAACTAAAAATAAATTTCTGAATTTAACTTAAGCAATATTTGAGATATGTCTCTTTGAAATTTATCTAACACTTTTATTTTGAGATGTTTTTTTTTTTAGAATCCTCAATATATGCTCACACAATATGTTAACTGAAACTGTAGCTGTGGTTGGGTAGTTGTTTTCAAATCGGTTCAAATTTTTTTAAAACTATTTTATTTTTCACTTTATAGTATCTTCATATATACGACTCGAAGAATACTGATCGTAAGAATAAAGCAATTTAAAAAGTTGCAGAGGTAGTGCAGTAACAAATTTACAGAAATCCAGCAACATATTATGAAATAAGCACGGGCACCCTTTAGTACCCTCACCTTAGAAAATTCTAAACATGACCCTAGTGCGCACTCTAAACAGCAAGAGAGAATTATCGTTGTCAGAGAAGCATCGTATTCACTCTATGTACAAAATTGTTGTCATTTAACAATCAGGAAACGTATTCTGTACAACAGCATCAAAATCGGTATAAGCCTTATTAAGCTAGACGCCGCTCATCCTCCAGCTCTCGCCATAAGCCACAATTTTTGTCAGAACACAAACAAATACTCTATCTAAATCTAATATAAATAAATCTATAATGATTTAGGCCAACATTTTTCCATAGAATAGCAATGGGGGATCATAATATACACAAAAAAAAGGAATCTTCCAAATATCTTCCCATATTCCATATAAATTTTCATCGTCGTATCAGTGGGGCTACATATTTTACACATCAAAAGAAGAATTATCCAAATTGGTCCACATTTTACGAATTTAGACTACCCCTCCACCCACACCCACTACGGTCCATGCTTTACGATGTTAGGTCCCCCTCCCCTTACCTAATCCCAACCCCACCAAATTTTATTTTTACATGGTACCAATCGGAGAACATACTCTACCCAACAAAGAAAAAATCACCAAAATATGTCCACGCGTTACAAAATTATGCTCGGTCATACATAAAAAAATAAATAAATAAAAATAAAATACGTATGGAACTTAGAACCTCTTTGTTTTTGTAAGTCGGCTAAAAACAATTGAAGTTTTTCAAAATTCTGGGTGAGGAGCCAATTCGGTAAGGAATAAGTCAAATATTTTCCGTAACATTAACTTGTTTGAATATAAAGTTTTCTTTGGCTTTTTTATTTACTGTACTAACCTTAAAGGAATTGTTAACTGGGCGGAATAATGTGTTGCTACATAAAATACAAATTTTCACGAAAATAGAAATACCACTAGTAGAAGTGTTTTTCCCTATAAACCCCAATCATCTTATAATTCAGAAATCAGTTTAGATTCCTGACTTTTACTGCTGCGTGAGGCTACTTTCTTTAACAGGATCACAGCACTTAAAAAATAGTTTATAAAAAAAAGTTGAACCGACTTCACAAAAAGCGCTAAAAAGCATAAAATAATTTTTAATTTTATATCTATTACGACATTTTGAAGTCGGTGCAAACCAAACAACTACAACAAAACTATTTAATCGTCATTTCTTATGATCCCGTAAGCTGAATCGTTCAGGTAGTATTATGTATTATTTTCAATTGTGGTTCTGTAGTTGTTTTATTTGTTTAATTTGCACCGACTTCAAAATGTCGTAATAGATATAAAATTAAAAATTATTTTATGCTTTTTAGCGCTTTTTGTGAAGTCGGTTCAACTTTTTTTTAAAAACTATTTTATTTTTCACTTTTTAGTGTCTTCGACTCTATACAATGAAGAAAGATCCATCAAAATCGGACCACGCGTTAAAAGTTAGTTTTAACACCCTACCCCACCCCCATTCCACTAAACTTTTTTTCTCATGGTATCAATCAAGGAACATACTCTACCAAACAGAAAAGGATTCATCGAAATCGGTCCACGCGTTACGAAGTTACTACCCCTCCCCCCCCCCCACACCACCCCCATAGGACCAGATTATTCTCCTATTAGATATGGGCATCACACTCTATACAACAACAAAAGAACCATCCAAATCGGTCCACGTGTTACAAAGTTCGGTTCCACCCTCCACCCCCCCACCAAGCAACATTTGTTTTCTCGTAGTATCAACCTAGGATCATATTCTACTCAATAGAAAAAGAATTATCCAAATCGGTCCACGCGTTACGAAGTTAGACTACCCCTCCCCCCCACCCACTCCTTTCACAATAGGACCAAATTATTCTCCTATTAGCAATGAGGGATCATACTCTATACAACAGAAAAAGAACCATAGAAATCGGACCACGCGTTACAAAGTTAGCTGAACATACATACACAACATAGTGAACATACTCTATCCAACAAAAAAAGAATTATCAAAATCGGTCAACGCTTTACGAAGTTATGCCCGGTCAGACATTAAAAAAAAAATAAATAAATAAAAAAAATAATAATAAAAAAAAATACGCGTCGAACTTAGAACCTCTTTGTTTTTGGGAAGTCGGTTAAAAATCAGGACAAGTTAACATAGAGGTTATGCCGAATACAGCAAAATTTCACCTTAATTTGAATTTTTTATGCACAAGTTGTTAAATTGAATTAATTGTTTTGATACGAGAATTAAAGATGCAGAGTTGCATTATAAATACACAAGTTATATATAAAGGCAAATTGATCTCTTATTTCTATAGGCGAAATATATTTTGTTTCTTTCGCAGTTTAAGCATATAAAATAAACCACTATTTTTGTTTGTTTGTCTGATTTTCACAAATTCAAAAATTTTATGAAAATACTTATCTGATTTTTGTGCTATAAGCATTCCATCTGAGATTTTTGCTTTTTCCTGTTAACGAGAAACGAGCTTTTAACGAGAACTCTTAGGATTTGTCCTGAAGCAGTTTAAGATTTTAAAATAGAATAAATGTGTTCCTGGCAGTAAAAATGATTCTTCTTTATTAAGCCACATTATGATTATTGGAGGAAATCCTTTGCTGTGTCTCCTTTGCTAAGTTTGTATTATTCGACGCAGCTGCTGTGTAAGTCTCCTTTCTTTAACAGGATAAAATCTCCTAAAATGAAAGAGAATGAGGCCAAAATGGAACCGAGGTTATGGTTACTTCAATTGCGTTTTTTATGCACAAGATGTTAAACTTAATTAATAATTTAGCATGAGCTTAAAAAATACAGAGTTATATTAGAAATCAGGAAGTGATAAATAAATGACAACCGATTGCTTAATTCTGTAGGCCATATATATTTTGTTTCTCACACAGTTTCAGCATATGAAATAAACCACTATTTTTATCGGTTTCTCTCAACAAATTCGAAAATAATATTATAAAATTACTTATTTGATTGTTTTTTACAATAAGTATTCCGTTTGCAATTTTTACCTTTTCTTGTTGATGAAGTTTTAAACCATAAACTCTAAGGAGTTGTGTTGGCTTATGTCGGTTTTTCAAAAGAGAACAATTTTGTTGCCACTAAAAATACAAGTTTTGAAATAAACTAAAAGTTAATCGCTCCTTAAATAATTTATTATCTTCTCAAGCCGATTATACGCGAGGTTTGTGTGATTTATATTTTTCAGATGAAAAGTCATAGAGCATCCAACTACGTCCATGATAGAATTGGATCAGCTAGAATACTCTTCTGTTTGTTTTGGAAAGTCGAAAGTGAGTCTCCATAGTCATAGCATAGAAGTTCTGTACAGCTATATCATTTTTCTCAAATACGAGGTGGTACAATGCCCTAGATTTGTATTTGTATTGTATTTGTATTTGTTGAATTTATTCGGACTTAGCCTCTCTATACTATTTTCTGAAGATATTTATTTCGGATCGTTTGTAATAATTTCTTGTAAATACGGAACAATTTAATTTCTTTGTTTAAACTCTTCACTTTCGCAATGATCACTTTTTCAATTTAATTATTACTTTTGCTTTGAAATAATTTTTATTTTAACTTTGCAAAAGGATTAAGCCGAAAGATTTTTCTTTTGATAATAACACATATAAAAGAATTACGACTTTCTTCTCTGAGTAATATAAAAAAATGACGACGAAGAGTCTGCACTCTCGAATTCAAAAATACAAATAATAATAATTTAAGCAACGAAAAAAAAACAAATTTGTTATGAACTTCTCTGACGTACTTGCATTGTTACCAGATTTAATTCTAGAAATTATTGCACCTCAGTTTTTGGACAAAATAATGGTCTTTATAAGCTCGACTTATTTTTTAAGGAAAACAAATTCGCGACAAATGCTACTAAATTTGATTTGATTTGAAATCGCTCTTGTATAGTAAATTTTTTTCACAGTAAGCTTTTTATTTTTAAGATACATTTTTATAATGTAGGATTTAAAAAAATTTTAATTTTGCTTGAAACAGTATTTATATTAAGTTTTACTTATCCCGAAGTTACACATTTCCAGTTTCAATCCAACATCAACAGAATTAAAAAAAAAGTTTATCCAGTTGTTGACAAATGCATTAAATATCTTGAAAAGCTTTTTTCACTTATTAACTGAAGCTTTAATTAATAAAACCCTCAAATCAGGAGTTTCAACAAGACGATTACAAAATTTTATCCAAGGAAAAGCTCACAAAACTCAATTCTTGAAATGCCATTATCAAAATGAAATATACACTCGAAACTTAAATGAATTATTAGTCAATCTACTAATAATATTTACTTAAAATTGAACTACGGTTTTTCTACTGAAAATGTTAAATTTTTAGTTTTCCGAAGTCATACGACTGATAGAACAAATTATTGGCAGACGGCCATAAAAAAAGGTACTGGTCCGACCATATGTTTGCTGAATTTTCCAGCAACATGAAAACTAAATAAATTCAAATTTAACTAAATCGGCAATGAGCTATTCCACCTTGGGGCAAACGAAAATATAAAAAAGGAAATTGTTTTCCATATATCCCTTGAAGGATTATTAATTAATTAATTGTACTTTCAAAACTCGTATTTTTTAAAGCTGAACCCAGTTTAAGTTATAAAAAACAAAGGTTCATGCAAAATGGCCGTAATTCAGGACACAGAAAAATTAAGTTTATGTCACAAAATCTTTACTTACCACCTCACATAAGTTCTTTGAAGCGAAAATTTGCGCAAATCCTTCAGAGTTTAATATATAACTTAAAAAGTAGACTAACTTTAATAAACATGAAACCGGTTGATTTGCAAGAAAATATATCACCTGTAATCACCTAGAGGAAAACTTGTTGACTGCGAAACATTAGCTTTCAAATGGTTACTTCTGTCTAGTTGGATTCAAAGCTCCTGGAAATTATGGCATTGAGATATAAAGCTTATTCCTCAACATAAACATATACAGCTAAAAGCAAAAGAGTGGAGTTATGAATTCATATGCAGGCGGCTCTTTCTCCAAGCTTTGAGTTATAATTAAAATTCACCTTTTCATTGGGGTAAGGGTTAGCAAATGTGCGCAAGTTATGTTTTATATAGCAAAGGTACGACAATTTCGAAATTTCCCTCGCAGAAAGATATTTAACAAATTTAAAACTTATTGTGATTTTTGAGAAAGCCTGGAAGTATAGGAGGTATATGATTTAACAACATAACTGCTACTCATTAGCTACGGCTTAGATGATTTATCAGGTTGATTATTGCTCATTGAAAACTTATTAAATAATTATTAATGTAAGTTCCTTATCTTTGTTTTATTTATCTTTGAATTCTACCTTTCAGTCATTAGTTCTTTTTTATATTGTTATAATAACAATCCCGGCAGACAATCTCGCTGACAATGGCGTAGTTTAGACTTTATGAATTTGTCAATAAACTATTATTATTTTTAAATCTGAAGAATTTTTTAAGAAGTGCATTGGTATAAATAAAATTATTAATTTATAACATAGTATACCTCATCCCTATGAACTTTGTTTAGTATGTGTATTTGAATCCGACTACTTTGAAAGTTTATTTATTAAAATTTGTCAAATTGACGAGTAATTGGTTCCTTATTCGTATAAAATGTAAAACTCTTAAATTAACATTTTCTTGGACATAAGAGCAAATTCCAAATGTTACCTTCGAAGAACTTATAATTTGTGTTATCTAAAGAATTTATGACATAAATTTAATTTCTGCGTGACATGAATAATAGGCACCTTCAAAAAAGATTTGTTCTGAATTAAACTGTGTTCAGCTGAAGAAAATACGAGTTATTTAAATATATTTCAGAGGAATAAACTTTCAAGAGACATGTGGGCAACAATTGCTTATTCGCATTTATTCCGCATTTCCTCAAGTGAAATAGTTTATTTTTATTTTAAATATTTCATTTTATTCAATCTTTATGTTACTGGGAAATTCAGCAGACAGTTGCTCGACTTAAGTTGAAATTAGCTTTTCTTGTGTCCATATGTTATGTCCAAATATTTTGTTCTGTGGGAGCATTTAAGGCAAGTAAAACTTTAATATCTTTAATAGCAAAATGGTGGTTCAATTAATAGTAATTGACGTTAGTACTTGAATTAATATATTTTTTAAGTTGTAAGTGTATAAGGTCCTAAATGGAGCTATGGCTCAATCCTGTACCCTTAGGAGACCCAAGGGCAAACAGAAACCTCCGTGGTGGAATGCACAATGGGGTCTCTTAGGAAAGATTGCAGAAGAACCATTAACCTGGCGAAAGCCAATAGGGACACGCACTCGTGGGACTGCTATAAGGACAGACTGAAAGTCTATAAAAAAGGAACTCAGGAGGGCTCAGAGGAAATCGCAGAGAATCTACTGCGATAGAATAACAGAAACCTCTGAAGCCTCCAGACTGAGGAAAATCCTAGCTACCAATCCAAGTATTCCTTACCATCTGCTTAAGGCGGACGGTACTTGGACCTCATCAAGCGTAGAGTCTCTAGATTTTCTCTTTGAAACTCATTCTCCAGGAAGCTCCGGGGGTGTTGAGATGCTCTCCCTATGTAACCTTCCTCTTTCTCTCTCAGATACAAAAGTTCTAAGTGAGACTAATGTAGAAAAGTTTTAAGAAGTAAGAAGTGTAAAAGTAAGCAATAAAAGAAATTAAAACATGTGAAATGTTTCTTTAAAAAAATTAACTTGTTAAACAAGGGGCTAGGAAACTTCTCCTAAAAAAAGCACTCCTAGTCCTTGCGAATTGTAACCCAAAACACTGGTGGTAGCAGTGGGATCCTCTAAAGCTCAAGAGATCCGCATAAAAGCTATTTAGTCCCTCTGACCTGAAATAATAGGCGCTCCCCTAACGATAATAGAGACAAATTTTAAAAGGACCGTGAAAAATCAACTCCAGCATATGTTGAAGACATGGTATCCTTCGAAGAATATTAGATGCTGAAAGAAAGGTTACAAAGGCTACAAAGCCTTCACAAGTAAGAACTTTAGACATATATGTAATTTGTTTTTGTTTAAATTTGAAAAAAAAATATAAAAATTATTTAAGAATTCGTTTATAATTTATGTAAAACATATGATAATTTTTTTTTATTAAACACTCCTTGTAATTCACAAAATCTTCACATAGTTCACAAGCTCTTCTCTAATTTGAAGAATTTCCTTTATTATGAAAAATTGGTATTTTTGCTTCCACTAAGGTGTATCGAAGTTTTCTTTCATTCGAAGTCTTTTTTTTGCAAGTATACGTAACTGAAAAAATAGTGAAAACAGTGATAAGTGCTAGTGCTAAAAGAAAATTTCCCTTCGTTAAAAGTGTGGTAACGCGTTCCCAAATACACTCAGCCCGGGCAAGTAGCGGAGACAAAAGTGTTGCCGCCCGTTTGGCGACCGAATATTGACCGAAGAGTCCAATAACAACCCCGTAAGTTCTGGGACCACAGAACTCAGAATATCCTTAACAGATGCGCGAAATCTGGTGCGAATTTGACGGGAACACCGAAGATTTGTATAAGTTTCTAACGTGATGTGACCTTCTTTTCGCCCAAGGCAAGATTCAAGCCGATCGCCAGATGTATTTCAGTATACTAAAACTAGACTAACTGGCCCGGCATACGATCTTTTAAAATACCACGAGTTCTCTACTTGGGAAAAACTGAAAAGTGAAATACGTTCTCAATTCAAAGGCGATAGATCAAGGATATCCATTCAGGGAGAACTATTTCACGTAAAGCAAGGTCCACGCGAAAGTATTCACGACTTCGCTGGTAGAATTTCAAAAAAACTGGCGGACCTTAACAACGCCACTACTAACGGAGATTCCGATGGCAACGCACGAAAATACCTACTCACAGAAAATAAAAAAACTCTATACGAGCTTGGTCTAACAAACGACCAACTTAAGGTCATTAGTTACTTTCGCCAATGAACATTGTCTTCGCATACAAGAGACTCCTCAGAATATGCCGCGTCATAACTACAACCCCTTATATTGCGAATTTTGTGGTAAAAAGTGCCACAATAAAGAAAGTTGTTTCAAGAGAAAGCAATTGCCAATAATGCCCACTTACTCTACCATAAAAAAAAGTAAATAGGATCATAAGTAATTATTGCAATAAACCGAATCATCGTATTAGTGAGTGTAGGAAGAAGCGAGCTGAATAGCAGTATGTGCGTCCTCAGCTACCACATGCATTTACTTATTCTAATTTTCAAAGATCTCATTCTCAAGGACCACCACAAACTTATCAACCGCGACCTTTTGGAAATATAAAATCCGAGTACCTATGCGTATTCACGAAAATACATTGACAATAGAATTACCCTTTAGTATATCCACGTATGATAATACGAAATTTACAATAGACACTGGTGCTGAAATTACTCTTCGTAAGGCTAAAGCCACAGACGACTCCGCCTTAGTATATGAAAACCAGAAATGCACTATAAACACTCTCGCTGGAGATTATGTTCCAACTTTAAGTGTATCACCTGGTACAATTGGTTTTGATGTAGAAAAAGATTCCACAATTAATCATAACTTCCACTTGATTCCCGATGGTAGTAAATTGCCATACGATGGTTTATTAGGAACAGATTTTTTAACCCGATATAATTGTAATATGAATTTTGCGGAAGGATATTTGGAGGTTGAGCTAACCAAACCCTCAGTGCAGTATACTTCAGATTGTATGACCATAGGACAGGAACAAATATTTAAATTTGAATTCCCCACTCAAGAAAATAAGCCCTACGTACAGGCCACACAAGATGTGAAAAGAGAAGCCAATAAGAATAAAATTAAAGAAAATAAGCCCTGCATAGAGGCCACACAAGATGTGAAAAATCGTAACGAGGCATTAAACAAGAGCTCCAAAGAAGTGGGAAATGAAAGGGAAATTTAAATTCTGCACCTGAAATACAAGAGACGAAAGATATAACTAAATTACCTCCACGTTCTGAAGTTATCATATCCATTCGTAATTTTGAAATTAACGAAGTAGTAATCGAAAAGGAAGAAATGGAACCTGGCGTATTCATAGGAAAGACAATATGAAAACCCTATAATAAATTTACCAAAATTTTAATGTTAAATACCCATGAAAATGAAGTAGAAATACCATACAAACACATTAACCCGAAGTGGGAATACTTGGATCAGTTCGATATCATGCAAGCTGATTATGACCAATATCCTATCAATAATCGCCTGAGGAAATTGGAAGAAACATTGAAACTGCATCATGCTATTCCCGTTAAAACATATTAAACCTATCATATTAAACCCTATCGGTTACCAGAGGCCCAAAGGGAAGAGATTAACAAACAGACTAATGATATGCTCGAAAAAGAATAAGAAATAAGCTCAAGTAAACGTCCCTGGAACTCACCATTATTACTAGTGCCCAAGAAACCCGACGAAACTGGCAAAAAACGATGGCAAGGCGTAGTAGATTTTAGGCGTCTAAATGAAGTTACTTTAGGTGACGCCTACCCACTACCTAAAATTATAGTTTTATTATTATTTTCTACAAAAAGAAATTGCTTATCTAGGGCATGTTGTTGGAGTACATGGCGTTAAGCCAGATCCTAGCAAAATAAATGCGGTAAAAACTTACCCAGTTCCCAAGAAGCCTAAAGATATTAAATCCTTTCTTGGATTCGTGGGATATTACAGACGTTTTATTCCAACTTTTCTAAAATTTCCAAACCCCTGACAAACTTACTTAAAAATGACACTACATTCAAATGGGATGAATTCTGTGATGAATTTTTCAGACTTCTTTACAAAAAACTCATCACGCTCCCATACTTGCACATCCTGATTTTGAGAAGGAATTTAATGTAACCACTGACGCAAGTGATGTCGCCATAGGCGCAGTTCTATCCCAGGGAACTATCGGAAAGGATCGTCCTATATGCTTTGCAAGCAGAGTCCTCAATTCTGCAGAGACTAGACACTCCACTATTCAGAAAGAGCTCCGCGAAATCGTCTACGCTGTAGAGCAATTACGCCCATACATATATGGCAGGAAATTCACCATTGTTACTGACCATAAGCTTCTAGTGTGGCTAATGAAGCTGACGGACTCTACTTAACGACTAATGAGATAGGGAATCAAACTGGAAGAGTATGATTATACAATCATACACAAATCTGGAACACTTAATGATAATGCTGACGCTCTCAGTAGAATAATTCCTGACGAATCTGAGATAACAGAGTCAAAAGTCATTAACATTATGACCCGAAATCAAGCCAAATAAGCAGGAATCCATACAACAGAAACTAACATAGACGATCTTTATGATAGATATATCTCGACCCCTCATCCTAATAATAATACAGTAACAGAGAAAAGGGAACACTTCCTCGAGAGGGTTATACCACAAATTTTTCTTGCTACACAAAGCCAAGGATCAAACGGAATCCTACCTAAAAGAAATTTCCCCTAGTCTAGAAAAATCCTATAAACAAAATCCTATAAACATATGTATCTGTACCATATATGAATTTAGTAACCTTGTCTGAATTAAAAACTATACTTTCCTTCGTTTTTCAAGAACTCAACTTGGAAATCAAAATATATCACACGCGTATTAAAATAGTAACTATTCCAGACGAACAACATGAAATTATAAAACTATTCCACCAATCCCCGCTGGGGCGACATCAAGGTGTTACACGCGCCATCAAAAGAATTCAAACAATGTACAGTTGGCCAGGATTAACTTGCGATGTAAAAGATCATATTAGGAAATGCTCCTAATGCCAGGCAAATAAATTGAGTAAAAGCCCTAAGATTCCTATGAAGATCACTACTACTACATGAGACCGTTTGAAAAAATTTCACTCGCTATAGTAGGACCACTTCCCGACTTCCCAAGACTTGATAATCCAAGCTCACAATGTCAAAGAATCTAAATTAAATAACCATTACCTCACTTACGAAATACCTCAATTAAAACAGAATAAATCAGCTCTAAATCGCGTACAAGTAATCAAATTTCACGACAAAAAGAATTGCAAGCACTTAGTTTTGCCATAACACAACAAAAAAACGGAGAAAAGAACATGCTACAGGCTCTATCACCTCACAACATTTACCACTATACCGTTCCGTACGTAGTACTTACTTACATTATTAATAATTTTAATCCTATTATTATTATGGAAGAAAAATGCCTTAATGAAAATAGTTAAACCAGGCGAAGTATTAACAGAAAGTAGTTCCAAAAAAGTAGAACAAAATACATCTTAGTCCTGAATTACACGAGAGGGATCTTACCCCATAACTCACGGCAATTCTCTTCTGTGCAAAAGTAGAAAAACTCTCGGAGTGTTGCTACGAAAGGGGCTTTGACTGACGTTAAAAAACCGGTTCATAAGTGTTTTGCAGGGTTGAAAATTTGTGATCACCAAAGCAATACTAATTCAACCTGACACCAAAAATTTTTCGAATCCTAATGAGGAAGTTACGAAAATGGACAAAATCAAATCAGGAAAAAAAAGTCAAGCAAAATCCCTAAGATTCGTGATTGACACTCACATATGACCCTCTTGCTACCTCACTTCTCTCACCAAGAAAAAAACAGATTTTCGTCAATCATGGGGTAAAATCCCTCTCGTGTAATTCAGGACTTTCCAATTAACTTTACAATAATTCTTAAATAATTTCCTATTTTTACTCATAGATAGCGCCTCTAGGCAAGAAGAATATATTTAGATTAATAAAAAACTCTATAAATAGGCAAACAAATATATCAAACAAAAACGAATTATAACTATTTACCAATACATAGCGTTAATGAAGAAAATTTATAAACTACACAAAGAAAGTATTTAAGTCAATAATACGCATAACCAATATAAAAAAATATATATCTATATACATATATTTATACATATATATATGCATATATATATGTATATATATATATATAGAGTTGTGTTGTCAACGTGTCCCGTTTTTCGACGATATCCCTTGGAAGATTGATAGGCCAGCGAATGACTGCCCAGAATGACAAAATATACCTTATTAAAAAAATCATTAGTTTTCGAGATAATCGCACTTTTATGAATTTCGAAAAATCGACACTTTAGATCAGCTTTTGGAGTGCTATGGCTAAAAAAATTGGTATTTGAGAATTCTAATTTTTGTTAGGTAATTCTGAATAGCTATCCTATTGACCACAATATACAGAACAAAAACTAATAATGCCTTTAACCTTTGGAAAAATAAACATTTTTACCCGATTCACGAGTTAATTTTTTTTTATTACTTGACTTCGACTCTTCATACTGTAAAAAAAATGTACCACGCATTTGCGCATTTAATGTAGTTTTCGAAATGGTATAACAAGTACCATGTCTTACTTTAAAAGAAATGATATTGGTATTTTACTGCCAAATATGCTTCTTTCCAAGTAATAAAAGCTTTTGAATTTACCATGAGGCTTTTATCACACCTAACTGTAACTATCTCTACACTGTCCGAAATTCTACTAATTTCAAAATTTGCAGTAGTTAATTTGTGCAGTAATTTATCTTCGGTTGAAAGAGTTTTTGCTATATTTTGGACAATTTTATTTTAAAGTTACCAAACGAATTCTAAGATTCTGTACAAATGAAAGTAAACAAATCGGATCCGTTTTAAACTAATTAAATTGAAAGGTGTTTGGTTCGGATGCAATCCAAAATTTAAACGAAAATAACATTAGTAAGGCAACTTTTCTCACGAAGAACTTGTGCCGATAGAACGAGTTCTTGTAAAGAATTCAGTTCCTTTTATTTACGTTTCAGGTCTCAGATACGTTAGTTTTCGTTATATAATTAAACTTTTTTGTAAACTACATAAATATCTATAAAAAATGTTTACTATTGGCATGCATGCTTTTCCATTTTCCTGTAAAAACACAGCTGGAATTCGAAATTTTCAAAAATATAACACAAGTTTTAATGCCAAAGTTCACCAAATTACAAGGAAATTTCTTACTTTTAACAAAAAAATAATCGCATTTTAATTGCCTTAAAGAGTTGTTATTAAATGCATTAAAACTTGTATTGACTTATTTAAAATTGCTAATTTTTGCACTTTACTTCTCATTCTTTGCGGCTACACTTTTCTAAAGCACGCAACCGATTATATCTGGGATAGTAGTAGTGTGGGCTTTAGTAAACTTTTATTTTACCATCTAATCTTATTCTAAACTATTTGATGCTGAATATCAGTTTAATTAATAAATTATAGGTAATAAATAAAAGTCAAAGAAAAATGGAAAATCAATTAAATTAAGCTATTGCCTGTTTACTCTCTACAGGCAAGACTTCTATCTCTAGTTTCGTAAATTCACATCTAGACGGCAATTAAGTAGTCTACAGCGAAAATGAGGGCGAATCCAGTGAAAAAGTCAATAAACTAATTTTCAACTTGTCAGAGCAATCATAATCATTTTCTTGTCGTACTTTTTCTCACTGACTGAGTGTCTTACTATCCCAGACATAAATAAATGGACCACTCACTGCCAGATAATTCTATATGTAAATATAAACCAACATCTTAATCATTTACCCTCAAAATCAGATATCGACCAAACAATGAAACAAGCTCAGTACTTACCCATCTTATGTTAAAACAAAATGTGTTTGTATTTTGCATCCTTAAGGACATTTATGACATTTTGTAGGAAAGGGAAACAAGAAGCAGTGTAGTTTAGCATGATTACTTTGCAATAAAAGTGAAATGATTTTTTTAAATGTACATAATACTTTCTTTAACACTAACTGGGCTATCAAGTACAGATATTTTTACAAAAATATTATTGTTTCAGCGCGGTCGCGGAGAAAAATTTGTCACCTTCGATTAAATTGGTTTCTCAAGCAAGAAACTACAGGAGGGAACGAAACAATGTTTTACGTGTCATAGCTAAAGTTGCATAAGTTAATAAGAAATGACGAAATAAAATATAAGGTTGGCTGTTATTGTAAACAAATCTACGTAATTATGTCCTTTAAACCACAGCTCCGATCGTCCTGAAATTTCGATATGTTGTATAGTTCGTCATCCTGAAGGTAAATATACAGGGTGTTTTAGACCTAGTGTGCCAACCTAACATAAAAAAAATTGTATGGCAGGTTTGGGGCAATCTCAACCGTTTGGGAGTTATAGGGTGATTCATAAATTTGAAATTTTCAAGGTATGCACATCACTCTTTTAGTTTTATCTTTCAATGCAGCGATATCAGACAAACGCCATAAAACTACTACCAGAATGATTTTTCGAAAATGATCAAGTCTGTTTATCTAACTCCTACCTTACAGTCACTTCCAAAAGTGAAACACATTTTTTCGAGTGTCTAAAATTTAGCATTTTTCAAAATTTTCTCTGAAATTCATGTAATTCATACACCTGCTTTTTTTAGTAATTTCCCCATTTTAGTACCTTTTCAAAATAGTACATGCCAGGAAGAGAATCATTTGGGGTGTCGTGGATTTTGTTTTTGCGTCTCATGATAAGGGCTCGGAGTGTTTGATGGTGGTGGCTTAAGGCCACCAGCCCTTATAGAATTACAAACTCTTCCGTGGATGTGAAATACTGGTTTTATTACACAAAAAAATAACTTAAACTACACTCCAAATCCTGAACCGAAGACTCAGGTAAAGTTGAAGGCTTTGCCGATTTAACTTTGTTTCTTCTTAAAACTGAGTGACTGTTCAGTGACAACTGTAATTAATGTAACAACCGTAACGTAACAACTGCAACGGCTCAGTGTCGCTCATGCTCCAGACCATATTTATTTATTTATCCAATTTGCTCGATTTACCACCAAATAGTAAATGCATAAATCGGGTAATCTAATTGGCTATTTCGAATAGTAACTAGTGTTTTGTTGAGCAGTTCAAATAAAAGAAAACCCGACTTTTATGTTCCAAAGCTTACTTTATTCTCTTCTTTAATAATGACACTTCATGAGAAAAATCTCTGAATACTGCTAAATAATAGACGACTACTGCATTCTCCTCGTCTTCCAGTGGGTATATACAATTTTTGCGATACTAATTAGCTTCACTTGCTCGTACCAGAATCACTAGAATAATAATTCGACGACTTAGTAGCCGAAATTTAATTGCCACTAGTTTGAGGTTTATAATGTATATTAGCCATATGCCTTGTTACGGGAAGCTGGAACCAGAGAAATTCTGTTTTGATGACCAGTGACGTTGGCACTAATAAGCAGAACAAACCCTTTGTGAAAATTGCAATCTGTTTGCTGTATTTCAGAAATTGTAATGCAATATCATAATAAGTTTATATGCGTGCACTAATGATTCAGCTTACGTAATTCAATATAAGGGATTATTGCATGAATGCCAGCACTACACTAATTAACGTCCTTTAAAGTCTTCGTTCCCGAGGAGTTTTTCTTGGCAGCTATCTGTCCAAACTTGTGGCCTCCCGGTTCGAACGTTCGTGAGTTTGTCCCGAGAGCACGCCTAGCCGGGGTCCAGCACTCAAAAAACTTCGGTGAGGTTTTCATCTTCTACGCCAACGTAAGCGGTCTGCGCTCCAAAACTTCACATTTGTTGTCCTCTACTAGCGCCTCCAATTTTGACATCAGCTGTCTCTCTGAAACCTGGCTCTGTGGCGGCATCTCCGATTCCGAAATTTTCGGGCCCGAGTTTCAGGTCTTTAGGCGGGATCGCCACGCGAATGCGTGTGCACCCTTTGGCGGCGGGGTGCTGTGCGCTGTCAGAACCGGCATCCCTTGTAACACCGTACAGGTTGCTCATTCTGACACCTTGGAGCTCATTTGCGTCGCCGTGAAATTCCCTCACAGAACTCTTTAAGTTTTCACCGCCTACATTCCCCCTGCTTCACCCTCCGGAGTGTATGACCAGCTGTCCTTTTCCATCGACGGCTTAAGCAGCGCCCTCTCACCCTCTGACGAGGTAGTCATTCTAGGTGATTTCAACATTCCAGAGGTCGGTTGGATCCGGTCTCCCGAGATTGAAGGGTTATTGCTGTCCTATTCTGGTGCTCCTCAGCATGTGCTGTCCTTCCTAGACACATGTGCTTCCGCTGGCCTCTCCCAGTGCAATCCCATCGTTAATGATTCGGGCAGGCTGCTCGACCTAGTTTTCCTCACCGACCCGGATGGCTCATTGGTGCAGCGGTGCCGAACCCCTCTGGTCCCAGAGTCTTGTCACCATCCTGCTCTTCAGGCCCTCTTCTGTTTCGCTGCTGTCGAGAACTTCTCCTCCACTTTGCACGGCTGCTGCTTCAACTTCAGATCTGCCGATTCCTCTATCATCAATGATTGGCTTTCGTACTACGACTGGGCTGCTGAGCTAAATGAGGCGAATATTGACCAGGCCGTCGATTATTTTTACAACGCTCTTTATACCTGCTTCACGCAGCGTCTTCCGATCTCATTTTCCTCTCCTTCCTCCTCCAGTTCATCGCAACCCTTGATCGATGGCCATTTGAGACACCTTAAAAATCTAAAGTGTAAAGCCTGGAAAAAGTTTTGCTCCTCTAGGCGCGATGAGGACTACCTGGTTTGTTATGACCTACACCTGCGATTCTCCTCTGATCTACAGGCGTCATTCAGTAGATTTCTGTCTAACTCGAGATCCAATTTGCTCAATAATCGCAGACAGTTTTGGAAGTTCATCAATTCTAAGCAACGCAGCGATGAGGCTGGGTGACCGCGAGAGTCATAACCCTCTTGTGGTGGCAAACGCTTTCGCTGACTTCTTTAGTGCCGCTTTCTGTGACCCTTACTGTGATATTTTTTCCAATGACTTCTCCCACTTGACAAGGCTCCCGCTTACTTCGCTTGAATCCAGTGACCTTGTTCTCAACGACTCGGCTGTCTCCGCTTATCTGTCGAATCTGCCCGACATGTTTTCGTGTGGTCCGGACGGTGTCCCGGCCTCGTTTTTGAAAAGATGCTGCTCATCGGTCACTCCTGTCCTCTGTAGTCTATTTAACCTGTCCCTGCGCTGTGGTGGAAGCTCTGGAAAGATTCCGTGATAATCCCTCTTCACAAGAGGGGAGACAAGGCGGACATATCGAACTACAGACCCATCGCCAACTTGTCACACATTGCTAAGGCCTTCGAAACACTGATTAAACCCTTCCTGGGTTCTTTTCAGCACGGCTTCAACCACCACCAATCTGCTCGAATTCGTGCATTACTGTTTGCCCCTGATCGAATCGGGTATGCAGGTCGACTGCATATTCACTGACTTCAGCAAGGCCTTTGATAGGATTAACCATGGCATTCTCGTTCATATGCTCAGCCTGCTCGGTTTTCCACCGCTCTTCGTAGAGTGGCTGTCATCTTACCTGTCCGGCCATTGCCAACGCGTCCTGTTCCGTGGCGCCCTATCGACTGAAATCTCAGTCACCTCTGGTGTGTCCCAGCGTAGCATCCTTGGCCCGCTCCTCTTCAGTATTTACATCAATGACGTCCCGTTACTTCTGCCCAGGTCCAGAATACTGTGTTATGCTGATGATGCTAAAATCTTCCGCGCGGTCTCCTGGGACGATGACTGTGCACTGCTGAGCTCCGATATGCGCATTTTCGAGACTAGGTGCTCCAATAATCGTCTTCAACTGAATGCCAGCAAATGCACCGTTATGTCTTTTTCACGTAGGATTCGTTCTATTTCCTTCAACTACTCCATGGGTGGTTGCACCTTGAGCAGGATTGACTTGATCAAGGACCTGGGGGTGTTTCTGAACTCCCGTCTCTCCTTCGAGGCCCACGTGGATTTCGTGGTTGGCAGAGCTAATTCCACGGTTGGCTTTGTAAAAAGATGGTCTAGGGAGCTTGAAGATCCCTATTTGACAAGGCTTCTCTACTGCACTTTCGACAGACCTATCCTAGAGTACGCCAGTCCGGTCTGGGATCCTTACTTCGCAGTGCACATTAACCGAATCGAGTCAGTTCAACGTAGATTCCTTAGGTTCGCCCTTCGCGGCCTCCCCTGGCGCGACCCTACCTACCTCCCTCCTTATCCTGCCAGACTTAGTCTGATTTCCCTTGACACACTTGAAAAGAAAGGCCAGGTCTCCAAAATTGTTTTTTTATTTGATCTGTTGCAGGGGTCGATCCATTCTGGCGAATTACTCAACGACGTGAGCATTTCCGTCCCAGCCCGGACCTTGCGGAATCGTGACTTCCTCCATGTGCCTCGCCACCGAACCTTATATGGTATGCACGAGCCCATAGCCTCTATGTCCAGGCTATTCAACGAGGTTGCGGCCCACATCGAGTTCGGACGTTCCAGGTTGCAGCTCAAAGCCCAACTTAAGCAAATCGTTGAACTTTGATTATTATTTTTATCTTAGGTATAAGTTGTTATATGTATGTATCACATTTGTAGTAGCCAGCTTTGGTAAATCTTCTTTTTATAAATAAAATATAAATAAAATATAAATAAAATATAAACATATGACCAATCTATGTAGATATTAACCAAGACAAAAGATTAACGTGGAAGTGAAAGCTAATTATGCTGAAATGAGAGTATAAAGTTTGAATTGAGTTTATTAATATCTAGAAAGAATGATTTTAGTAAATTCATTTTGTTTGTAACTCCATTATCTGAAATAAATAAAATATACTTTGATTTAGTATCAAACATTCTGGCCCCCAGGAAAATATATTTTATTTTCATTCTGAAGAATCAATTGGAAGAGGACAAAGCTTCACGACAGCTCGTCGGTGCAGTCCAAATTGGGTTATAACTTCTGCTACTTCATCTCTTCCAGGAAATTCGCTTGTTACGCGACCCAGCATCCATTTCAAAGGTGGTAAGTTTTCGTCTCTTAGTAGTTCGAGGGCACCGACCGTAATTAATTTTTTGGGTGACATCCACTTGTGACACTGTTGTAGCTGAGCTAAATATTACGACGACCATCGCTTCCAGAATATTTGTTGAAGTTGCTGAAGTCTTCGGAATCTTGTGAACCTTCCGGGATTTTCCATTGTTAAATCTGGTTCAGGAAAAGAGGTTAAAGGTGCTCTAATTATGAAATGCCCTTGTGTCGGCGGCTCCAAGTCACTAGGGTCCGAGGACAATGGCGTCAGTGGTCGCGAATTAAGTATTGCTTCGACTTGTGTAATTAAGGTGTCGAGCTCGTCGTTGGTCTTCACTGCTTCTTCACTGCGGCCTCCCAGAGACCACCGAAATAAGGGGACCTTGGAGGAATGGGTTTCCATTCAATACGATCTTCTTGAGATAGGCGTTGATTCATGTCTTGGCAGTGTTGGGATTCAAATATCTGACGAAGTTCACTAAGCTGCGATTTTGAACCTATGAAATTAGCTGGGTTGTCACAAAATATCTTCCGGCATAGCCCTCGACGAGATATGAATCGTTTGAGGTCGTTGATAAAGGCGTCACTAAAGAGGTTGCTTAAAATGTCCAAATGAGTGGTTTTCGTTGTGAAGCAGACGAATACGGCGATGTATCCTTTAATTGGTACCTTGCCTCGGATTTTAAAGTGAACCTTGAATGGACCGCAAAAGTCTATTCCTGTTGGAAGGAATGCTCGTCCTGGTTGAACCCGTTCTGATGGTAGGTCGCCCATAAACTGCTCTATACTGTGCGGTTTGGTTTTGAAGCATCGAATACAATGGTAAACGATATGTCGAGCTATATTTTTTCCATCGATTGGCCAATATGTTTGCCTGCAAATAGTTAAAAGACTTTGAGCAGCAACATGTAGATTTTTAACATGAAGATGGGACATTAACAAATTAGGGACAGCATGGCCTTTCGGTAGAACTATTTGATGTGTCTCTCTCCTACCCTAATAATACCTGCATTATCTAAAAATGGAGAACATTTTTTTGATTAACTTGACTTACCAACTGGCAGAAAATGAAGTTCTCTGATCGTTTTTAATTATGCCGTTTAAAGCGTCTTGTAGGTCTTGCGATGTAAGGTTCGAGACTTCTTTAAGACACGAGAGTTATTTAAAAATCTGTAACAATAACCAAATATTCGTTGCAGTTTAACAAAAGAGTTTCCATGATTTATTGGTTCTGTTATATTCTCAATTTAGGATAGCATACATAGTTTTTGTGCTCGACGTTCAAGAGGATCTCTAATGAGCGTATGTGGCTCACGAGGCCAATATTTCTCAGGTGATTGTAAAAATTCTGGACCATTGAACCAGAATGTGCAATTATATAAACCTCTAGCAATTACCTCTCGTGAGATTAAATCCGCTGGGTTTTGTTTTGCTGGTATGTGCTTCTATTGATCAGTCCAGCGGTCCACCAATTCTGCTACCATTAATGCAGCACACAACTCTAGTCGTGGTAGTGTCGTTGTTTTTGTTGGTGCAACCCGTGACTTGGCGCATATAAGTCGAACTGTAATCTGCCCAAAGGAATCAACAGAACGCAAGTAGCAACACGCCCCATATGCAGTTTCACTGCTATCTGCAAATGCATGTAATTGGAGACTTATGAGTTTGCTTCCAAGTATTAAGGCTCGAGGAACTTTGATAGAATTTATTTCCTTTAATTGTTCTTTGAAAGCAAGCCATTTAGTAGAGTATTCTTTCTGTAGGAATAATCTTATCCCACAGGTTTTGCAGAAATATCTTTCCTAAGACAACCACTGGTCCAATAAGACCTAAAGGATCAAAGACTCGGGCGATATCTGAAAGAACTACCCGCTCTGTTATATTTGTCGTGGTCAGATCCCCAATTGCGATGTTGAATTGAAGAAAATCTTCTGTAGGTTTCCAAATTAATCCAAGGGTTTTTATAACATTATGGTTTTTTATTTGAAGATATTTCTCTCTGTGCTTTTGAGCAATGTTTTCAAGGGTGGTTCTCGCAGAATTTTCGAAGCTCGAAGATGCCTCTTTTTAAAACCTCAATGAGATCTGTCTGAAGTTTGTTTGCTTACAAAAACCTTCGTGTAGCCATTTGATAAGAGTTTCCTAAGAGTGTCTAAAGGTTTGCTTTACACAATATTGCCCAGAACTTGTTCGCTTTGTTGTGCGCTTGAAGAAATGCTCACACATTTCTTCTTCAATTGTATGGCGTTTTACTAGACAATCATGTCTATCTATTTCCAAAAACTGTTGAACCTGCTTCTCTAGAGAGGTTAATGAAGGTTTTGTAGCGAGGTTGCAGTGAAAGGTCTTAGAATAAGACTGAAGAACCCTACCTATTACCACCCAACCGAGAACTGTCCTTTCAAAGATTGGAAGATCGGTTGAAAGCATAATTTGTTCTTGACACAAGAGTTGACCGTGCTGCACCAAGCAAGACATTTATAAGTTGAGGCTTATGAAAGGTTGGGTCTCAGGGTCACCAAATGTGGCGATTTTTCGCCAAATTGGCGATTTTTCATCAATCCTGGCGACAAAAAATATGAAATTGGCGATGGCGATTTTTCATCGACTTTGGGCGTTTTTATGGCGATTTTTTTTAAAGAAAAATTGACAGATTATTTACCTTTTAAAAAATAATTTCTAAAGTTTTACAAATGTAACATACATCAATTTAGCAGAAATTTCTGAAAAATTTAGCTTATTTGAGTAAAAGCTTCCGCAACTGCAAGTGACACTTAAAGTGACAGAAAATTCTACAGCACGTCTAATGAGTTATTTGCCGGCTTTTTCGCAGTTTAATTCTGTGATTTTTATTAAATGTTAGGAGAAATAATGGAAAACGGTTTATTAAAAGTAAGAGATCCTACTTTAGCAAAAAGTGGTATACTTTTGAGAAACCTACAAACATGTACCACAGAAAAACTCGAAAGTATCTGTAATAGATGCGGAACAATTCTTGGCTATTTGGAGCAAAAGGCAGCTCAAGCCCTCTATGGATCTTTGTTTAGAGGGTACAAAATAACAGTCCGGAATAGGTAAAGGTAAGAAACCACAGCCAAAGAAAGAAACTCTAGAGGCAACTCATGCTAATTTACAACAGCTTCAGCAGCAGTATCATGCTCACGTCCCTCCTGATTACAATGATTGTGAGATAATGTCGTTAACCAGGCGCACACATAATTGGACTTTTAAATGTGTATAGATTCATTACTTTTTTTACCTTTTATAGAGAATATGCTGAATATGAAAAGGTTATATTTAAAAGTTGATTTGCTTTTCCCAAATAAAGGGGTAGCAATTAGGAAAGTTAACGCAAATATTTCATCACGTGGATGTTTATATGCAGTACTTGTCACCGCCCAAAACGAAGAGCATCGAAGTATCATATAAACATACTTTATAGACAACCAGAGGAGCACCGAAAAATGGCAGTGGATAGGGCCATTAACTTGAGGCCCGAATTACAATTCCAAAGGATCAGTCAACTGCAACTTTGCTCAAATGGGAAATTCATGCGACATGATTGCTACAATTTAACGACTTATCAGTCGATCCCGACTGAACTTATACTTTGCTCAAAGTGTAAAGTTGTAGTCACAAAACACGACTGCGGCTAACTTCATTTGAAATATACACGAAAATATCTCTGAAAATGACAGAAGCTGAAGCTACAATTTAATTTGAAATTTGGATTTGGCGTTGACTTCGACTGAAAACTTACTTTCAGTCAACAGATCAGTCGGAATTTTAATTCGGGCCAAATAGCGAATGTTCGAATGATTTTCAAATCAAATTGCGCGCAGAGAGGCAGAAATTACTGCCGACAGCTTTGCCAATCATTCCTCCAAATAGTTCAGTTGCTCCTCCTTTAAAAGAATGTCATCCAGACGCGATTCAAACTTTATTAAATGCACTTGCTGACAACCGGTTTTATAATTGTTACAAGAAAGGTGTGAGTTACAAAAAAAGGCAGAGTTAGGCGACGCAGCTGACCTTCCAGCTCCTCGACCGAACATTGTCGAACCTGATCCAGAGATCGAGTTGCAGAAGAAAATTCTAAGCATCCTCAATAATCACATGTAGACAATGTACAAACTTAACACATGACACGAGAAGATGTTTCAAAAATTTTTAATAAAAGTTCCCAACTAAACCGTTTAACTCGAGCAAATTAAGAAATATTAAAATATTTGTTAACACGATCGGCGTTTCTAATAAAGAAAAGCTAAATTCCTTTGGCTCTTCGTCAACATCAGCACCAAAGGGTTAGCTTTTCTTTAGCTGCTGGATGCCTTCCAAAAAACCGAACACTAGATGGAAAACCAACAAATTTAAATAAAAACACCGATCTCGACAGCTGTTTTTTTTATTAAAAATCCTCAATAAGTCATCTATAACGGAGTCAAAATCCGATCTATTGTATGCAAATGTACAATCACTGCAAAACGATTCAAATACAATTGAACTTCTAAAAGATAATAAGGTGCAACGAGCGTTGGATTCACTGATCAAAGCATTAGTATCTACAATTGAAAATCACTTTAACTATAGGTAGATAATAAAATATATTTTATTGGAAGTCTTTAATTGGTTGGCGATTTTTGTGAAAACCTTTCATATAGGGAGTTCATATTTGGCACGAAGATAGGAATTGGTGGCAGAATAAAAGCCGTGTAGTTAAATTTTAATGTTCGGGTCTAATTTTCATTGGGGTGAAATGGGAATCAAATGTGCTTGTAAAAACGAGTTCAAAAAGATGCATTATTAGTGGCTTAATCAACATGCTGGTAACCATTGCTTTCCTAAAAACCAACGAAACTTAAGGTGTGTAATTAAAGAAATTACTCGTACCTTAACACAGTATAACACATTTCATAGTTTCATGCTGAGTCTGCAAATTTAATGTTGGATGGTATTGACCACTCTTTATATTAATGAAACTATCTGGCTGTAAAGCGTTTATTGTAGGTAAAATTTGGGCTTCAATATCAGCTGTGAAACTAGTCACACGGGATTGTAAGGATATGTTTATTTTGTATTTAGAATTAACTTCGAAATTTCCAGAAATTGGAATATGAGCTTTAGATCGCTTGATGCTTAACTCTTGAGCAAGACGTTCAGAAACATAATTGAGCTGTGAGCCCGAATCTAAAGACGCTCTGCAAGTTATAGGTTTACCAGAATTATCGAAGATTTGAATTAAGGGGGTAGCCAGGTTTGAAATTTTCAAAAAATTGAACTTTTTTTTCTCAATATTTAGTCACTCTATAACCTCAGAAATAAGATAAAAACGACTTTTGATCTCATAGCGTATCAGAAGTGGCCGAAAAATGAATCACGCCGCCAAGCCTCGAGCGCTCGCATCTTACAATCGGCGTGTCGAGATGACCGTCTTATCGAAGTAGTATCTTACCGTCTTATCGTCTTTTCTCAGTATCTCAATCTTATCATGTGCCGTCATGTGCGAGAACGAGCATTTTGAGGACGAAGAAGGAATATTGTACGGAGCAGGCATTGCTGATTAAAAGTGAGATAATTTGATTCCCATATTTCGACGATGAGACGTGTTTTTCGCACTTTATCTTTTAAACGCGTTTATCCCAAAACACATTTTTTTTGGGTTGTCGCCACGATTCCAGTCGATCTACTAGGACAATTTCATTCAATTTTTTTTTAAATATTCAGAAAAAGCTTAGCAATCGCATGAACCTCGATCTTGATTTTCAAATAATATTTAATAACAATATGAAACAGTTCTTGCTTAAAAAATGTAGAAAAAAAAGAAAAAATGACAAAAACTTGCACTATTTGTTTATTTATGAATTTTTTTCCATAACTGAGGTTCAGGATATAGTTATTTATGTGCTCTTTTATAATCAATTTTTGTTTTGTGTTTTAGATAACCCAAAGTTGAGAAATCATGGCAACCGTTTCTTAACATGGCGTCATCAGATCGGCCATAAATTAACCGGATGTTAATGAAAAATGAAAATAAAATTTTTTTTGGAAGTTATTAACATGTTAGAAAACATACTAAAAATTTGTAAATGTCAAATAAAGATTAATGTTAAAAAAATGTAGTTGAAAAAAGAGGTCATTGAAACCTGGCTACCCCCTTAAAGCGTAGCTAAAAGAATATAGGACTTTGCTGTCTACTCTACTAATGAAGCCGCATTTAAGGAAGAGTACAACGATACTGATGAAGTCGATAGTGTGTCTAAGCCCTTTGACTTGAGAGTGTAGGACTCTTGAACTTAAACAATTGTCCTCAGTGTTTACTTCTGACAGTAAGGTTAACGCGTATGAGAGTCTGACTAGATACAATAAAAGAATTCTGCGTAGAGCACTGGCATATAGGAAGGAGCAGGTTTGGTCTGCATTCACGCGTAATGGACTTGTCTACATTCGGGTACGGGATGGCGACTCTCCTATAGCGGTATCAAATGAGGAGGCTCTTGACGAAATTGTTACAGAAGCAAAAGCAAAAGTGGCCGGATGATATGAACAATTACTTTTTTCACGTAAATGTTTTTCCTTTGTATTTTCTATTGCTCAAAATTTGTTTGATTTTTGCTCCGTTTCCTTTTATTGAAATTACGGATTTGTTTTTCTTCTTCTCTTGTTCTTTTATTCAAATTATGAATTTGTTTTTCTTTTTTCTTGCAATTTGGTTCAATGAACCCTTCCGGATGTGTGTCGCTCTCATTTTTGTTTTGATTAATAGTCGAGCGTTTTGCCGATGGAGCCTGCCCTGTGTTGAGAATAGATTTGCATATAGATGTCATATAGTGCATCTCCCCTGGACAAAGTATGAACCATGATAAATATATTCTTTTCGCAATCTACTGGATAAAATATTGTCAGCATAAATGCGAGGAGCTTGAGGAACAAATCTGGGCAACTACAGGAAATGTTTGCTAGAACTAGAGTACATGTTTTAATTGTGTGTGAAACTTGACTTAATAGCGATATTACATCAAAACTTGTGTCAATTCCGAATTTAGTCATCTTAAGAAATGATCGTGTAGGCCGGTTGGGTGGAGGTGTTACGATGAATGTTCACGAATCTTTGCGGAGCCATCATCTCCTGAGGAGATGTTTGAGTTTATTGGTGTGCAGGTTGAGTCCGGGTTTGATAAGTGCATAATTTTTGGAGCTTACTGTCCTCCGAATGGATTCCATTTGGAGAGTGTGACTAGATTTGCGGATGCGGTGCATTTTGCGACCTCACGTTGTCATGATGTAATTGTCTGTGGTGACCTAAATGTCAACGCACTTAGTCGGACTGCTATAAGAAATGAGCTGTTCGATTTGTTTCAGGTTTTGGACCTCAAGATTGTTAATCACATGCCTACCTACTTTAATTCGAACTCTCCTTCGCAACTAGATTATATTATTACAACAGAATTCAGGAAGGTGCTATTTCATAATCAAATTACTCCTCCGAGCAACTTCGACCATGACTTTCTTTTTATGACCCACAAATTTGACTTGCAGGGGGTTGCTGATAGTGTTACCTTACATATAGTGACTTCAAGAATCTTAACAGTACTTAGCTGATTGACGAATGTGATTCTATGGTCCGACATTTATTACTGTTATGATGTGGATGACAAGATAGTGATATTGTCTAATATGCTACCATATTTGTAAAACAAGTATGTACCATTAAAGGTATGCACGGTTCGCTCGGGCAAATGCCCGTGGATTACTCAGGAAATTCATAGTGCAATAGCCGAGCGTGATTTTTTATTGAAACGCTACAAAATAAATCGTGATACTCGAATGTTAAATATATACAAGACATTGCATAACAGGGTTACAGCAATGCTTCACACCTCTAAACGAGCTTACTTTGCATCCAAGTTGGATTTAAATCTACCTCCCAAAAACTTATGGAGGAATATTAGGAGTTTAGGGGTATATGAGCGGAACGCACCTTGTGGGGGTTTTGACCCTGACACTCTGAATGGCTTCTTCACTAGTGGCACTCGAGATGCAGCTCAGTCGAATCACTCGAGTGACGCGCATATCTCCGACACTTTTGAGGGTTTTGCTTTTAGATGTGTCAACACTGATGAGCTTTTACAAACTTTGTACTCCATAAAGTCAACTGTACCAGGACCTGATAATCTTCCTCCCAATTTTATTAAACTACTAGCGCCACATATATGTAATTGTTCCATTACTACATATTTATAACTTCGCATTAACAACATCGCAGTACCCTACGGAATGAAAGTTAGCTGTGGTTATTCTCATTCCAAAGAAGACCTCTCATACTCAACCATGAGATTTTAGACCAATCAGTTTATTAAGTTTCCTTGCTAAGGTACTGAAAAAACTCATATATAGGCAGATAATGGAATGTATGAAGGAGAATGGTTTGTTTTAAGTTTTAATTTAAATTTATTTATTTAAGCTTAATACAAGCTATAACATAATAATACATACTACAATTACAAGCTTCAACACAATACCAACACCACAAGCTATAATAAATTATGACAGAATAAATAAATAGTAAAAGCTACAATATGAGCTCTAATTAAAGTAGATACGGGCTGGATAGAAGAAGAATTAAGAAAAGTGATCAAAATGTGCGGGATCAAGAGGCTTTGTGAAGGGATGATTTACTCAGATGGAAGTCAAAGGAGGAAAGGTCGTTGACTTTTCGTAGCATCCTGGTAATTGGCTCACTTTGACCGTAGTTTGTGCGATGGCGGTCGAGTCGAAAAAGGGGAGTGGACCTAAGGTTGCGGGGATTGGTATAGATGGGTAAAGATTGCAGGATTGAACGGCAGTCTATGGCACCACTTAATAGCTGATGAATGAAGAGAATGTGGGAAACATCACGACGTTTACTTAAAGGTTGTAAGTCTATCAGTTTCAGACGGTTTTCATAAGGTGGAAGGTTGAATCTGTCTACCCACGGAAGATCACTAGAGCGAAGCGAATGAACCAACGCTGGACAGATTCAATCCTATTAATGTGAACTGTTTGTGTAGGTGACCATAGCTGGCTGGCATATTCAAGGAGAGGTCTAACGAAGGAAATATAGAGAGATTTGGAAACCTACGGATTGGAGAACTCTCTGGACCAGCGCTTCACAAACCCTAGCGCGGAGTTAGCTCTGTTAATTATGCTGTCAATGTGGGAACGGAAATTGAGTTCACTATCACAGATTATTCCGAGATCACACAAAGAGGTAACGATAGGGACTGGTACGTCGGTTAGCATGTAGACTCTCGGGGTGGGTGTAAGACGCTTGGGGGAATAAGAGATGGACTGGCATTTGGAGACATTGAGTTCAAGAAAGTTTTTCATGCACCATGTAGTGAAGGAATCGAGATCTTTTTGCAGGAGAAGAGAGTCAGTTGTGGAGGAGATATGTTTGATTATTTTCAGGTCATCAGCATAAATGGACAGCTCTGAGTGATTGATGACACATTCAACATCATTTAATGTAAGGATGAAAATTAATGGACCGAGGTGGCTGCCCTGGGGGCCGCCGGAACGAGCGACAATAGGGTTAGAAATGGATGAGCTGAAAAGAACATTGTACCGACGGTTGTTGAGGTATGATTGAATCCAGGAGATGAATCGGGAGGGGAAGCCTAGGCGATCAAGTTTGAACAAGATAACATTATAGTGTTGTTCTCTTGGCAGTCGGGTTTCAGATCTAAACACAGTTGCGAGACTGCTCTTTTGAGGGTGACGTCTGATATCCCTGAGGCTCTTGATAGAGACTATTTGACAATTCTTGTAATGCTTAACTTTAGCAAGGCATTCTACTCTGTTAACCATTCCAAACTTCTTTGTAAATTGGTTGATAATTTCAGTTTCTCATCATCAGGGGTTAGGTTGGTTGGAAGTTTCTTATCTAATCGGTGCCAACACGTGAAGATCGACGGCTCAAACTCACAGACAGAATACCTTCATTCAGTAGTTTCGCAAGGCTCACTACTTCGCCCGCTCTTATTTGGTCTCTATCTGAATGATCTACCATCTACAATCAGTAATTCTTCCCTACACCAGTACGCTGATGATGTTCAAATATATCTAAGTAGACCAGTAGGTATTCCGGCACTTGAGCGTGGGAACATTTGTGTGACCGTGGGAAAAAGTTTGACCTTGAGATGCCCTTTTTTGCTTTGAAATTGCCGACAGGTGTCATCCTTGTTATCTCACCAGGTGTCATCCCGTTATCTGTTATCACGTGACTAGGCACACGTGATGTTTGCGCTGTTTCGATGACGTCATCGATGTGTTTGGGTTCAGGATGTCGATTATGAGTAAAGCGCTCACCGACCCCATTGATTTTTGGGAGTAGTGATTACGTCATTGCTATGGATGTGAAATTGTGAGAGGTGCTGATTGAGCGTGTGGAAATAATTAATAATTAGGATTTATTAGTAACTTTCGATTATCGATTTAATAGAATATTTATAGATAGTTGAGTGTTATTAATAAATAACCGCATGTACACACATACGCACGTACGCCTCAATGTTAAATATGATTAGTAATACAGGGGTATTTAAATTTTGACTACCAGGCGATCATGAATTTAAGCACAAGAAAGCAATTTTCTCGCAACCCCAAAGCTATTGTTATGGTCAAGACGATGTGATCGCACATGTAGCTTATCATTAGACGGCGGCATAATATTCTTACTATGACCATAGCATGGCTTGCTAGAGTGAACAGCGTTATCAGTAAATTTTGCCCCGAAAAAACTTCATTACCTTATGAGTAACATAAAATGCTGTTGGTTTATATACTTTAAACATGGCCTGGTATTAGCCGTCGAATAAAATGCGCTTATAGCGTGTTTTAATATTGACAACCAATAATCAATATGTAGAATATGATTAATTGACCATTATTAACGATTATTACCTCAACTAAAATTGCTTTCATGCAATATGGATTGCAATATGATCTACTTCTGCTTTGCCGATGTTTCGCTGCATGAATCTGTAAAAATCGGTTTTTTTTTAGCTATCAGCATTAGGTATATTGAATTGCACTTAAACTGCTTAGGCATTCTTTAGTCATCTCTCAAAGTGATAAGTAGTAATAATAATTTTTAATCGTGAAAATGTCAAAATTTGTAATTGAAAAAGATTACACAACCTATATCAAACGATTTAATGTGCGGGGGCGTAAGGTGGAATTTAAAATAAGGGCCCCAACACCAAATGCGGAGCCGTCGTCATGGATTAAGAGCTCCATTGAAGATGTTATCCATTATGCCATGATAGAACTCCAGCCGGACGATCAGGTCGGCATTACGTTTTGTGGTGAAAGTTTTAAGGAAAGAGGCCCGGAATGGATGAGTTATAGAGCAACATCTACGGTTAAAGTCGAAGACATCTGGGAGATGATTTCCCGAATTTTCCAGAGTAATTCAGAAGGTTTAAACACCGACGCATTTTGCCTAGCTGTTACTTCCGTCAGGTTGCCACAAGGCAAAGGTCGAGGCAGAAAATATAATTCTTTCAATGAAGAGTGCGCAGTACATCGGGGTATTGTGTCGATAGAAAATAAAGTTAATTTATGTTTACCCCACGCTCTAGTTGTTGCAATAGGCCATGCTGACAAACACATCGATTCGAAAAATAGAGCTAAAATTCAAACAATACGAGATATAATTGAATAGTGCAACATAATCTGAGCCATTCAGCAATTCTATGATCTGTGGTACCATCAGGTTTCGTTTGCCAACAATTGGAATCCGAATCTCAGCCAGCATCGGACAGTTACCCAAAAAGTAAACAATATCATCATCTTCCTCTAAATTGCATAATTCGAAAATACTACTGCCCTCCTTCATCCTGAAATCATCTCTAAAATAGTTCAAAATATTAAGATTGTATTCAAGGTCATTATACAACCCATGTCTGACCGTTTGTTCAGCTCTTTCAACTGCTTTCTTACGCTCCCACTCTTGTTCCTTACTTATAATTAAATACAATTTATCCTTCAGGTTTTCCCTGGAGTTAAAGTTGCTTTCGGTGTTAATATTGTGTTTTTCTGAAAGCGTATGTATTTCTTCATACCAGTAGGTTTTTTTCCATAGAACTTCCCGCGCGAGACGTTTAGGTAACCTTCTGTCTTCATAATCAAACATCACTCCTAACAAGTAATCGTAGTGATGCTTGAGACTCTGAGAAAAGATAGTTGGTACTTATGTTTCTAGCGTCAAAGCATAGTTGGGTGTCTGTTGCGGCAACAAAAATAACCGCTTAAGGAAAAAACGTAAAAGTTTCTCCACTTCATCGTATCTTGCAAATCCCCAAACCTGTGAGCCATAACACATGATTGCCTTGGAAACTTCATTAAACAGTTTGAATTTCCCTGAGTCACTTATATTTTTGTTTAACATAAAGGATCTCCAAGTGCTGTTGATGGCATTTTTCGCAATTTTGATTTCAGCTTTTAGCTGTTCTACTACTGACAGTTTTGGCGTTAGTGTGATTCCTAAATAGGTGTACCTATTAACAATTTCGATTTCCGAACCGTGGAATACCCATTTTTCTTCCCGACTTTTGCTTCCTCCACCCTTCTGAAAAATCAAAACCTTAGTCTTATCGAGATTTACTTGAAGATTCCATTTTTGGTAATAATTGTCTAAGGAGTTAATCATTCTCTGAAGTACTTCGGGATTACTCGCTAGAATCACAATATCGTCAACGTACACTAAACATTTGATATTGAGTGTACCACATCTCATACCTGTCTCCAATTCTTCTTCCAGATCATTTATGAAAAAAGAGAACAGTAGAGGGCTTAGTGGACAGCCTTGTCTAACACCAGCATTTGTCGGAAAAAACTCAGAGAGTGTAGCCCCATCCCATACTCTTGCGGTAGTGCTTTTAGACATGCTTCGTATAACATTAACCATCCTGGCAGATATCCCACAATTATAGAACTTCAAGAACAAAGAATTTCTTTCAATTGTATAGAAAGTAGCACGGAAATCCACGAACAGAGCATAAACTTTCTTTCTTCTTTGTGTTAATTGGAGGTGTATTATGCTAGTTAGGCAAAATATGTTATCTACCGTGGAGTATCCCGTTCTAAATCCTGCCTGGCTTTCGGCCAATATCTGTTTTGAGTTTTCCCACTTTGTTAGTCTGTTAAGTATAATACCTGCAAATAACTTAAAATCCACATCCATAAATGATAAGCCCCTGTAGTTTTCAACCATGTTTGTGTCTCCCTTCTTCAGTATAGGATATATAACGGACTGGTTAAAACTAGTTGGTACTTCCCCTTTATCTATGATATTATTACAAAAGTACTCACCTACCATATATCCGCGATTCCTTTGAGTCCACTAGAAAGGTCCTACGACGATAGGCAAACAACACAACGTTGCTGGATCATCCCACGGCGCCGGCAGCACTAAATTGGAGACCATTTTCAGGTCAAGCCGGGTAAAATAAACGGAGCTTTTACCTTTTCCCCCCGCTAAAATCGAGAAGAAATATTAGAAAAGAGTAAGGAAAAAACAACACACAAGACACAACACCCAAGACAACGATCACACAACACAAAACATGAAAGATAAAACCCTCAACCAATTTCCTACTTACCCGTGTCCGCCACAAATTCCAACTCCCTTCCGATATTTTTCCCTCCACATCCTTTCTTATAGGGCATCCAATAAAGTCCTCTCACTGGCCTTAACCTGAAATCAAATAAAATTATGAGTCAATAATGCCTCTTTAAAGCACCATCTAAGAAGAGTACAAAAACAACAAAGATAGAACTCACCTGCCATTTCAATCAATTCTCCAAAATACTCCAGAATCTACCAACCCCCTGGAAAGATTACTTTGAAAAGTAATACTTACCTGTGAATCGAGGAACTTCCCTAGTCGGCGTAGCTGTCAATTCCTGCAAATATCATTCAGAGATTTCTTGATGTACTCCATGTTCCATGAAGATCTGCAAGCTGAAAATCGATAACCACCACCTGGAGGACCTAGAAGGAGGAAAATATCCGATGAAAACAACAGAAATAAAAAATCTTATCACAAAATCCTAGGCCTAACCTCACAAATTAAAAAACACGAATTACCACAAAAGTACACTTTGCAGTAGATTAGGAGTAATTTTTACCTTTGTGATTATTGAAAATCTTTGCAATTAAATAAGAATCTAACGAAAATTAATTAAAAATTGATCTTACCTGATGTTAGTCCTTTTTTTAGCACAAATTAAGTCACTTTCGAATTTCGAAATTAACAAAAACTATAAAAAGGCTCACCGCCATCTTGAAACTCTCTTTTGTAAAGCAGAAATTGCCACGGTAACTTAATACAAGAACTTTACACAAAATCAATAACGTTGTTTATTTTCAAACCCGCCAAACTGCCCTTGAAGTTACGGCTCCACTCAACAGGGATTTCGAAGCGACCCGGCTTAATTTTCGCAGGCCTCAAACGGAATCCCCAGTCAGGAGAGCTCACCATCAAAACAACCGCACGGAAACATAGATCACACCAGCTCTAAGCAAAACACCAAGTAGCACCTGCACTAGCACACGGATCACCTCATTACGATCACCAGGTACTTCAGATCTCACTCACGGAGCATAAACTACACTCAGGTAACACATTCTTCACTTTTACTTCAAAACGAGTGACACTTCGAAAAGAATAGTGATTTTCTTTTACTTGTCGAGTATCGGAAAAGAAAAAACAATTATCAGTGAAATCTGCAAAACACGGTGAACTAGACACTATTACCTTACGCGACACGGACACTTTTAATACGACTAAGTTGTGCTATCTAATTTGAGAACTTAATTAATCCGCGGATACAAGAGTAAGTGAATTAGGCGCAGAGATTGCCAAAACACAATTGAAGTTGTTCAATATACTAACTTTTTCACAATACGGATACTAATTTGTAGTACCAAACAGCTGAACACGATAGGCTACCGCTCGGCCAGACCGCTATATCCGTAACAATATTATTCAAAACACTAAACATTCTACATAGGAAATTTTTAGGAGCACCTTTGAAGAATTCATAAGGTATTCCGTTTAGATCAGGAGCCTTATCATTTTTTGCCCTATGGAGTACATGCAGCAACTCATCTAGCTCTATAGGTTTGTCCAGAAAGTTGTCCCTAATATACGGAGCCGAGTATTGAATTGGGCATGCCCTCATTTCGGAACTGAGCAAATCTTCGAAATAATGCCTTAACGCTGGATGGTGATTGTTGTGCCTTTAACAAACTTTTTCCCTTGAAGTTTCTTTTCTATTGACCACCATTCACGAGAACTTGTTAATTCAGAGAGGGTGGCTGCACATTGCTCGTAATATGCTTCTTCCTTGGTCTTAAATAGCTTACGGAAATACGAATTAGCTTCTATATATCTATAGACGTTCAGCCATCTGAAGGAAATCTTTCTCGCGGAAACACAGCTACTATCAAACCACTTTTGCGGTTTCTTTCCTCCAGTTGTAACTGCAACTGTTTTAATTGCGCTTACTAAGCTATTAATCGTGGCCTGGGCATCCTCAAAGTGAGGAGCCTTATCGATTATATTTCTGAGAAACTGCTTATATCTTTCCGGTTGCTGTTTATTCCAATTTAATTTCGGAAGTAAATTTAATTCCTGCATATTAGTTTGGGTAAGTGCCGCATTACTTTTTAAACTAAGGCATAGTGGGAAGTGATCAGAATACATTTCACGAAGTACCTCAAACCTATTCAGATATGAAATTGTAGGGATTGTCGCCGCAACAAGGTCAATTACATAATTTCCATTTCGGTAAGCAAATGTTATTTCTCCCTCTCTATCCCCTTGCATATATCCGTTTAACAATACTAACCCCATATCCTCACAATTTCACAATTTCCTTTCACATTAACAACTTTGTCTTTAGACCTTCGACTAAAAGATACCGATTAGTCATGACTTTCGTCAGAAGTTGCCTGAAGTTCTCCCACTCTTGTATTAATATCTCCTAATATAATAAATTTATCATGCTGCACATGCGCAACACATTCCGCCAATTCACTAAAATCTTCATCCCATTGACTACCATTTATATAAGCAAGAATGAGGAGTAATTCCTTCTTCTATCTTAACTACACATCTATTATTTATATAAGCATACGACAATGTACCAACACTGGCTGAACTTCTAACACCAAACAGGCAACCGCCTTTTGCTCTACCATATTGGGCTCATCTAGAATCACTATCCCAATTCAGTAAAAAGTTGGCAAAATACTTTTTGTAATCATGAAAATTACTTTCTGTAACGTGAGTCTCATATAAAAAGAACACATCAAAAGTTGCTACAAAGTTAAAGAAGTATGGAAACATTAATTTATTTTTTAATCCACAAATATTATATGTTAATATTTTTAATTCCTTTTCTTTTGTAAATTCATTCCACCACTTCTACCATTTCACTTCCTACCCGACAGACGACGATTTCCTACAAATTTACGTTACTATTTCCATATTTTTAATACTATCTAGTAAGATATCAGATACAATTCTCTTTACATTAAGGTCTTTCCTATAAAATAGTTTTTTAAAAAAAAGTTGAACCGACTTCACAAAAAGCGCTAAAAAGGATAAAATAATTTTTAATTTTATATCTATTACGACATTTTGAAGTCGGTGCAAATCAAACAAACCAAACAACTACAACAAAAATATTTAATCGTCATTTCTTATGATCCCGTACATAAACGTTCAGTTAGTATTATGTATTATTTTCAATTGTGGTGCTGTAGTTGTTTTATTTGTTTAATTTGCACCGACTTCAAAATGTCGTAATAGATATAAAATTAAAAATTATTTTATACTTTTTAGCGCTTTTTGTGAAGTCGGTTCAACTTTTTTTTTAAAAACTATTTTATTTTTCACTTTTTAGTGTCTTCGACTCTATACAATGAAGGAAGAACCATCCAAATCGGTCCACGAGTTAAAAGTTAGTTATAACCCCCTACCCCACCACCATTCCACTAAACTTTTTTTCTCATGGTATCAATCAAGGAACATACTCTACCGAACAGAAAAGGAATCATCGAAATCGGTCCACGAATTACGAAGTTACTACCCCTTCCCCTCCCCCATCACCACCATAGGACCAAATTACTCTCCTAATAGCAATGGGGGATCACACTCTATACAACAGCAAAAGAACCATCCAAATCGGTCCACGCGTTACAAAGATAGGTTCCAACCCCCTTCTCCCACCCCAACCACACCAACAATTTTTTTTCTCGTGGTATCAACCAGGGAGCATACTCTACCCAAAAGAAAAAGAAATATCCAAATCGGTCCACTCGTTACGATGTTAGACTACTCCTCCCCTCACCCAACCCTCTACCATGGGCCAAATTATTCTTCTATTAGCAATGGGTGATCACACTCTATACAACAGCAAAGGAACCATCCAAATCGGTCCACGTGTTACAAAGTTATGTTCCACCCCCCCCCCCCCCCCCCTTCACACCCCAGCAACATTTCTTTTCTCGTAGTATCAACCAAGCATCATATTCCACCCAATTGAAAAAGAATTATCCAAATCGGTCCACGCGTTACGAAGTTAGACTACCCCTCCCCCCCACCCACACCTTTCACCATAGGACCACATTATTCTCCTATTAGCATTCGGGGATCATACTCTATACAACAGAAAAAGAACCATCGAAATCGGACCACGCATTACAAAGTTAGGTTCCACCCCCACCCCCACCCCCATTCCTCCAAATTTTTTTTCTCCTGGTATCAACCACGGAACATACTCTACCCAACAGAAAAAGAATTATCCAAATCGGTCCACGCGTTACAAAATTAGCCTATCCCTCCCCCCTCCCCCCACCCTAGGTCAAATTGTTTTCTCCTATTAGCAATGGGGGATCATACTCTGTACAACAAAAAAAGAACCATCCGAATCGGACCACGCGTTACAAAGTTAGGTTCCACCCCCACCCCCACCCCCATTCCACAAAATTTTTTTTCTCCTGGTATCAACCACGGAACATACTCTACCCAACAAAAAAAGAATTATCAAAATCGGGTGGCGCGTAACGAAGTTATGCCCGGTCAGACATAAAAAAAAATAAAAAAAAAAATAAAAAAATAAAAAAAAATACGCGTCGAACTTAGAACCTCTTTGTTTTTGGGAAGTCGGTTAAAAAATCACACAATTTCTCTAGACCACTTCTTCCATCGTGCATAATAGTACTACTTTCTATTTCAAATACTTTACCTCTTATTATCATTTTATCATCTCTTACCGAAATTCTTCTTTTGTCTGCATTATTTAAACTACTCCTGATCTTAAAAAGCAGCTTCCTCTTTCTCCATATATCCACTGGGTAATTTTTATCTACGAAGATTCTCGTACCCTTCAATTTTCTGCTAGCCTTAATCACTTTTACAGCTGACTTTTAGTTCAAACTCGACTTTAATTAAGGTACTTTGAGTATGATTTGTGGGGATTTTAAACACGCTTTGAATTTGTAGGGGAACAGGTAATTCCATGACTTCTCTGCAAATTTTGCTTATAATCGCCTCTGCTTGTTCCCTCGCTTCCAGTTTGTCATGCATTTTAAATATTATTGCTTTTTCCCTAGCCTTCATTTCAAGATGGTCCACTCTAAGTTGCAGCTGTTTTTCTTTCTCCATTAACTCGTTTACTGTAGCTTCCAATTTTGCATTTTGCACTTTCAGGTTCGCAATTTCGGTTGATAGAATTTGAAATTTCATTTTCATGGAGTATCTTAAAACGCAGCTACACCGTCCTAAATGGCGCACAAAGTCAACTTACCTTAAAGGGGAACTTGTCCTCATCAAGGAAGAAAACTTGCCACCATCCGCTTGGGCGTTGGGCGGAATTCAAGCAACATATCAAGGTCCAGATCAGTTGGAAGGAGTTGTCACAGTCAAGACTGCAAAAGGAGTACTACAGAGGCCAATCACAAAAATCTACCAGTGGATAATGGTTAAGAGTCCTATTAGGGGGGCAGTACGATTAATTTTGTAACCCACTATTGTCACTTAAATTCACTATATATAGCTTATTTTCCTTCGAAATCGTTATTAAAACTAGATTGACATTTAATTTACCGCGATAAACTTGTATTACTGCAATTAATTGGAATTCATTTATTCACACTTGAATATATACCTTTTTCTACAATGAGGAGGAAAATCTTCTAAAATACACCCGGAGACCCAGCTAGTGTGGGATTTGTACCCACTAAAAACCATCTCCACTTCGCGTCCGCATTACTTCAGTGTGGTGGCTGCCTACCTAACCTACCTACCTTTATAGGGTACTTAATTTCCTAGCTATACGTCAATGGCTACTTAAACTTATTTCTAATCTGGACTAAACCCGCCTTAGGTTTTTCTCCTTATTTTCAGTAATGTACTTCACTATTCTGTACATTATTGTCCATTTTTCCCATTCTGCAGTCAGACTCTTTGTCATATTGGCTGCACAGAATGCCTCTACCGTGTACTGACTGTACTCTCACTTCTCGCACATGAAAAGTGTGTGTTCGGCATCATCCGTTTCTCCACAGTACGGGCACTTATCCGTATCTGCCCTGTTTCTTCTGTACAAGGAAACGGAAACAGCCGTGACCAGAGAGTGCCTGGGTTAGGAAATGGTCCACCTCTCCGTAAGCTCTGTCGATCCATTTCTTGATGTTAGGTATCAGCCTAAGCGTCCATCTACCATGTTGGCCTCCTGTCCATCTTGTCTGCCAGATCCGCATCAGGATTTCCCCAGCTTCAATTCTGGCCATACCATCATATTTTAATGACCTTTCTTGGACCATTAGGTCCATAGGCGGTACTCCCGTTATCACCCCAGCAGCTTCTGCTGAGATCGTTCTGTATGCGCTAACGACTCTTATTAGTATCCCTCGTTGTATGCTAGTCATTTCTAGTCTTGATTGTTTTGTTCATTGCGTCGTACCAGACAGGCGCCGCATACAATATTTGCGATTGTACAACGCTCGCAAGTGTCCTTCTCTTTGATGCTCTTGGGCCGCCTATATTGGGCATGATGCTGGACAGTGCTGTTATTGTCCTCCCTGCTTAAAGCAGGACCTTGTCAAGAGTGTCTTGAGAAGGTCATCCTTTGGTCTATCCAGACACCTAGGTACCTGGTTTCTGGACTCGTCTTAACATCTTTACCTTGTATAGTAAAGTGTATCGGCACTATTTTCCTTTTAGCAGTGAGCAGCACTGCTTCTGGTTTTTCGGCGCAATCTGGAGGTGCAGCCTGTCCTTCCAGTTCGCCACCCTCTGCAACGCAGTGTTGACCCTGGTCATGACCATTGCTACGTCATCTGCAAACCCTATCAGGGTTACTCCTTCGGGTTGCTCTTTTTCCAGTAAGTCGTCATATAGAACGTTCCAAAGCATTGGGCCCAACACTGATCCTTGTGGGACACCGCTATTTATACTCATTTCTACCGTTCGCCCCTCTGCTTCTTGCACTATTTTTCTCTCAGAAAGGTAAGATGCGATGACAGCTATCAGGCTTTCGTTTACTTGTCGCTCTCTTAGTTCTTCAAGTATTATCTGCCACGAGGCGCTGTTGAAGGCGTTCTTAACGTCTATGGTGACCATTGCCCATAGCCGACGGTTTCTTGCTACGTAGGCATGCGCTTCTCCTGCTATCCTGAGGGCTTCCATTATGGCGTTGACGGTCTGTCGGCCTTCTCTGAAGCCGTACTGCCTTCTCAAAAGGTCTCCTGACTTCTTGAGCTCATCTTTGAGTCTTATTAGGATAAGTTGTTCGTACAATTTACCCTCAACGTCAAGCAAGCAGATTGGCCTGTATGATGCTGGAGCATCTATCGGCTTGTATCCTTTTTAAAGCAGGACCAACAGTGCTTTTTTCCACTCTGTCGGGAATAACCCCTCGTTGGTAAGTCCATTGTAGACTTCTAGCACGTAGTTTGGTTTTAGAGTCTTCCAGCACGCCTTTTTGGCTTTTTTAATAACATCTTTTAACCTTTTCCTGCTGGTGTTCTATTCTTCCCATTTCCTCTGCCTTTCCACTGCTGAGCGTCTGGGACTTCTGGTATAGGACCTTCTGTCTCTCATGCACTTTCTTCGTAACTATGCAATGTCGTTATTCCGCCAGTAGACCGGAGTTTTCCTGGTTTGTTCTCTCTTTCTAGTCATTGCTTGGTTACTGACGTGCTTCAGCATCTCCATGAAACCTGCCGCAGTAACTGTACTTCCGTCGTGGGGACGGTGCGCTATCTCAACTTCTAGCTTTTGTTGTTCTAACTTCTGACGTTGCCACCCTTCAGGACTCCTACTTTTTGCTTTCCTGCCCGATTTTGCTGTTACGACCTCGTCTTCCGTGACCAGCGTCAGGTCTAGGATAGATGCATATCCTAGCGTTTGGAAAGTTGGCTTATCTCCGATGTTGGCGATAAGTAGCCCGTACTCAGCTATCCAGTCGGTGACAATTTGACCTCTTGAGCATTGAAGTCCCCTGCCACAATTGCGCTTTGCGCATTGGCTCTGATGCGCCTGCCAATGTCATTTAGACTAAACTCCAGCTCAGCAGTATATCTGTTCCCCGAGAAGTAGCAGCTGTAGATGGTAAGTTCGAGGATTTTAATGGCTGCATCAGCTTCCTTATCCGATACCTAGTCAGTTCTACCTTTGATGGCTATTTTATTTGGCTCACTTACCAATATTACCCATACCCCTTTTTCTCTGCCTTTGGCTATTGCCATATGCAGGGCCAGGCGGCTCCGATTTGTGTTTATTTGTAGTATTTTCATACTACTTGCCTATGCCGTTATCCTTTTTAGGAACCCCGACCCCCTGATCCTTGTTGTTTGGGTATCTGACATGCCCAGACTGGTGCCCCTCTTTTTCGTAGTGCACACGGTATGGCTTGTTTGTATAGCTGCCAGCCGTATGTCCCTCCTTGCCACATTTAAGGCACAGATGCTCTCTGTCCTAATTTGCCTACTTTAAGGAGCTTCAGAGCGAAATTTTCCGCCAACACCGATGTTACGTTCTGCCTCCCTTCGTAGGTTGCCCCCTGGGCGTTCAGCTCCACAGTCTCCGGGCTAACCCCAGCAGCGCTGCATATCGCCTCTCTTATTTCGTCTAAAGTCCATATATATATATATATATATATATATATATATATATATATATATATATATATATATATATATATATATATATATGTATATATATATATTTATATAATAGTATATTTATTTTTAATAATTTTGGTTCAAAAATTATGGAACAAATAAACGCTTTATGGTGCTTTATATATCTCAGTACCGTATCTGTTTTATCTTTTTTCTGAAAGAGTGCTATTTTAACTGGTATTTCTAGACACTTATAGTTCATGATTAAAACTAACAGTTATATTGGACTATTTATTTTTTCCGTTCGATGAAAACTGTTAAAAAGACCTTTTATTTTTTTCTGGCAAAAATAACTGGTCCATTTGAACTTTTATTTTTTCAGTCTGACGAAAACTGTTAAAAAGAACTTTTTTTCTGCCAAAAATAACTGGTACATTTGAACTTTTTTTTACAAAAAAAATCGGTCCATTTTAGGCATTTTTACCAAATTTTCAGATGGTTCTCGAAAACGGTAAAAATGCCAGCGTTTTTTTATATCTTAGAATGCGAAAAATGCTTTTAAAATGCAAAAAACGCTCGCATTCCTTTCTGTTTTCGAGAAGCAATCTGAAATCTGGGTATTGCGTAGTTTTTGGTTCAGCAAATAGTTTGGTGATACAAAAAAATAAAAAAGTTCCAAGTCGTTTTTTGTAAAATTTTGCAAACTTTTGAAAAAAAAAGTGCATCTAAAATAGACCGCTTTTTTCCTATTTTATTCTGAAAGAACGGGAAATTTTCCATAAAAATGTGTATGGAAATCGCAATTCCTTATTTCAGTCCGGAACTATAAATAAGAGAAAACGCGTGATTTTCAATAATCCTCGGTTTTTGCAATTTAAAAAAAATTATAACTCGAAAACGAGGTGCTAATCGAGCTAAACTTGTTTTACTGACACTTCATTGTTTTCAAAAATATAAACAAAAAACACGTCATGCTCACTTGAAAAAGAATCCACCATATATATATATATATATATATATATATATATATATATATATACAGGGTGTAACGTTTCTAGAGGTCAATACGAGTAGAAATGATAGCTCTCGCCTAGACAAACAAAAAATTGTATAGCAGGGGGGGGGGGGGGGGGGGGGATCTTAACCGTTTGGGAGTTACAGGGTGATTCATAAATTTCAGTTTTTCATGGTATGTACATTACTCTTTTATTTTTATCTTTTGATCTACCCAACATAGCGACATCAAACAAACCCTACAAAAACTACTATCCGAATTACCATATTTTTATTGCATTGCAAACCTTATTATCTTTTCAAAAAGGTGCAACATGGCATGGTAGACAAAGAATTAGAAAAACCGCATCCTTAGAAATCCCTAACTAGCTAATTATTTTATTGCACTTTAGGTAGGAAATTCTTTAGATAAACAACATTTTTAAGATAAAGGGTCAAAAATGTTTATTTTGGGTTAACAGGTAATTAATTTTAATAATTGCTGCGAAAAAGTTATAAAATCGTTATTGTAATTTTAGTTAGCCAGAATTCACACCCTTGTATCCTGGCGTTCTGTTGCTCATATCTGATGGATATTTTGCTATAAGAAAGGGTCAGTCAGCAAGAATACCTATCATAGTTGAAAAACGAATCAATAAGTACGGGTGTTTTCAAGCAAAAATTATTAAAAAATGGTAGAATTTACTTTTGAGGACTACGCGGATATTATTAACATTTATGGTGTAGAAGACGGAAACGACAGAGCGGCTGGTATTGGAATATCAAAGGAGATTCCCTAATCGGCGAGCACCACAAAGAGGGGTTTTAACACGGACTGTCCGAAGGTTAAGGAAAACAGGTAGTGTAACTTCACACGACTGAGTGATACGATCCGAAACTTAGGGAACTTTTGCCGACATCGAGCAGCAAATAATCACCATCGTGAGGCAAGACCCTGAGACGACCCTCAAGACGATTAGGAGTGTCCTCATGTTAGTTTTGGAGGGTTCTTTATCGAGAGGGATTACGTCCATATCACCATCACTCAGTCCAAGAACTGCTGGGAAGAGAATCCGAGAGAAGACTGAAATTTATTACTTGGCTCCTGGAATGCGACATTGACGACGGGGCGTTTCTGGACCGAATTCTGTGCACGAATGAATCTCAGTTCACCAGTGATGGTATCACGAACTTCCATAACCTCTATACCTGGTCGAAAACTAACCTGCGCAGGACAAAGATGCCCTCATTTCAGCAGAGGTTCAGTATCAATATATGGATTGGTATCATCGGCAGAATTTGGTAGAACCATTCATTTGCCGCAAGTGCTCAGAAATCAAATTTATGCGACTTTTTGAAGAACACACTGCCAGATCTAATAGAGGACATGCCTGTACATAATCAAATTGTTTTACCAACACGATGGAACACCAGAGCATACTGCTAACATTGTGAAGGCAATACCAAGCTTCCTAACCGCTGGATTGGACGAGGTGCACCGATTCCTTGGACTGCTAGACGTCCAGACCTTACCTCATAGGACTTATGGGGAGCAATAAAGTATGAAGTTTATTTAAGCCCTGTAAACACTACAGAGGATTTAGGTAGCAGAATTGGGAATGCAGCACCGAAAATACGGGAGAGGCTGGATGCAATGCGCGTTAAAGAGGGACTTGGAAGGAGATTGTTTGCTTCCAAAGTGGGGGTGGACATTTTGAACAGCTTTTGTAAGTTACTAAAATTAATTGTAATACATTTTGAATTCAATAAAAAGAATTTTAGAGTTAATATAGATTTTCAAATATTTCCCGATAAGTTTTCTACTTATAAACTTCTACACCCTTTGGGAATGTTGTACCTCTTTGGAATAGTAGTTTTTGGGCAATTCAATAAAAATAAAAAACAGATGTACTAATTACATGAGTTTCGGAGAAAATTTGGGAATATGCCGAATTTTAGGTAATCTCAAACCATTTTTTTCAATTTTGGAAGTGACTGCACCTGCAATGGAACTTTGGAGAGGTCTTTGGAATAGTAGTTTTTTTAGTCTCTTTTATGCCGGACTAGTCAAAGAAATAGAGAAAGTCGAAAGGGATTAGCTAATCATCAAATTACCACACAATTGCGTGAGACTTGAACCTGATTGACGCAAATTGACACTGTACTTCCCGAAAGCCTCAAAATTGTATATTACGTATGAATCATTACTTTAATTAATCCATAAATTCTCACTATAAAAAACGATAGGTTTGTGTAATCCTGCATTAGTAAGCTAAATCTATTTAGCATTAGGCCTCTTGTAATACTTCCATCATGGAGACAGTATAATAAATGGTTATCTGAGTTCACAATAATAAAATTGTAAATTAAATTCACAAGAGAACAATGAATGCAATGAAAATATGTTATCTTCTATTGAAATGGTCTCAATTTCACAGTTTATGTATGCATTAATTCCGGTACAAAAGAAAAATTTAAAATTGGACTTTTGGAGGTGGCGAGTCCGAAATTCTGATCTATTCAGTCGGTGGGTATAATTTCCAACAATTAATATGTGATTTAGTAAATGTTCTTTGTTCGAGGATTAAGGATAGAACTTAATTTGGGTTCACTATAATTCATTCACAGAACGTATGCAGTTTTTCGTAATATGATCATAATACACAGTTTATTTAAAATATACCTTTCATATACGCTTCCAGTGAGTTTTTGTTTCAATATAAATATGTTCGTATTTCCCAAAAAATCCCTCGCCAGTATCCAAGTTTTCCTCCGAAACAAACATAAATTAATTTAATAAATAACACAAATCAATTGCAAACATATTTCTCACCTAATTATGTTCCCAACAGCATCCACTTGAGAAGTTCGATGTCTTCTATCTAATATCCATCATAGTCAATGTCCAATTTATCCGGCCCTGAAAAATAACAAACAAATGCAAATAATCAAAGTTTTCTGATATGTGTTTATAAAACTTACCTAATTACAATTATTTAATTCCTGCAGTCATCCGACCACATCAAAACAAATAAATTTTTGACAACAACATTGCAGATGTCAAGTTTCCAATTCGACAAGGCACAGAATTTCGACGCTACAATCTGCAGATCTTACCCCATTGGAGTTTTTCGTATGGGGAAAAATGAAGGACAAAAGTTTGCTCTAGGTCATTTAACAATAGAGACGAATTTGTATTGCAGAATTGGGACTGTGACGTAAAAAATAGCCGAGAAGATGGCTACAATATACTTTAAATAGGGAATTAGAAAGAAGTTATTAGAATTCATCGAAAGTGGCGGAGGGCATTTCGAACAGATTTTGTAACATGATAATATTAAATGTAATAAGTCTTGAATTCAATGAAAAACAGTTTAGGTTTAATTTGAGTTCAATTTCTTTAAATTGCAGATTCTTATAATATTCCCAAACGATTTTCTACGTAGAAATTTCTACATCCTTTCTCTTGCTGGCAAGTACCATTTTGGAAAGGTAATAATATTGGAAATTTAATAAATAAAAAACAGGTGTATTAATCATATGAAGTTCATGGAAAATTTTGGAAAATGCTAAATTTTAGGTAATCGAAAAAAATTTTTTTTTCACTTTTGGAAGTGATTGTACCTGCAATGGTAAGAGTTAGATAAACGCATTTCATCATTTTAGAAAAATCAATGGAATAGTAGTTTTATGGCGTTTGTCTGATGTCGCTGTATTGAGTAGATCAAAAGATAAAATTACAAGAGTAATGTGCATAACATGAAAGTTGCAACCTGTAACTCCTTAATATGATCATATCATGAAAATAATTATGCTTGTTCTGACAAGTAGAAAATTAGTTTATTGATTTTTTCTCAGAATTCGCCTCCTTTTCGCTATATACTACTTAATTGCCGTCTATTTGTCAGTGGCTGTACCAAACTAGAGATAAAAGTCTTGGCTGTAGTGAGTAAAGGGGGCAACAGCTTAATTTAATTGATTTTTCATTGACCTTTATTCCCTATGATTTATTCACTAAACTAATATAAAACATCAAATGGTTTAGAATAAGATTAGATGGTAAAATAAGAGCTAACTAAAGCCCACACTACTACTAGAATGGGAGTTTTGCCATTCGTTAATCTTTTAATCCGGATTTTTGCAAACTAAGTTTTTTATTCCTTTCGCTCAGGTTACAGATCCACGTAGTTAATCTCAACAGAAAATCAACAGCCTCATTATTTTAATCTTAAAGAATTTTTTTGGATTTAAAGTCATAAGACGATTTCCTATTACATGTATGTTCCTTGTTTTATCATTGTAATAATCGGTTGAGTGCCTTAGAAATGTGTAGCCGCAAAGAATGGGAAATAAACTGCAAAAATTAGCAATGGAAAATAAGTCAATACTAAAAGTATTAATGCTTTTAATAAAAACTCTTAAAGGTGATTAAAACGCGATTATTATTTCGTTAAAAGTAAGAAATTTTCTTGTAATTTGGTTAATTTTGTCATTAAAACTTGTGTTATATTTTTGAAATTTTCGGATTTCGACTGAGTTGTTAAAAAATTGGCAAATTTAAAGTTTTAATAACAGCAAAACCGGTGAATATTTCAAGGATGTGTGAAAATGGAAAAGCATGCATGCTAATAGGAAATATTTTTTATAGATATTTATGTTGTTTACAGAAAAATTTAATTATGTAACGAAGACTAAAGTATCTGAAACCTGCAACGTAAATAAAAGGAAACAGAGAACTGAATTCTTTATAAGAACTCGTTCTATCGGCTCAATTTCTTAGTGAGAAATGTTGCCTTACTGATGTTGTTTTCGCTTGTATTTTGGATTGCATCCGAACCAAAAACCTTTCAAAGTTATTAGTTTAAAACGAGTCCGATTTTTTTACTTTCGTTTGTACAGAATCTTCAAATTCGTTTGGCAACTTTTAAGTGAAATTTCAAAAATATGGCAAAAGCTCTTTCAACCGAAGATAAATTCCTGCACAAATTAATTATCCTTTTCCTTTTTAAATAATAATGTTACTACTGCAAATTTCCCAAGCGTGCCAATAATTTCGAGAAACAGCTTAAACCTGAGCTTATTGAAGCGAATTCCTTTTGAAATTAGTAGAATTTCGGAAGATTTAAAGATAGTTACAACGCAGGCGTAATAAAAGTAAGACTCATGGTCTACTCCACTCACGTAAATTCAAAAGCTTTTATTACTTTAAAAAAAGCATTTTAGGTACTAAGAACTTCATGCTGCTCTTTTTAACCGACTTCCCAAAAACAAAGAGGTTGTAAGTTCGACGCGTATGTTTTTTGTTGGGCATAACTTCGTAACGCGTCGACCGATTTTGATGATTCTTTTTTTTGGGTAGAGAATGTTTACCGATTGGTACAATGTCAAAAAAATTTTTGGTAGGGTGGGGGTGGGGGTGAAACCTAACTTTGTAACGCGTAGTCCGATTTGGATGGTACTTTTTTTGTTGTACAGAGTATGGTCCCCCATTGCTAATAGGAGAAAAAACTTTGGTCTAGGGTGGGGGAGGGGAGGAAGGGGTAGTCTAACTTTGTAACGCGTGGACCGATTTGCATAATTTAACTAACTTCGTAACGCGTGAACCCATTTCGATGATTCCTTTTCTGTTCGGTAAAGTATGTTCCTTGATTGATACCATGAGAAAAAAAGTTTAGTGGAATGGTGGTGGGGTAGGGGGTTAAAACTAACTTTTAACGCGTGGACCGATTTGGATGGTTCTTTCTTCGTTGTATAGAGTCGGAGACACTAAAAAGTGAAAAATAAAATAGTTTTTTAAAAAAAAGTTGAACCGACTTCACAAAAATCGCTAAAAAGCATAAAATAATTTTTAATTTTATATCTATTACGACATTTTGAAGCCGGTGAAAATTAAACAAATAAAACAACTACAGAACCACAATTGAAAATAATACATAATACTACCTGAACGTTTCAGCTTACGGGATCATAAGAAATGACGATTAAATATTTTTGTTGTAGTTGTTTGGTTTGTTTGATTTACACCGACTTCAAAATGTCGTAATAGATATAAAATTAAAAATTATTTTATGCTTTTCAGCGCCTTTTGTGAAGTCGGTGCAACTTTTTTTTTAAAAACTATTTTATTTATTAAATATTGTTTTAGGCTTTCATTTTAATACTGAACGAGCACGGTTTTTTTTACTAACCCACGTATTGAAATTTTATACAGTGCACATCTCCCTCTAGTTTATTTATTCTAAGGCCTTAATAACGATTGAAAATGTCAACTAACAATTAGCATCTACTTAGCTAGGTGAATCTGAACTGAGCCCTAGGAATCTGTAATAAATTAATTGTAATCCGAGTCTGACCTTAACTTTCGCTTCAAACGAGTACTTTGACGACACTTTTATGTATATTTACACTCACAACTTACAAAATATTTTAATTCATGTACTTACATTAATAACTTTTAATTGAACCACCATTTTGCTATTAAATATATTAAAGTTCTACTTTTCTTAAGTCATCCGACAAAACAAAATATTTGGACATAACAGATGGACACAAGAAAAGCTAATGCCAACTTAATTAGAGCAACTGTCTGCTGAATTTCTCAGCAACATATAGATAGAATTAAATTAAATATATAAAATAAAAATAAACTATTTCACTTCCGGCCATTCGGAAAATGTCTCTTGAAAGTTTGTTAATCTGAAATATATCTTAAAATCTCGTATTTCCTTCAGCTGAACACCGTTTACTTAAAAACAAATGTTCTTTGAAAGTGCCTATAATTGAGGTCAGAGAAGTTAAATTAATGTCACAAACTCTTTAGATACCACGAATTATTAGTTCTTCGAAGGCAACATTTGGAATAAGCTCTTATGTCCAAGAAAATGTTAATTAAAGAGTTTTACTTTTTATACGAATAAGGAACCAATTACTCGTCAATTTGACAAATTTTAATAAATAAACTTTCAAAGTAGTCGGATCCAAACACACATACGAAACAAAGTTCATAGGGATGAGGTATACTATGTTATAAAATATTAATTTTATTTATACCAATGCACTTCATAAAAAATTCTTCAGATTTAAAGTCAAACTAAACCATACTCTAAACTACGCCATTGTCAGCGAGATTGTCTTCCAGGATTGTTATTATAACAATATAAAAAAGAACTAATGACTTAAAGGTAGAATTCAAAGGTAAATAAAACATAGATAAGGAAATTACATTATAATTATTTAATTAGTTTTCAATGAGCAATAATCAACCTGATAAATCATCTAAGCCGTAGCTAATGAGTAGCAGTTATGTTGTTAAATCATATACCTCCTATACTTCCAGGCTTTCTCAAAAATCACAATAAGTTTTAAATTTGTTAAATATCTTTCTGCGAGGGAAATTTCGAAATTGTCGTACCTTTGCTATATAAAACATAACTTGCGCACATTTGCTAACCCTTACCCCAATGAAAAGGTGAATTTTAATTATAACTCAAAGCTTGGCGAAAGAGCCGCCTGCATATGAATTCATAACTCCACTCTTTTGCTTTTAGCTGTATGTGTTTATGTTGAGGAATAAGCTTTACATCTCAATGCCATAATTTCCAGGAGCTTTGAATCCAACTAGACAGAGGTAACCATTTGAAAGCTAATGTTTCGCAGTCAACAAGTTTTCCTCTAGGTGATTACAGGTGATATATTTTCTTGCAAATCAACCGGTTTCATGTTTATTAAAGTTAGTCTACTTTTTAAGTTATATATTAAACTTTGAAGGATTTGCGCAAATTTTCGCTTCAAAGAACTTATGTGGGGTGGTAAGTAAAGATTTTGTGACATAAACTTAATTTTTCTGTGTCCTGAATTACGGCCATTTTGCATGAACCTTTGTTTTTTATAACTTAAACTGGGTTCAGCTTTAAAAAATACGAGTTTTGAAAGTACAATTAATTAATTAATAATCCTTCAAGGGATATATGGAAAACAATTGCCTTTTTTATATTTTCGTTTGCCCCAAGGTGGAATAGCTCATTGCCGATTTAGTTAAATTTGAATTTATTTAGTTTTTATGTTGCTGGAAAATTCAGCAAACATATGGTCGGACCAGTACCTTTTTTATGGCCGTCTGCAAATAATTTGTTCTATCAGTCGTATGACTTCGGAAAACTAAAAATTTAACATTTTCAGTAGAAAAACCGTAGTTCAATTTTAAGTAAATATTATTAGTAGATTGACTAATAATTCATTTAAGTTTCGAGTGTATATTTTATTTTGATAATGGCATTTCAAGAATTGAGTTTGGTGAGCTTTTCCTTGGATAAAATTTTGTAATCGTCTTTTTGAAACTCCTGATTTGAGGGTTTTATTGATTAAAGCTTCAGTTAATAAGTGAAAAAAGCTTTTCAAGATATTTAATGCATTTGTCAATAACTGGTTAAACTTTTTTTTTAAATTCTGTTGATGTTGGATTGAAACTGGAAATGTGTAACTTCGGGATAAGTAAAACTTAATATAAATACTGTTTCATGCAAAATTACAATTTTTTTAAATCCTTCATTATAAAAATGTATCTTAAAAATAAAAAGTTTACTGTAAAAAAAATTTACTATACAAGAGCGATTTCAAATCAAATCAAATTTAGTAGCATTTGTCGCGAATTTGTTTTCCTTAAAAAATAAGTCGAGCTTATAAAGACCATTATTTTGTCCAAAAACTGAGGTGCAAAATGTAAAATTCCGGCATATTACCAATCAGTATCAGTACTTAAAAAATCTGGCTCGGCAAAAACTACACTCTCTTGCACTTTAAATTCAATTTAGTTCATCTGTTTTAGATAATTATTGGCCAAGATGTTTTATGGACCGAGAACCACTTTTTTTAAGGACCTTTGCACAGATTCCTATAATTTCTAGAATTAAATCAGAAAAGTTCATAACAAATTTGTTTTTTTTTTCGTTGCTTAAATTATTATTATTTGTATTTTTGAATTCGAGAGTGCAGACTCTTCGTCGTAATTTTTTTATATTACTCAGTGAAGAAAGTCGTAATTCTTTTATATGTGTTATTATCAAAAGAAAAATCTTTCGGCTTAATCCTTTTGCAAAGTTAAAATAAAAATTATTTCAAAGCAAAAGTAATAATTAAATTGAAAAAGTGATCATTACGAAAGTGAACAGTTTAAACAAAGAAATTAAATTGTTCCGTATTTACAAGAAATTATTACAAACGATCCGAAATAAATATCTTCAGAAAATAGTATAGAGAGGCTAAGTCCGAATAAATTCAACCTAAATCTAGGGCATTGTACCACCTCGTATTTGAGAAAATGCTGAAAATGAATATGCTAAATTTTCGCAAGTATGACTATGGGGATTTGAAACGAATATTAAAATTTAGATTAGTGCGGGCTTAAGCACTCGACTTAGGACGTAGTTGGATGCTCTATAACAAACACAATTCAAACATAATTTCTTCGATTTGGCAGACTTATGACTTTTCATCTGAAAAATATAAATCACACAAACCTCGCGTATAATCGGCTTGAGAAAATAATAAATTATTTAAGTAGTGATTAACTGTTAGTTTATTTCAAAACTTGTATTTTTAGTGGCAACAAAATTGTTCTCTTTTGAAAAACCGACATAAGCCAACATAACTCCTTAGAGTTTATGGTTTAAAACTTCATCAACAAGAAAAGGTAAAAATTACAAACGGAATACTTATTGTAAAAAACAATCAAATAAGTAATTTTATAATATTATTTTCGAATTTGTTGAGAGAAACCGATAAAAATAGTGGTTTATCTCATATGCTGAAACTGTGTGAGAAACAAAATATATATGGCCTACAGAATTAAGCAATCGGTTGTCATTTATTTATCACTTCCTGATTTCTAATATAACTCTGTATTTTTTAAGCTCGTGCTAAATTATTAATTAAGTTTAACATCTTGTGCATAAAAAACGGAATTGAAGTAAGCATAACCTCGATTCCATTTTGGCCTCATTCTCTTTCATTTTAGGAGATTTTATCCTGTTAAAGAAAGGAGACTTACACAGCAGCTGCGTCGAATAATACAAACTTAGCAAAGGAGACAAAGCAAAGGATTTCCTCCAATAATCATAATGTGGCTTAATAAAGAAGAATCATTTTTACTGCCAGGAACACATTCATTCTATTTTAAAATCTTAAACTGCTTCAGGACAAATCCTAAGAGTTCTCGTTAAAAGCTCGTTTCTCGTTAACAGGAAAGAGTAAAAATCTCGGATGGAATGCTTATAGCACAAAAATCAGATAAGTATTTTCATAAAATTTTTGAATTTGTGAAAATCAGACAAACAAACAAAAATAGTGGTTTATTTTATATGCTTAAACTGCGAAAGAAACAAAATATATTTCGCCTATAGAAATAAGAGATCAATTTGCCTTTATATTTGCCTTGTGTATTTATAATGCAACTCTGCATCTTTAATTCTCGTATCAAAACAATTAATTCAATTTAACAACTTGTGCATAAAAAATTCAAATTAAGGTGAAATTTTGCTGTATTCGGCATAACCTCTATGTTAACTTGTCCTGATTTTTAACCGACTTCCCAAAAACAAAGAGGTTCTAAGTTCGACGCGTATTTTTTTTTATTATTATTTTTTTTTATTTATTTATTTTTTTTTTTATGTCTGACCGGGCATAACTTCGTAACGCGTTGACCGATTTTGATAATTCTTTTTTTGTTGGATAGAGTATGTTCACCGATTGGTACCATGTCAAAAAAATTTTTGGTAGGGTTGGGGGTGGGGGTGAAACCTAACTTTGTAACGCGTGCTCCGATTTGGATGGTTCTTTTTTTGTTGCACAGAGTATGATCCCCCATTGCTAATAGGAGAAAAAAAATTTGGTCTAAGGTGGGGGGAGGGGGAGAGGGGTAGTCTAACTTTGTAACGCGTCGACCGATTTGGATAATTCTTTTTCTGTTCGGTAGAGTATGTTCCGTGGTTGATACCAGGTGAAAAAAATTTTGGGGCGGAGGGGGGTGGGGGTGGGGGTGGAAGCTAACTTTGTAACGCGTGGTCCGATTTCTATGGTTCTTTTTCTGTTGTATAGAGTATGATCCCTCATTGCTAATAGGAGAATAATTTGGTCCTATTGTGAAAGGAGTGGGTGGGGGGGGGGGGGAGGGGTAGTCTAACTTCGTAACGCGTGGACCGATTTGGATAATTCTTTTTCTATTGAGTAGATTATGATCCTAGGTTGATACTACGAGAAAACAAATGTTGCTGGGTGGGGGGGGTGGAGGGTGGAACCGAACTTTGTAACACGTGGACCGATTTGGATGGTTCTTTTGTTGTTGTATAGAGTGCGATGCCCATTGCTAATAGGAGAATAATCTGGTCCTATGGGGGTGGTGTGGGGGGAGGGGTAGTAACTTCGTAACGCGTGGACCGATTTCGATGATTCCTTTTCTGTTTGGTAGAGTATGTTCCTTGATTGATACCATGAGAAAAAAAGTTTAGTGGAATGGGGTGGGGTAGGGGGTTAAAACTAACTTTTAACGCGTGGTCCGATTATGATGGATCTTTCTTCATTGTATAGAGTCGAAGACACTAAAAAGTGAAAAATAAAATAGTTTTTAAAAAAAAGTTGAACCGACTTTACAAAAAGCGCTAAAAAGGATAAAATAATTTTTAATTTTATATCTATTACGACATTTTGAAGTCGGTGCAAATTAAACAAATAAAACAACTACAGAACCACAATTGAAAATAATACATAATACTACCTGAACGATTCAGCTTACGGGATCATAAGAAATGACGATTAAATAGTTTTGTTGTAGTTGTTTGGTTTGCACCGACTTCAAAGTGTCGTAATAGATATAAAATTAAAAATTATTTTATGCTTTTTAGCGCTTTTTGTGAAGTCGGTTCAACTTTTTTTTATAAACTATTTTTTAAGTGCTGTGATCCTGTTAAAGAAAGTAGCCTCACGCAGCAGTAAAAGTCAGGAATCTAAACTGATTTCTGAATTATAAGATGATTGGGCTTTATAGGGAAAAACACTTCTACTAGTGGTATTTCTATTTTCGTGAAAATTTGTATTTTATGTAGCAACACATTATTCCGCCCAGTTAACAATTCCTTTAAGGTTAGTACAGTAAATAAAAAAGCCAAAGAAAACTTTATATTCAAACAAGTTAATGTTACGGAAAATATTTGACTTATTCCTTACCGAATTGGCTCCTCACCCAGAATTTTGAAAAACTTCAATTGTTTTTAGCCGACTTACAAAAACAAAGAGGTTCTAAGTTCCATACGTATTTTATTTTTATTTATTTATTTTTTTATGTATGACCGAGCATAATTTTGTAACGCGTGGACAGATTTTGGTGATTTTTTCTTTGTTGGGTAGAGTATGTTCTCCGATTGGTACCATGTAAAAATAAAATTTGGTGGGGTTGCGATGGGGTAAGGGGGGGGGACCTAACATCGTAAAGCATGGACCGTAGTGGGTGCGGGTGGAGGGGTAGTCTAAATTCGTAAAATGTGGACCAATTTGGGTAATTCTTCTTTTGATGTGTAAAATATGTAGCCCCACTGATACGACGATGAAAATTTATATGGAATATGGAAATATATTTAGAAGATTCCTTTTTGTTGTGTATATTATGATCCCCCATTGCTATTCTATGGAAAAATGTTGGCCTAAATCATTATAGATTTATTTATATTAGATTTAGATAGAGTATTTGTTTGTGTTCTGACGAAAATTGTGGCTTATGGCGAAAGCTGGAGGATGAGCGGCGTCTAGCTTAATAAGGCTTATACCGATTTTGATGCTGTTGTACAGAATACGTTTCCTGATTGTTAAATGACAACAATTTTGTACATAGAGTGAATACGATGCTTCTCTGACAACGATAATTCTCTCTTGCTGTTTAGAGTGCGCACTAGGGTCATGTTTAGAATTTTCTAAGGTGAGGGTACTGAAGGGTGCCCGTGCTTATTTCATAATATGTTGCTGGATTTCTATAAATTTGTTACTGCACTACCTCTGCAACTTTTTAAATTGCTTTATTCTTACGATCAGTATTCTTCGAGTCGTATATATGAAGACACTATAAAGTAAAAAATAAAATAGTTTTAAAAAAAATTTGAACCGATTTGAAAACAACTACCCAACCACAGCTACAGTTTCAGTTAACATATTGTGTGAGCATATATTGAGGATTCTAAAAATAAACATCTCAAAATAAAAGTGTTAGATAAATTTCAAAGAGACATATCTCAAATATTGCTTAAGTTAAATTCAGAAATTTATTTTTAGTTTATCCGTGGATAGATAACAAAATCAGCCCCTCAGGACTTTGTATAAAACTTAAGTTTTTTAGCTTCTAAATACAGTCTCACTACAGCACTTTCATTTAGAATTTTCTAAAAATTAAAATTAATTTTGTACTATTAGTAATAAGGCCTCTCAAATATTGCTTTAGATAAATTCAGAAATTAAAATGTATGACTTTAAATTCAGTACTTAGGCCTCTCAGAGATATATCTCAAATAATGCTTTCGGTAAATTCAGAAATTGATTTTTAGATCATCCGTTGATAGATATAAAAATCAGTAGCTCAGGGTTTAATATAAAAGTTAAGATTTTTTACTTTTGAACACAGTATCTATGATTTGCAAAATATCTTTCAAAACCAGACAATTAATTTTTGGAATTTCACAATAAAGTATCTTAGAAACACAGGAATAATACTTCAGAAAATTTATTATGTTATTCTACAACACATGCCAAGCACTTTCATTTAGAATTTTGTAAAATAAAATCTTTTACTATCACTATTTAGGCCTCTCACAGAAATATCTCAAATATTGCTGTAATAAATTCAGAAATTTATTTTTAATTTATCCGTGGATATATGTATATAAAAATCAGTCCCTCAGGATTTTGTTTAAAACTTAATGTTTTTGCTTCTGGGCACAGTCACTAAGATTTGCAAAAATTGTTGAAAAGCAGGCAATTAATTTTCTGAGTTTTACTATGAAGTATCTTAGACACACAGGAATAACACAAATTTATTGAGTTAGCCTCAAACATTTCCAAGCACTTTCATTTAGAATTTTGTAAAAATTAAAATGTTTATCTCTACATTCCGTATTTAGTAGTCTCAGAAATATATCTCAGATAATGCTTTAGATAAATTCAAAAATTGTATTTTAGATTACCCGCGGATATATAGGGAAGAGTTGTTGAAAAGTAGGCAACTAGTTGGCGGGATTTTACAATAAAATATTCTAGATAAACAGGAATAACACTTCAATAAATTTATTTAGTTAGCTTATAAAACTTTCCAAGAACTTTTATTTAGAATTCTGTAAAAATTTAAAATGTTTATCTTTACATTCCGTATTTAGGAGTCTCAGAGATATATCTCAAATCATGCATTGGAGAAATTCAGATATCGATTTTTACATAGGTTATCCGCGGATATATCGGAACAATTTTTTGATAACTAGGCAATCAATTTTCGGAATTTTACATTAAATTATCTAAGAAACACAGGTATAACACTTCAGTAAACGACAATGCCGGTTTTTGTATGGAAGATGGCGTTCTTTTGTTTTGGCGCGGCCATTAACCAAACACTGATAGTGTTTACTTAATAGTATAGTGAAACAAACACGACTTGTTATGACATATTTATCTCTAAACTCATTCTGATTGAAGTTATGAAGATATGAAGTTTCAAATACTAAAATTTTTGTGCTACGCGATTTTCAGGTACCTTCCTTAATTAAGGACCTAACAGAGTCAAAGCCATCGAGGCCGTCATCCGAATATCTTTACACCGCCCTGAATAGGGAGTCTAAATCAGTAAGGGTACCTGCAAATGGTGTAGTGTAATACTTGCTGAATAATTGTCACAAGGTTATTGACTACAAACCGATGTTGTGGAAACTTTTCGGGATTTTATCTCTTTTAAGCCATTGTTCGTTACAGGTTTGGTGTTTTCTGCTCCACCACTTCATCGGGTGACCTAAATAATATCTAGGTGGTTGAGGCACACGCACCCAGTTCATGGTTCTTTTAGTCCAGGGGCAGTAGATGTTCTGTAATTTTTTTTTAATAACTAAGTTATATATGGTTTTGGTGATTGATTATATTAACTCATTGATTATTTATTATATTTTTGATTATATTATCTTATTATAGTTTCATACACTATTACAATTCTTCATCACTGGACTCGTCTGCTTCGTTCTCGATACCATGTCGTATTATGACTTTGTCTAGTAACATAGCGTGTGGGGTTAGGTTTTTCTGATGTCTTCCTCACCCCAAATACCATCATATTAACATGAAGTAGGATCAGCATCCAAGCGTTCATTTGCCAACAATGCAGCTACAATAATGCGAATGTATAGCATGTCTGCCTTGCCTTCCTCCTTCTATCAAAATATAAGTATAATATAATTTAGACTATCTATATCGGGACTGTTTTCGCCCTCCTAACAGCGATGAACTAGTGGCTGTTATATTATACGTTTTCTTTTACGTGCTCTTCGTAATAGCTGCGGGCCTGTTTCAATTGATATGTCTTAAGGTCTACAAATCCGATCTCCATTAGCCATCTGAAAAATAACAACTTATAATTAATACGGGCCTGCATGCATTTTATTAATACACTAGCTGCACACCCAACCGACTTTAATCAAACTTATCGCAGTAAGTAAGAGACTCATCATTTATTGGTGATTCATGGCACTATCTAAACGTTTTAAGTCGTTGACTTATTGTCGATGTGAATTATTATGCATTTGGCTATTTACATACCTGTCTGATGTTCCTGACTTTTTGCAAATAACCTATTATGAATGAGTGCAGTTGAACATATTCTGGAATCAAAAAATTTGATCTACGGAGCCGTTTGTTACCTCGATTTAGACTATACTGGCATGAAATACACGGTCTCCTCTCCATATTTCCTCCTTTGCATTTATTTAAAACTACACACTCCAGGCACAGGTATACAGTGTAGTTAATTAAAATGTATTTTACACGAGGGAAGAGAGGTGACTGATTATTGATGATGATTATTGCGCCCATTTCAAACGCAAAAATGAAACAATAGAAAGTGGCCTACTGCGTGCGAGCGTAATTCAGTGTTAACCCTTATGACTAATCCTGTGCTAAAACACTGCAATTCTTTTAAATTTATAACCATTACTTTTCCTTATAATCTATGTCCAATAAATAATATATCAGAAACTTCTAAGCCTCATATCTCTAGTCAGACTGCGTTTATATATAAACATGTCAGAACAAAATTTGTTTGTTACTTCATTTTAAATTAAATTAACAGTATTCGGTTGATAGAGGCTCAAAAGAAAAACAGGCAACTAATTGTCTGAAATTTACTATGAAGTATCTTAGACACACAGGAATAAAACTTCTGTAAATTTATTGAGTTAGCCTGCAACATTTCCAAGCACTTTCACTTATAATTTTGTAAAAATTAAAATGTTTATCTTTATATTTAGTATTTAGGGGTCTCAGAGATATATCTCAAATAATGCTCGAGAGAAATTCAAAAATTGATTTTTAGATTATCCGAAGATAGATAAGAAATTTTTTATGAAACCTAGGCAATTAATTTTCGGAATTTTGCAATAAAATATCTAATACACATAGGAATAACATTTCAGTAAATTTTTTAAGTTAGCTTACAAAATTTTCCAAGAACTTTCATTAAGAATTTCGACAGAATACACCCTTCTAACACAGAAGGCGCACTTCTTTAGCAGGAGCCAAGAATAACTTCACCTATTCCATCAAAACGATGAAATGAGGCTACTACACCAGTATGCAGAGTAAAAATGAACAAAAAAAGAAAGGAATAGGAAGAAAACAAGTAAGGAAACCCAGCACACAACATGCAAACAGAGAGTCACGGGAGTATAGAAAATGAATAGTTCTTAAACAGCACCTTACTAAGAGTTAAGTCAAAATTATGACATGCATTAACAGCCCTACATAAACGATTAATTGATTCATGAATGCCATAATTTAATCTGGATGGTTTAACATGCATTACGTTGGGACTATCCGAAGGAAGCCCTGCCGGCAAGCAAACCTGAGTCTATATTAGAGTTCAAGAGCTGGTGAATAAAGACCAAGTCAGCGACTTTGGGACTTTACTCAAGCGAGGGCAAACCGAGCAACCAGAGGCGGTCGGTGTAGGGCGGGAGTCTAATCGGATCGTCCCATGGGATCCCTCTTAGCACAAATCTAAGAAAATTATGCTGCTCAAATTCGATACGCTTGGAATGAAAAGCGCAGTAGGGCGACCAGACCTGAAATGCATACTCTAGAATAGGTCTAACTAAAGAGCAGTATAAATGAATCAATGTTGGTATATCCGAGAACTCTCTAGACCAACGCTTAACAAAGCCGAAGATAAAACTGCCTCTAGACACGATATAGTTAATATGCAGAGTAAGGTCAAGTTTCCTATCAAGTTTTACCCCCAAGGTCAGTTACAGACAGGACGCGACGCAGATCAGTCGTCGCAAGGTTGTAATCAGAAACTTGTGGATTAGGGCTCCTGGAAAAAGTCATAGCCTCACATTTCTCAAAATTGAGGTGTAGGCCATTATGCTCGCACCACTTCAGAAACGTATCTAAGTCCTATTGTATAAGGGTGGCGTCACCACCATCTTTAACACAGGAGAAGATCTTCATGTCATCATCGTAGATTAGAACATTACAGTACGAGATAAGACGGACGATGTCTTCAATGGCAAGAACGAATAGTAGAGGGCCGAGGTGACTGCCTTGTGGTGCACCAGATGAAGCCCTGCAGATTCTAGAGGTTAAGCCACGGAGCGACACACGATAAAACCTGTCTCTTAGATAGAAAGAAATCCATTCGAGAAGAACAGGGGGAAACTCAGCCTCCTGAGTTTAAATATAATTCCGGAGTCAGGGAGTTTATCAAAGTCTTTACTGAAATCCGTGTATATGCAGTCAGTTTGTATGCCTCGCTGAAAGCCAGAAATAACGTGGGAGGTAAACTCAAGTAAGTTAGAAGTCGTTGATCTACCGATGCTGTCTGTGAGAGATTAACCCCATACAACGCTCTATAAGCTGCGAATACACTACTGATTCAAATAATTTAGGTACGCAAGATAACTTCGCGATTGTTCTATAATAAGTTACAATAAAGAGAACCGCTAATGGAGTAAGACGGGCATCGGAACAGGACTTGACGAAGGCTGGAGGGATACCGTCAGGACCAGGGGAAAAGTCCGATTTATGTTCATTGATTTTTTTCAAAATGAGATCCCGTGATATAAGCAGCAACAAATGGGATGTAGCGGGACACACCCGATATGATCAAAATTATTCTTACATGGCTTAAAGTTATCCGAAGAAAAGGTACTCTCAAAATATGAAGCAAAATTGTTTGCTATATCGTAACGTGTAACGTGTAATTAATTAACTAGGGAATCACAACATTATAAAATTCGGCAGATTCTGTAACAATGCCAATCAACTAAATAGATAAACAAATCCAAAACTGTAGTAACGGACTGAACTTAACTTGAAGAACTTAAGCTTTTGTAAAAATTAAAATGTATATTTTTACTGTCAGTATTTAGGCCTCCCACAGAAATATCTCAAATATTGCTTTAGGAAAATTCAGAAATTTATTTTTATTTACCCGTGTATAGATATCAAAATCAGTCCGTCAGGATTTTGTATAAAACTTCAGGTTTTTTGCTTCTGAACATATTATCTAAGGCTTATAAAATAAGTGAAAAGCAGGCAATTAATTTTCTTAATTTGACTATGAAGTATCTTGGACACACAGGAAAAACACTTCAGCAAATTTATTGAATTAGCCTGCATTATAGCATTTTCCTTTAGAATTTTGTAACAATTAAACTGTTTAACTGTACATTCGGGTCATACCACGGAAAATCGACCAATTTCAAAGAAAAATTCTGGATCGACCCTCTTCGATTCTCACGAAACTTTGCATATTGGTAGAGATTTATGAGAATAGTAATTTTGTATATTTTATTTTTAATTTGAACCTTCTATTTTTTGAGATATGTAGGAATGAAATTTTGAAAAATGATGCATTTTTTGCATTTACCGGAGGTTTGAAAAACTCATAACTTTGGCTTGAGGTATTAAATCACAGGGGACGATGCGAACAATGCAAAAAATATATAAAAAAAAATGTTGGGAGAAAATTTTTTTTGAAGTTAATAATAGTATTATAAATTATTAAATATCTCAAAATGCCTACCTTTGATTTTTTTAAATATATATTATTTATAGAATCATTACGCAAATACAGAGAAAATTTGAAGGTGTCACTCCAAAAGATGTGGGCGTAGTGAACAAATATAGAAGACTCTGTTGAAATTTTGTCTTGCCGAGCGGCAAATTTTTCTTTCTAATTTCAATGCCAGGGAATTATTCCAATGAAAACTTTGCACTGCATCCTGTACTAGAAAAGAATAGTTTTCTGAGAAGTCCATGATAATCAGGAATTCTGCAACGCTAAGCCACAATTTCATATTGCCTATAAAAAATACACGCGCACACATAATTATCTCTTATTTGAAACATCATTGGGTGATGAGGAGATGAGGTAGAATATTCTTTAATTCATCTTGTTGGGTGGGAGGGGATAAACTTTTAAAATATTCGATTTAGCAAGTGTAAAGAGAAAAGCACTTTCTATGTGTACTTATTTGGTGTATATTAGTATTTACATACAAACATAGTTAGTATGTAGGTGTTAATTTATTCTTGGTAAAGTTTAACAGTAAATGCATATTTTTTGTTTTTTTTAGTGCACTTTTTTAAAGATGTTTTTTCGTGTTGTACGTATTTATCAATAATGTATATTTGGTGATTTCTTAAAAAGCAACAAAACGGTTGTTGGTTTTTTCAGTGTCATTATAGATTTTGTGCTAGTTAATTGTTATCGTTTTTTGATACCTTACTCATTTAAATAAAAATGGAAAATCATTTTGGTTCCTTCAGGTGTTGCAATTCCTTTAATAAGCCTCGCTATAATAACCGGTATAAAAATTTGCGAGGTGTATTACCGTGGATGGTTCAACGACTTCCGCAGTTAAGTCTACAATCGAAGATTTGTGGACAATGTCGTGAACAAATTAGGAAATTACCTGGAACTTCTTCCATGGATGAATTTGAATATCCAGAGGAAAATTTCGAATTGGAAGAGATGGAAGGAATGGAAGTAGATAGACATGATCAATTATTTTATCATCCTAATCTAGGATTGTCAAGTTTTAATGACTACCTTCGATATCTAAGTGAAGAAGAACTTAACAAAACACGAATTTGTGATAAAGGTTATATCAGGAAAAAGTTAAAATTAACAATAAAATGCATTAAAATAAAGATTTTTAATATTGTCGACGAAGAAGAGGACGAAATTGACTCTGAGCTATACTTCATCGAAAAACTCAAAGAAAGACGACAAGGACATTAAATCTTCGATTCTTACACTTGTACCTGAAGACTGGAATGTAAAGAAAATACAGGATCAGTTTCCTGGTTTTTTTTTTTTTTTTTTTTTTTTTTATAAATGATGTTGCCAAAGCTCAGGGGATGCCCTATGATGCTAAAGCACAGCCTTGGCAGGAAAGGAATTAAGGTTGGGGAAAATGGGTTAGGAGGTTGAGTGAAGGAGGTGTCGATGTACGCCCCGTTTGAAAGTTTCAGGCTCATAAGACGAGGGAAAAACAGAAGATGGTAAACTGTTCCACATTCGTGTTGTTCTGCTAAGAAAAGATTCCCGAAATTTGACGGTACGTCCAAATTTGACCCAGAGAGTATAGGGGTGGGAGCGACTTGTAGATCTTGTATCGCACGTTGTAATGAGTCTACAAGGAATCAGGCTAGCAATTTCGTAAGAACAATGGCCATGGAAATAGCGATAAAAAAGTGAGAGACAACCGACATTCCGTCGATGCTCCAGAGAGTCAAGACCCTCAGAGATTGAGGAATCGCCAATAAGTTTAACAGCCTTACGCTGAACTTTGTCTAACGCGGACAATGCGGTGTGTCCTGCCCAAATATGGGAATTATATTCAAGTCTAGGCCTAATGTAGGACTTGTAGATCAACGCTAGGTTTAGGTTTATGTGGCTGCCTTAAAGGGCACACTTAGACCTCAAGAGGCCCGTTGTGATGCCACGGAATCCAAAGAATCCCCTCCACCTTCTCATTGGAACCATCCGGAGCTGTCAATGAAGCGCCAAAGATCTGCAACGTCAATCGCCGCCAGATCACAGAGACTATCAAAGAAATAGTTACCTAAGTAGGACTTTTGCCTGCGTGCCAGTGCAGGGCACCGGCAGAGGTAGTGGAGAACAGTTTCCTCTTCTTCCTCGTCCATGCAGCTTCTGCAAAAATCGTTTGAGAAGATACCCAGTCTCTTCGCGTGTAAGCCAATAGGGCAATGTCCCGTGATAACCCCAATAGCTATTCTAAGGTCAGATCTGCCCCTCGAAAGCAGACCCTTGGAGCGCCTAAGACCCAGCTTAGGCCAGATCTGCCTGGACGTATGGCACGTAGTATCAATTGCCCATCTGTGGTTCGCTAAGTTAATTGCCCTCGTGTTAAGCAACATCTTGCAGGTTGCCAGGGGCCTTCCAAGAGTAGTCATTTCCGGTTGGATCTCCAGGGTGGTACCCCTTCTTGCTAGCTCATCCGCCACGCAATTACCTGGAATATCCCTGTGCCCCGGGACCCATCACAGGTGAATTTGATACCGTTCAGCCAGCTCATTCAAGAGTGAGCGACAGCTATTAACAGTTTTAGATGTCGATAGGACAGAATCTAGGGATAGCAAAGCAGCCTGGCTATCTGTAAAGATACAGATGTCCTTTGGAGCTACATTCCCCTTTAGGCAATATAAAGCTTCCTGAATAGCCATAACCTCCGCCTGAAACACAATACAGTAGTCTGGAACACGGAAGGATAAGCCAATGTTCAGTGCCTCTGAGAAAACACCACCCCCCATCCGACCCTGCAGTTTAGAGCCATCCGTATAAATTTGAATGGATTCATTACAGGGAAAGGTGTCCCCATCCCAGTCAAGCCTGGTTGGAATGTTCAGTAAGAAACGCTTGACAAAGGAGTAGCTGGGAGTGGTGTACTCAAAATGCCCCACTTGGAGCGGAAAGGAGTCCAGAATTGTGGAGTGCCCAACTCTAGTATTGGACCATTGAGATGTGGCTTTAAGTCTGACAGCAGTAAGTGAAGAAGTATCTCCAGAGCATCAGTAGGAGTGGTCCGTAGCGCTCCGGTGATACAGATGCAGGCCGATCTTTGCACCTTCCTCAAAACGTTGAGGTAAGTGGCCTTTTCCAGTGATGGCCATCAGACAACCACGCCATAAAGCAGGATTGGCCTAATGACTGCAACATAGAGCCAGTGAGTCAGCTTGGGTTGAAATCCCCATTTCCCACCGATGGCCCTCTTACAGGAGTATAGAGCTACCGTTGCTTTCTTGACCCTCTCCTGAATATTAGGCTTCCAGCTGAGCTTTCTATTCAGGATGATACCCAAATATTTAGCTTCCTCGGTAAAGTCAAGGCGGATGCCATTCAGATACAGAGGGTCAACGGGAGGAATTTTATATTTTCTAGTAAAGATGACCACCTCGGTCTTATTAGGATTGACGCTAAGCCCACACCCCACCGCCCATCTGGTAAGCTTGGTGAGGGCATTCTGCATAAGATCCCTTATAACAGGCAGGAATTTGCCAGCGATAGCTATAGCAATATAGTCCGCATAGGCAACCACTCCACAGCCCTTCCCTTCCAGGATTAGAAGCAGTTTATTCACCACCAGATTCCAAAGAAGAGGAGATAGGACCCTACCTTGCGGTGTGCCCGTACTCACAGTTCTGGTAGCATGAGCCTCTCCCAGTCTTGAGCTAATAGTCCTGCCATGAAGCATTTGACTGATCAGCGACATAAGATTGGCATTCACACCCAGAGAAGCGAGTACATCCATAATTGCCCCCGGACTAACATTGTTAAAAGCTCCTTCAATGTCGATAAAGGCAGCTAGAGTGAACTCATTGTACTCAAGGGATTTTTCTATAGAGCGTACGAGAGAGTGCAGAGCAGACTCCGCAGATTTCAATTTACAGTACGCATGCTGGGACGCCGATAGTAGATAATGAGGGATACTACCGCGTAAATGAATCTCAACTAGTCTCTCAAGGGTTTTGAGGAGAAAAGATGATAGACTTATAGGTCTAAAGTCCTTCTGAGTGGCATGCGAACTTTTGCCTGCTTTGGGAATAAAAACTACCTTGACTCTTTTCCACTGTGCCGGGATGTAGGTCAAGTCAAGGCAACCCTTATATAATGCCATCAGCCAATTAAGTATAAGATCAGAGCTGCGTTGGAGCTCAGCAGGAACAATGCCATCAGGACCCGGAGACTTGAAAGGCATAAAGCTGTGTATAGCCCACCGGAGTTTGTACTCCGTAATCACGTTCGCAAGCTCAAGAGAACGAGGAAAATTACCTAAGGGAGGCATCTCAACCTCCTCGGTGTTTCCGGGAAAATGAGTTTCAAAGAGAATCTCTAGAGATTCAACGCTTGAAGAGGTCCAAGTACCATCCGCCTTAAGTAAATAGCTAGGAATACTTGGATTGGTAGCAAGGATTTTCCTCAGTCTAGAGGCCTCAGAAGTTCCTGTTACTTTATCGCAGTAATTCCTCCACGATTTCCTCTGAGCCTTCCTGAGTTCCTTTTTATAGATTTTTAGAATGTCTTTATAGCAGTCCCACGAGTGCGTGTCCCTATTGGCTTTTGCCAGGTTAAAGGTCCTTCTGCACTCCTTCCTAAGAGTTCCTAGGTGTGTATTCCACCAGGGAGGCTTCTGTTTTCCCTTGGGAATCCTAAGGGGACAGGATTGAGCCATAGCTCCATTTAGGACTTTGGTAAGTTTATTAACTAGTCCGTCCAGTACCTCTTTGTTATTTGGAGGGATGGGCGGGTCAGGAAGTGACGCCTCCACAATATCCCTGTACAGATTCCAATCAGTCTTCCTGTAGTTTCTGAAGACTGGTGGTTTCGAAGGACGGTCATCCAGATCGAACTGGATGTACCTATGATCGGAGAATGAATGTTCGTTGGAGACCCTCCAGTTCTTAATGAGAGATCTAATATTATCCGAGGCCAGAGTCAGGTCTAAAACCTCTTGCCTGTTTCTTGTGATAAAAGTGGGTTCTGTCCCCACATTACATAAGAGCAAGTTAGTATATAAAAAGTAATCATACAGAGACTCACCTCGCTCGTTGATATCGGAGCTGCCCCACACCGTATGATGTGCGTTGGCGTCGCATCCCAAAATGATCCCAGTCCTGCGTCGTTCAGCCTCAGTTACAAGGTTCTTCACAGGATCGGACGGCGGAGGCCCCACGTGGTCGTGTGCCAGATACGAGGAAATCAGCCAGGAGCACCTTGTTCCAATTTCCAAGTTGACTGCTACCGTGTCCTCGTCGCTATATTCGGAGAGAAGAAAAACATTTAGCGTCTTCTTCGCAATTATACAAGATCTGGGCTTACCCGTATTCTTTTTGTAGAGGGTCGTATAACCCGATGTGGATAGTCCACGAACCAGTCCTCCTACGACCCACGGCTCTTGGACTAATACAATATCTTCTCCGTCCTTTGTCAGACGGAGAAGAAGGGCAGCAGATGCTGCTTTAGAGTGGTGGAGATTGATTTGCAGCAGCCGCAGCATCAGAAGCGCAGACACTCCTATCCTCCACCGCTGTACTGTCGCTTTACCTCTGATTCAGAAGCAAGTAGCTGTTCCTCATCCCGAGAAGCCTTTAGCAGCCTGCGTGACAGCTCCGTCTCAGACATGGCGTCCTTCTCTAGAGCTCGTACAGGCGGGTTATTGGACTCGGGAGGAATCTCCCTGGTAGCCGCCCCTGTCGAAGCAGCAGCGGTATCAGAAGATTCCTTCTTGGCTTCCTCCTCATCCTTTTTATATACCTTAAGGGTAATGGACGAGAAGCCATAGTCCACTACCCCGTGTACCTTAGCCAAAGGTTCCAGGGACTCCTTATTGATCACGAGGATCACTGACCTCGAGTCCCCTTTAGGTTCCTCCAGCTTGCCTATCTTCCGATTGGAGGTTGGAAGCCCGGGATTGCTGCACCTGATGATATCCATGATGCTCGCAGGATCGGAGGGTTCTGCCGGGATCCAAGCCCGTACTCTCGGCCGACTCGGGATCTCGTCCCGAGGTATTGCTTCGACCCTGGAGCCTGGCCAGACTTCCCCCAGTCTTAATATCGCCAGCTTGTAGAGATCCCAGGATCTCTGATTCGCACAAGCGATAAGTTTAACATGGCCCTGATGCCAACCCCCATCTCGACACGAGGGAGGAGGGCCTGGAGACTCCTTCATAAGAGGGAGGAAACTGAGAGCCAGTTTGACTTCCACTTTCCTCCACTTGTCAGATGTGATAGAGCCGTCTTCGTTGCTTCTATCCACAACTGCCAACACAAGTTGGCCCTTGAGGACCTCACTGTAGGGAATCGACTTCCCAGAAGGGCCCTTCGCTTTCTTAGCCTCTGGTTGGGGCTGTTCCTCCATAGACCTTTGTCTCTTGGACACAATTGATGGATTCCCAGCTCCACCGGCATTAGAAGTAATGCCCTGAGCCCATTCCATGGAGGCCTTGTCCCTACTGGTGAGGTCCGATGTCGGAATTGCTCGGAGCCTATTTAAGAGCCTAAACGCATAGCGCCTGGCTTTATAGTTGGCTTTAGAAGGCGCCACCTGCCGCTTGCTTGAGGCAACACGGTCAGGGCCCTGCCCCTTAGTAGCAGAGTTGCCACTGGGGAGACAACTGCGCATCCGGCCGTCCCCAGCGCCACTCGGACCACGCTCAGAGTCCAAAGTCCTTGTGGACGCCAACCCCGAAGCCTTGGAGGGTACGACAAGCCGCTTGCTCAAGGAAAAACGGCTGCCCTTTCCCTTTGTTCCAGTTAAGGCAGGTAAGGCTGGCTAATCCCGAGGTCGCCAGGTAACCGGATACTCCGTTCACGACTGAGCTATTTTTGTTTACCCTGGGCCCTCAGCCAAGCTGATTCTCGGCACGGGTCGTATAACACCTTAATCCAGCCCAGGGGAAAAAGGATGGGATAGACGGGATGTAGAGGTATAGGACTAAAGCTGGGGAACGGCAGCTCTTGGTGCACTGCTCATCAATAGTCTTTCTGACATGGGAGACCCTACCAGAATAGGTCCAGTTAATCCAGACCTATCCCGTCAGCATAGCCTGATTGAGTATCGCAACTTAAGCCCCCCCCCCCCCACCACGTCAAGGTGTCTGCCAAGGAGGGGAAGATCAACGCTAAGTCGGGTGGGGTGAAATATTTCTTACATCTCTGTAGAAAACCCAAACATTTCATCGCACTTTTAGCGATTGCAAATATATGATCCGTCCAGCTAAGATTGGTGGATATGTTAATACCCAAGATCTTTAGGGAGGGTGAATTGGGTATATTCACTCCGTCGACTGAAATGGGTTGGGGGTGAACTGGGCGTTTTTTAAGGGACATTAAACAGCATTGAGTTTTGGATGCATTAAACGTAACACGATTTGCTCTGCCCCAAGCGAGGACCATAGAAATGTCTTTGTTTAATGATCTAAACATGCGTTCCCGATTGACTTCTGTAGCATTTCCACGTGAATTTATTACAAAATCAAATGAGTACGCGAAATCAAGGGTGCTGTCGTCGGCAAAACTATGAATAGGATTGAGAGTAAGGGATAAGAGATCATTAATAAAAAGAAGAAATAAGGTTGGTGAAAGAACTGAACCCTGAGGTACACCGGCATTTATTTCGTAGGAATCAGATGTATCTTCGTCAATTACTACACGGATTGACCGGCCTGACAAAAAGCTCTCTATCCATTTAACGAGGGTTGGGTGCAGACCAAATGTTTGAAGTTTGGCTAACAGGGCAGCATGCCAGACTCTATCAAAAGCCTTTGAAATAATAAGAGCGACGATTTCGGACTCACCAAAATTATGGAGACAATGATTCCAACGCTCCGTTAGAGCAGTTAGTAAGTCTCCGGTTGAGCGGCCAGCGCGGAAACCGTACTGGCAATCGTTGATAAGATGGTTATTTTCTAGATATTTCAACAACTGAGAGTTGATGAGTGATTCAAAAACTTTGGATATGATCGAGGTTAGTGCAATTGGTCTGTAGTTAGAGGGGTCGCATGCCTCTGCTTTTTTAAGTATCGGCTGGACATGAGCAAGTTTCCATACACTTGGAAATATTCCTGTTGAATATGACAGGTGAAAAAGTTTGCGCAGAGGTTTAGCCAAAGCAGAGGCGCAGCATTTTAAAACAAGGGGCGAGAAATCATCAGGCCCAGTATCTTTGGACACGTCGAGTTTCGAAAGTACTCTAAAAACATCCCGAGTGCGAAAGTGTGGCGGCTTTTGCCTACTAGTGCACTGTGATGGAGATGGAAGTAGCTGCGATGAAGGTGGCAAGTACGAGTTAGCAGCAAAATTAGCAGCAAACAGGTTGGCCTTGTCCAATGAGTCAGTTAAAACATTCCCATTATAAATGAGTGGTGGTGTTGACGAACAGGTGAAATTGTTCTTTACGGTTTTTACTAGAGACCAGAAGCCCATACTACCCTTTTGAGTAGAAAATACCTTCCGTCTGATGCTCTGGTCGAAATTGAACTTAGCCCGGCTAATTGCTGAATTGCAAATATTCCGCGCATCTCTATAGATACGTCTCAATTCCTCTGAAGGGCACAGTTTATATGCCTGGAAGGCTTTTTAATGGCTGCGAAACAGTCATTATTGAACCAATTGGTGTTAGTTGGTTTGATGTTCTTGAAGCTATGAGGAATAAAGCGATGCATTCCAAACCATAGGATGTTCAAGATATAATCGGTGCCTCTGTTAACGTCCCTCATAGAAAAGCAATCAGACCAATCCAGCTCTCTGAGATATTCATTAAGTCCCGCCCAATCAGCATTTTTATAATGCCACACTAATCTTTTGGTGGAGTTTAGGTTAGTGGTTGTCAGAGAGGAGATGGAGAATTGGGCGGAGATTAGACAATGGTCCGAATTACCCAAGGGAGACGTCACCGAAACCGAATAGCTTTCTGGATGCGATGTTAGAAATAGATCTAAAAGATGCGCGTTGTGCCCCAAAGTATCAGGAACACGAGTCGGACACTCAACCAGTTGCTGTAAATTAAAAGACTCGCTAAATAACTCGACGTGTCTTCCAGACGGGCTTGTGGTGGAAGAATGCCTGAGCCACTGTGTGTTGTGGACGTTGAAATCTCCAGCAAGAACGATTTCAGAAGAGGGGGATAATTCCAAAATCTTATCGATATCAGAAGACAGTTTATCGAAGGAGCACACAGTGTCAGTGTCAGACATATTCGGGCTGCGGTATAAAAAGCAGAAGTGAATAATGTGCCGATAGAGTTTAAATCTAATCCAGACGTAATTAAATTCTGGATTAGTAGAAGAGAATCGAGGAAGATGGGAGAATGGCACATCATTGCTAATATAAACCGCGATTCCCCTCTGAGGAGAGAAGAGCGGCACTAAGTGATAACCAGGAATGTGATACTGATTAATATCAGAATCGGAAACAACCTTGGTATCGCTTAGTGCAAAAACTGCCGGATTTTCCGCGACCAAGTGGCAGTAAACCGAAAAATGGTTACTTTTCAAGCCACGAATGTTACAAAAATTAAATGAAAATTTTTGCATTTTCCCGGTCTTAATTTGCCAAAACAAAACAAAACAAAAACGTACACAAACACAAGGACTGACGAACGGGATCCACAAATGCGAAGCAAAGCCGCCTCTGAGAGCGCAATGCCGGCAGCAGTGTTATGCCTGCTGTGCTGAACTTTGATCTCGACAAAGGCAGCCAAATGCTCAGCAGTGGAGACCCGTTAAACGCATTCAATGCAGCACGATTGTACTACATTGAATGTTGGATGGAAAAAAATAAAAATTAATAGGAACGGACTCACCAGACTGTGCTTTCAAATAGAGCATAAAAGCCCTTCACTTCGGCAAGATGGCACTAGTACTTTGAAATTTTTTAATTCTATTTGCTTTCGCAACCGCTTTAAAAATTTTCGGGAAGCAAGACACGGCGGCACGTCCGTCCCTGTCAGTAGTTAAACTCAAACTACCGGTGTGACAACTTATGTGGTTAAAAACACCAAGCACATGATTAGAAAAGAAGGCATACTTTCTAAGAGCACCCGAAAATCAAGAGATCCCGACACAAATTTAATTGACGTGGTGACTGCATTTTACAATAGCAATCACATTAACAGAATTATGCCTGGAAAGAAAGATTGTTTCCATAAAACTTAATGTTCAAAAGAGGCTATTATTAGGAAATTTTTCGGAAGCTTCTTTGCTGTTCTAAAGACTCGAACCCGGATCTTAAGGTGGGTTTTTCAAAGTTCGCTTAGCTTCACCCAAAAAACTGTATTTTGGCGGGTAAAAGTGGGACACATTCTGTTTGTGTCTGCTCTTTGCATCAGAATGTAAAACTGATGTTAGAGGGCAGGGTGTAAGAAAACATTGTTCAAATGAAAATCAAAAGTCAGTAATTTTCAATTACAGAAATTTTATTGCAATGATGTTATGTAATCCTCCTTACATAAATTTTTTTTTCGCGAATGTTGCAGTTGTCCTGGTTTTTCAGTTATTAGAGAAAGTATAGAACACATTTTAGATAAAGACTATATTGATGCAATTCATTATCTTCAATGGATAAGTACAGATAGGTCAAATACATATAAAGGATGTTATTGAAAGTGCAAATACTGTTATTGACGCAGTCGAATGAAAACTTATTCAACTTTTAACACATTCGTTTATCGCAGAGAGGCGGAATAGATTTTTGAATGAATTGAAATAATCGCTTAGCGTTGGAGAATTTCTGGATATTATGGACTTCCCAGAAAACTATTTTTTCCTAGTACAGGATGCAGTGCAAGGTTTAAATTGGAATAATTCACAGGCAACTTTCCATCCTTGCAGTATTAATTATGTGAATGAGATTCCATGGAAGCAGTTCACACAAATTTAATTTTCATATTCGATTGTTTGATCCATAACACTGTTTTGGTATATGTTTTTCAACGATATTTGGCCGAATTTTTAAGAAACAATATTGGAAAAGTAGGAAAGATATTTTATTTTTCAGATGGTTCCGCGGCTCAGTACAAAAATCGGAAACATTTTTGTAATTTAACGTGCATGGTTAAAGACTTCAAATGTCAAGCAGAATGGCACTTTCACCATTTTGATTTTGAAATATTTCTCGATAAATTTTCCACTTATAAATTTCTACACCCTTTATCTAACTGGGCATCTTGTACCTTTTTGGAAACTCAATAAGTTGGGGAACCCAATAAAAATAAAAAAGGGGTGTACTAATTACATTTTTTGGAGAAAATTTGGAAAAATTCTGAATTTTAGGTAATCACAAACCATTTTTTTCACTTTTGGAAGTGACGGTACCTACAATGGTAGAAATAAGATCAACATTGTTGACAATTTCGAGAAGGTCATTGGGATAGTAGTTTTTTAGGGTTTGTTTGATGTCGCTGTGTTGGGTAGATCAAAACATAAAAATAAAAAAGTAATACCATGAAAAACTGAAATTTATCAATCACCCCGAAACTCCCAAACGCTTGAGATTACAATTACTTGTTGGCCTAGGTGAGATCTATCACCCCAATCATTTTCGCACGTCAGATCTGAGACACCCTGTATAAAAATAACTTTTGTGTCCGGTAAAATCAGTCCACGCGAGTTATTTCATTCACAGAATCTCCAAACCAAACAAACTCAAAAACATGTCGAAAGAAGATCCGAACATCTTGTTCATGATTTTATTTAAATAATATTTAAATCAAGATCCCAGCTTCTCTATAAGAACGTGAATGAAAGCACGTAATGAAAACCATTATCGTTTGTCCCAGTATTAGTTTTAATAGGAAATGTTTGTACAACAAATAACAAAAAGCTGACCCCTGCATTTTAGGCAAGAAAACTAATTTTTCAAACTTGATTTATAGTTTTTAATATCACAAGCAATAAGTATATGTAATGATGTTAGAGATCTTCAATACTACATCACTTTAATTATTTAAAAATAATGTTTCTCCCTAGCTCTAAAAACTTAATATAACAACTAATATCTATAAGAATGTCCGTCATAACAGCAACGTTAGTTAAAAGTGACCCAATCACTGCTTTAGCTTGCATATTTGACTAGTTGCTTGAAACTTACTCTAAATTAAAGCAGAGTTTTTGATTGATCTTAGTCAAGTAAGTGAATTTTTTTAAATTATATTGGCAACCTGTCGATTTTACATGGTTTAGTTTACGTCAATCAAACAACATTTTGTAATTTAGTTTAAGTATATTAACTTATTACTGAGTGAGATATTGAAATACTCAGGCTGCCATGGTGTAAAGTAATTAAAAAATAGGTAATTAGTCTAGTTATAATTAGTTTAGTGCTAAGACTATCTTTTTAATAACCCTGGATACATAGATATACCTTTTAAGGAAATCATATGGGCCCGTAAAATTAAAGTTTTAAATTAGAAAACTTTACATATGTTTTATAATTTGCTGTACAATGCTAGCAATTAGAAAAAACTCTAAGCCAACTCTTCCATTGTGAAAATTGTCAGTAGCTTGCTCCCCATTTACCACCACAAAGAGTCGCATTTTCAAATCACTAACTTCGCATGTACTTTGATCACCACAAAACTATAATTCTATTTAATATATAAAAATCAATATTTGTTTGTTTGTATTTTATGCGCTGCCATACCGTTCATCCTATTGCGATAAGACTTTGTCAGCTTATTGCTCGCACTTGCCCGAAGGTTATAGGTATAGTGCAATTAATTTACAGTAGGTGGCGCGCGAGTCGTACCGGGACATGTATTTGAAAGAATATTTCTAGAATTCTACAGTATTTTCCTTCCTTTTAACATAATTTAAAAATTTATAATAAACAATCGGCAAAAGCCAAACAGCAAACGTCAAAAGACATATGTCACTCGCAGTTTATCGTACATATATTAAACAAAATCTAATTATTATCATTGATGCCGATCAATGTGAATTAATTGAAATCCAAATTATTTAGTGCGCTAATTTTTTTAGGTGCTTGAGTGAGAGTGACATGTGCAAACTCGGAAACGGCTAATTCGATTTCGATGGGATACCATCGTGTGAGGGGAAGGGGAAGGGTGGGGGGGGGGGAGAAGTTGGTGGTGACATGTATAAATAATCAAAGCGTCCGATATTAGTGTCGAATCCATAATTTTCGGCGTATGTAAGAGAAATAATGACACTCCCGATGCCGTTAAATAATTTAGTGATAAAACTCCGGTATGAAAGTTAGGGTGGGGGGGGGGGGAGTTGTGGGGGTTTGGTGGTGGTTGAGACGAGAGTGGGGTCAATCCATATCAAATCGACCAATTTAATTAGTAAAGGTCGCTGAAAAAATTTATGTATTTTTTATTTTTTACCTAAATTTGTACTATACTTAGAGTTGAAAAAATGTACTCATTAATTTTTTTAGATGTTTAGTTTTTCTGGAGCAGCCATTTTGTATTGGTGCCTCAGCCTATTTAACATTTTACTGAGGTTTGTGTTAAACGATGTAACTTCTTGGTTTTTAAAGATGTTCAGTTCAAACAAAAACCATGTTAAAGAGCATAAAATGTATAATATTTTCCGTCCATATGTTTAGGCCAACTTAACGGTAAATACGAAAAAAGATCGGTAAATATTAACGTTTTCAAACTAAAAACCTGCTCTTTTAAAACTAAAAATGTTAAAGATAGAACTATGACTCACCTTAAATTTTTTTTGTCTGGATAATGCCTTTATAGTATACTGCTTTCCTAAAAAGTTTCAGGCTTTAGAATTATATCGTTTTTTTCATGGGTCTTTAAATATTGCGATTTTTCGAAAATCGCGCATTTTCAATTTGAAATATCTCAGAAGGGACACAATTAAAAAATGCAAAATTTTCAGGAATTATTCCTTCTTTAAATTGTAATAAGTATTTAAAATTTCATATCTGAGACTTTATTATTTTTTTAATTATAAAAAAAAATTTTTCTATATTTGAAAATTTATAACTAAAAACTAATAAAGTCTTAGTTGTGAAATATTCAGGAAACATTCCTTCATTACGTTGTAATAAGTGTTTAAAATTTCATCAATTTCATTTTTATTAAACTTTCTGGGAGGAAGAGGTGTAACTTCGCCCTGCCAAGTAAAGATTTAACAGAAAAACAATAGACTATTATATAGGACTTAAAATTTCCAAATACAATGGAATGTTTCTCTGAGTGTTCTAAATACTGAATTTAGAGGTAAACCTATTAAAAAATTCATAATGATAGATCAACTCCACTGTACTAGGCTTATTCAATATATTTATTGAAATGGTATTCCTGTGTGTATAAGATAATTTATAATAGAATTAAGACAATTATTTGCCTGGTTTCAACGCTTATTTGCAAGTCTGAGATACTTTGTTCAGAAGCAAAAAACCTTAACTTTTATACAAGATCCTGAACGACTGATTTTGATGTCTATACACGGATAATCTAAAAATCAATTTCTGAATTTATATAAATCATTATTTGAGATATTTTTCTGAGAGGAATAAGTATTGAATTTAAAGATATACATTTTAATTTAAAAAAAATTCTGCCTTCAAACTGTTGTTGCCTTACTCAACAAATTTACTGAAGTCTTACACCTGTGTCAAAGATTACTTACTACTAGATAACCGGCTCCCTAAAATACCCAGCTAGTCTTGAAAAAGTAATACTGGCTCCACAGTAAAACGAAATATATCCAGATTGTAAAGTCATAAGAATATACATGCAAATAAAGAGGACAGGTATTGTGCAGTCATTTACTCCTGTGAAATTATTTGAGAGAATCACTTATTCCTGTCAAAGTTCTGTTCTCATCCGGAGGGAATCACTTACTCCTATCAAAAAAGTACCGCCAAATCTTGTCAAAGAGAAAAATGTACCAAAAAGTACGACCAATAAAAAGAATTCATGTGAATCACATGACTGAGTTAGTTACTTATGTGCGTAAACTGTCGATGTATTCTGATCTTTTAATGAGCCAAGTACATTTGATATTTGTAACTGCATATATGAAAAGTATACGTGTCTCTTACCCGCAAACTCTCCCGGAAAACAAATTTTTAATTCTGACTGCAGAGTTGCCCGAAAAAACCAAATTGTTCACTAGTTTGTTCGAAGCCGTTTATCTAGTAATCTTTGCCTGTGTGTTTTAAATAACTCAACAAAAATTCAGAAAAGAAAACAAAATTACCTGGTTTTTAAAGATTTTTTTCATGTCTTAGAGAGTGTATTCAGAAGAAAAGAACTTAAACTTTTATACAAAATTCTGAACTTAAACTTTTATACAAAATTGGTAAGCTGGAGGAACCCAAAGGGGACTCGAGATCAGTGATCCTTATGATTAATAAGGAGCCCCTGGAACATCTGGCTGCCAAGGCAAACGGGGTAGTGGACTATGGCTTCTCGTCCGTCACCCTCAAGGTGTACAAGAAGGACGAAAAGGAAGCCAAAAAGGAATCATCTGCTACCACCACTAGTTCGACAGCGGTGGTGGCTAATGAGATCCCTCCCGAATCTCAAAACCTGCCTGCACAAGCTTTAGAGAAGGAGATCATGACTGAGACGGAGCTGTCATGCAGGCTCCTAAATGACTCTCTGGATGAGGTAAAGCTTTTAGCTTCTGATTCAGAGGAGCTCAATGATACAGTGGTGGAGTTTAGGAGTGACTATGCTTCTGATGCTACGGTTACTACAGATTAATCTCCAGCATCTGCTGCCCTTCTTATCCATCTGACAAGGGACGGAGAAGACATTGTTTTAGTCCAAGAGCCGTGGGTCATAGGAGGACTGGTTAGCGGACTATCCACACCAGGTTGCACGACCCTCTACAAGAGGAACGGGGGTAAGCTAAGATCATGTTTAATTGCGAAGAAGACGTTAAATGTTTTTCTTCTCTCCAACTATAGTGACGAGGAAACGGTAGCTACCAACCTGGAGATGAGATCAAGGTGCTACTGGTTGATCTCTTCCTATTTAGCACACGATTCCGTGGGGCTTGCGCCGTCCGACTCTGTGAAGAAGCTTGTTGCTGACGCTGAACGAAGCAGAGCTGGACTCATTCTGGAGTGTGACGCCAATGCACATCATACGGTGTTGGGTAGCTCCGACATCAACGAGCAAGGTGAGTCTCTTTATGATTTCTTTTTAAACACCACCTTGCTCTTATATTATGTGGGGACAGATCCCACTTTTATCACAAGGAACAGGCAAGAGCTTTTAGACCTGACTCTGGCCTCGGATAATGTCAGATTCCTTATTAAGAGTTGGAGGGTCTCCACTCCACTCCACTTTTCGACCATAAATACATCCAGTTCGATCTAGATGACCGTCCTTCGAAACCACCAGTCTTTAGAAATTACAAAAAGACTGATTGGAATGTATACAGGGCCTCTGTAGAGGCCTCACTGCCTTCTGACCCGCCTATTCCTCCAAATAACCAAGAGGAGCTGGACGGGATAGCTGACAAACTTATCATGGTCCTTAATGGAGCCATGGCTCAATCCTGTCCCCTTAGGAGACCCAATGGAAAATAGAAACCTCCGTGGTGAAATGCACACCTAAGGTCTCTTAGGAAGGAGTACAGAAGGACCTTATAATCTGGCGAAAGCCAATAGGAACACGCACTCGTGGGACTGCTACAAGAACAGGCTGAAAGTCTACAAAAAGGAACTCAGAAGGGCTCTGAGGAAATCGTGGAGGATCTACTGCGATAAAATAACAGAAACCTCTGCAGCCTCCAGACTAAGGAAAATCCTAGCTACCAATCCAAGTATTCCTAGCCATCTGCTTAAGGCGGATGGTACTTGGACCTCATCAAACGTAGAATCTCTGGCGATTTTCTTAGAAACTCATTTTACAGGAAGCTCTGGGGGGGTTGAGATGCTCTCCCTATGTAACCTTCCTCTTTCTCTCGAGCTGGCGCATGTGATTACTGAATTGGCTGATGGCATTGTATAAGGGATGCCTTGAATTGACCTACATCCCGGCACTGTGGAGACGAGTCAAGGTGCCACTCCTAAGGACTTTAGACCTATAAGTCTATCATATTTTCTTCTCAAACCATTTGAGAGATAAGTTTATATTCATCTACGCTGTAGTATTCCTCAGCATCTACTATCGGCGTCCCAGCATGCGTACTGTAAAGAGAAGTCTGCTGAGTCTGCTCTGCTCTCTATCGTACGCACTATAGAGAAATCACTTGATTGCAAGGAGTTCACTCTAGTGGCCTTTATTGAGATTAAGGGAGCTTTTAACATTGTTAGTCCGGGGGCAATCATGGATGCACTCGCTTCTCTGGGCGTGAATGCCAATCTTATGTCACTGATCGGTCAAATGCTTGATGGCTGGACTATCAGCTCAAGGCTGGGAGATACTCATGCTACCAGGACTGTGAGTACGGGCACACCGCAAGGTGGGGTCCAGTCTCCTCTTCTTTGGAATCCGATGATGAATAAACTGCTTCTAATCCTGAAAGGGGAGGGCTGTGGAGTGTTTGCTTATACGGACGACATCGTTATAGCTATCTCGGGTAAATTCCTGCCTGTTTTAAGGGATCTTATGCAGAATTCCCTCACTAAGCTCACCAATTGGGCGAGGAGGTGTGGGTTTAGCGTTAATCCTAGCAAGAACGAGATGGTCATCTTTACTAGGAAATATAAAATTCCTCATGTTGACCTGCTATATCTGAATGACACCCGCCTGTCTTTTAACAAGGAAGCTAAATATCTGGGTATCATCCTGGATAGGAAGCTCAGCTGGAAGCCCAATATTCATGAAAGGGTCACGAAAGCAACTGTAGCTCTATGCTCCTGCAAGAGTGCCATCGGTGGGAAATGGGGTTTTCAGCCTAAGATAGCTCACTTGTCCTATGTTGCAGTCATTAGGCCAGGTGTGGTCTGGTGGCCATCACTGGACAAGGCCACATGCCTTAACGTTTTGGGGCACTACGGACCACTACTACTGATGCTCTTAGATACTTGTTTATTTTCTGCCGTTAGATCTGGTGGCTGATCAGATGGCTGCTAATGCCGCCTTTCGATTTACAGCCGCATCTCAGTGGTTCAATACTAGAGTTGGGCACACTTTAATTATGGACTCCTTTTTGCTTCAAGTGGGGCATCTTGATTACACCACTTCTAGCTACTCCTTTGTCAAGCGGTTCAGATCGACGAACTCAACCAGGATTGACTGGGATAGCGGCAGAATTTCCTGTGGGAAATCCGTTCAGATTTACTCGGACGGTTCAAAGCTACGGGGAAAGGTGGAGGGTGGGGTTTCTTCAGAAACACTGAACATTAGCCTGTTCTTGCGGATTATTGCAGTGTGTTTCAGGCAGAGGTCAGGCTATTCAGGTAGCCTTGTTTTGGTTGAAGGGGAACGAAGTAAAAGACATCTGTATCCTTACAGATAGTCAGGGTGCTTTGTTATTTCTTGATTCTCGTCGATAGGACGACGTCTAGGACTGTTAATAGCTGTCGCTCACACTTAAAGGAGTTGGCTGTGCAGTACAAAATTCACCTGTGCTGGGTCCCGGGGCAGAGGGATATTCCAGGAAACTGCGTTGCAGACAAGCTTGCTAGACGTGGTACCACCCTGGAGATCCAGCCGGATAAGACTACTCTTGGTAGGCCTCTGGCCGCCTGCAAGCTGTTGCTTGGCACGAAGACAATTAACCTAGCGAACCACAGATGGACATAGACAGAGCTGGCCTAAGCTGGTTCTTAGACGCTCCAAGTGTCTGATTTCGAGGGGCAGATCTGACCTTGGTATAATTACTGGGGCTATCACAGGCCATTGCCCTATTGGCTTACACGCGAAGAGACTGGGCGTCTTCTGAAATGACTTCTATAGAAGCTGTATGGACGAGGAGAAGGAGGAAACTATTTTCCACTTCCTTTGCCGGTGCCCTGCACTGGCACGCAGGCGGAAGTCGTTGTTGGGTGACAATTTCCTCGATAGTCTTGGCGATCTGGAGACGATTGACCTTGCAGATCTCTGGCGCTTCATTGGTAGCTCCGGATGGTTCCAGTGAGGAGGTGGTGGGAATTCTTGGCTTACCGTGGCATCACAATGTCCTCTTGACGTCTTCCTGTATCCTTTAAGACGGCCACACGAACCTAACCTAAACTAACCTACAAAATCATTTATTTATTTATTTAATGAATTTGTCTACAGATAGGACTCGAACAGACTATACCATACAAATCATTCAAAAATAAATTTATAAATTTACAATTCAATATAATATTTAAATCACTTCAAATAGAAGTGATAAGGAATCAAAATAATGAACATTATCTACAACACAGATTTAATTAGATTTGGAGCTGGTAGCAACAATGTCCTTAAATTTCTGACGAGCAAAATTTAAATCCATTTCATTCAAAATTTCATTGCATTTCCTGAAACAATAAGTTATAGGTTCATGCTCACCATAATATGTACGATGTGGTGGAATATGTAATAAATTTCGAGATATAAGTGAGGTACCAGGCACATAAATACAAAACAATGAAACCAATTCTGGCGAATGAATTTTATAGCATAGAACGTCCTCCAATAATTGCAGCCCAAGCAGTTTACATCTATAAATGTATGGAGGCATATTATCGAACTAAAATAATTTACGTAAGATACAACGAGTGAAATTTTTTTGAATCAATTCAATCCTACTAATGAGGTTCTGTGTGAAGGAGCATCGACGCGTACTCCAAATTCGATCGGACTGACGACATGTATAAAACTTTCAGGGTTTAAGGATTCTTGCAGTCCGCAGAGTTATGTTTAATAAATCCAAGCATTTTGAAGCCTTTGAGCAAATAAAATTAGTGTGCAAATTACAACCTAACTTACAATAAAAAACTACTCCAAGATCATTAATTCCATGAGGTCTCTCGAGCAAAATGCCATCAATTTTTACTCATAGAAGAAAGGTTGGTGGTTCTGATAGTATCTACAATTTTTGCATTTGCTATGCTTCAGCCCAATATAATTGACAACACACCAACTGCGTAAATTGTTGATGTCATCCTGAAGAAGAAGCAAATATATCCGAAGCAAATATATATAGAAGCAAATACCTCAAGATCATCAGAATATAACAAGAATGGTGCAAAATAGAAGATTCTGGCTACTTCATTGATAAAAATTATGAATTGAACTGGACCTGAATGACTGCCTTGTGGAACACCAGTCAATGTCTTGAAAATGCGTGATTCTAGAGAATCAATTTTAACAAATTGAGAACGGTCACTCAGATGGGACGAAATCCATTTTAAAAAGTTGAGTGAAACCCAAACGCATAAAGCTTGCCTATAAGTAAAGTTGAATTAACTCGATCAAAGGCTTTAACAAAATCTGCATAAATGCAGTCGTCCTGTGCACCACTTTCAAATTGCTCCGAGACATAATGTTTAAAAAGTACTACATTTGTAGATGTAGATCTCCTACTCATAAAACCATGCTGCTGAGGAGGAATCGCTTTCTTAATATGAAAATAGAGCTTTTCTTAGGGATAGGTAAAAGTTTAGTAATCGGTCTTTAATTATTAATCATATGACGCAAGCCAGCCTTATATAAAAGTTTAATGTAGGAACATTTCCATTCATCGAAAAAGTAGGCTTGAAGGCATAAAGATCTAGAAGATAAAGAGCGACTACAGCTTTTTAATAAAACATTAGGTATTACATCACTACCGTAAAATGTATCACAATTCAAAGAACTTAGTCTCTTCAGCGTCAGATATATCTAAAAGTAGCGAACCAAAATCAACCAAAGATTGTGAGTTGTCCATCTCATAACTCCGATATAAATTAGTGGAGCAAAAATTTTATTCAAAAAAATTAGCAAAAAGTTCGCAACTTTCTTGAGGATTATTGGAAACCACACCATTTAATTCCATTTTTTTAGGAAAATTAGACGCAGCACATTTATTATCAATAAAGGACCAGAAAGCTTTACTTTTTCGTTTAATGTTATTCTCTGATGACCAAATATACTGCTTAAAGAAATATTTGTGCAAAAACTCATATTTGCGTCTTAAATTTTTGAAATTAGATTCAATAGTTGGGTCATTATTACTTTTAAACATTTTACGTGCCTTATTTTTTTAATTTTTTAGCCTCAAAACTCCACGTGTTAACCGAGGTAGATGTGAATTCCTTTTTTTACTCTTAATAACAGGAATGAATATAGAAATACCACTGTGAACAATATCAAAAATGTAGTATACCTTTATACTTAAGATGATACAATTTATTTAATTCAGTATGCCAATCAATAGAACCAAGATAATTGTTAAGGCCTCCATTTTTAAAGTCATGAATAAAAGACTCAGTTATTACCATATTTGAAAAACAAATAGTTCATTATTAATGACAATTGAAACATGATGTAAATCAGGTTTTGAAAGTGGATAATACATATATTTACAGTACATCTTAGATCAGAACTCAAGAATACTAAATCCAAGAACTTACCAGAGTAATTCCAAACTGAATTAACTCGAATCAAATTAAAAGAATTAGAAAGAAAAAGCAGATGAAACATTAGATGGCATTATAAACTTTCCATTGGGCAGATCAATCTTCACAATCAGCTGCTCCATAATTGCATCATCACAAGGCACTGCAAGACGCTTAGAGGAAAATGTTGATTTAACAGCGATGAAAACTCCACCAACCCGAGACAACCCGGTAGATGCATGGAAATGATCGTTACGAAAAACGAAATACTATCTTTCATCAAAGAACTCCGATGACAATACACTAGAAGTTAGCCAAGTTTCCGCAAGGATTACAACATCAGAATCACCCTCAATAATGTCAAGATAAATTTCACGTACTTTAGCACTCATTCCACGGCTGTTTACTACCAAAAGTGCTTTCCGGCGTTGAGCTGGTAGTTTCTGATCTAAGCGCACTTATATCTGAACAAGACCACTGTCGTAGTACTACTGCTCGAATTCTGTACGGCGATGCTCGCTTTTATACTTTTGGCGAGGCCCGGAGTTCTTCCCCACCACATATTTTCTGACTTTTTACTATAACCCACTTGATACAACCGAGATGCACACACCCAATGGATTATGGGTTGCTATGCAGATAAGAACAATGTGTGAATTTCACAAACCCACGCTGCCCGTAGAACATCTGGTTATCGAGCACAAGTTTACTATGACTTGATGGTGATGGGAAAGCCCCACCAAGATGTATAAGGCTGATACGGCCGAGTGCCTCACAGTGACAGAGGATATGTTCAGCTGTCTCTTCCTCTTCTAAACATAATCGACAGGTGGTAGCCCAGGTGACAGTGACCAGTTAAAAGTCCTGTTATCAGCCTTAAATCTAGTCTGCTGAGTGAGAGCAGCTCCTTCGTTTTCTGTTTTGAGTAGGTTATAAACCTCTTTGCTTGTCTTGACCCCTGGGATATTTGTCCAGTGTGAGTGCTTGCATTCGTCCTCCCATGACCGTATACGCATTGCTATTCAGCTTTTTGAGTAGCCACAGAATGGCTCCGGTCCAATAAACTGAGAATCCGCACCTTTTTTTGCTAGGTGATCCCTCTTCTCGTTGCCTTCAATGCCCTCGTGCCCTGGTAACCATGTTAGCGTAATGCTGTTGCTCTGGGCCAGCTCTTTAAGAGCAGTGAGACAGTCCCAGACGATTTTAGACTGAAAGGTGTAGGACCCCAAAGCCTTCAATGCCGCCTGACTGTCGGATATAATATATACTTTAGCACCGCGTATACCTCTGTTAGTAACTTCACGTGCGCAGAGTTCGATGGCAGGTATCTCTGGTTAAAAGATGGTTGATGCAGAACCGAGCGATTTGTACAGCCTTAATCTTGGTCCATATACCCCGATGCCCGTTCTGCCTTCCATCTTGGATCCATCCGTTTACCAAACCAGAGATCCCCTTTCAAAGATATGTCTATTATTGAGCCAATAATCTCTTCTCTCAAGGATCAGCTTGAATGGTATATCAAAGTTGTGCCTCTTCGGCATGATATCTGATATTGAGTTGATCACCGGATCACCCATGAATTCTTCAAGGATTCTCCTATGGCCAGACCAGTTGCCTGCTGGGAGGAGATTGGTGCCAGTCAGCTTTATTGAGCCTGAGGCAGCCTCCTTCTTTAGATGTAGATGTAAAGGGGGGAGTTCTGAATTTTTGCAGTGTGGACCGCGCTGTCTTTTGTTCTACTGTTGGCCACCACACGAGAGCTGCGTAGGTGACCACGGGTCTTATGATTGTTTCATATGCCCAGAGGGCCATTTTGGGCCTTAGTCCTCAAGTCTTTCCAAAGAGTCTTCGGCAGGACCATAGGGCAGTCATAGCCTTTCCTGTAACCCTATTGAGTTGAGGATTCCATGTGAGTCTTTGATCTAGAATTACTCCTACATATTTGACCTCACTTGTGAATTCCTGCCGTCTTCCTTCAGGAGCCTCTAGCCTTAGGTTCCTTTTTCTTGTGAACGGTATAATGGTTGTTTTACTAGGGTTGACTCTGAGGCGTTCCCTAGCACACCAGGATTGTACCATATTCAGAGCATTTTACATTCTTACTGATAGGGTCCTATCCTGCTTTCCCTTGATGGTAATGACCAGGTCATCAGCGTAGCCCTGGCAATCGTAGCCAGCATTAGTCAGTTTGACCAGGATATCGTCAATTACAAGTGACCTCCCCACTGAGGACAGCCTCTAGTGGCTCTTACTGCTACCGAATTGTCCCCAGCCTCGCTGTAATGTTTCGGTTACTCAGCATTGCCCTAATCCATCGGACCGTCGGCAGATCAATGCCTCTGTCGGTGGCCACTTCTTCAATGGACGAGAAAGACGTATTGTCAAAAGCACCTTCAATATCAAGGAAAGCACCAAGCGCAACGCCCCTACCATTGACAGCGTCTTCTAGTTTTCCAACCAGACTATGCAGTGCTGTTATGGTAGATTTGCCTACCTGATAAGCGTGCTGGTTAGCATGTAACGGCATGTCTTTCAGACAACCCTACCTAATATGTTGGTCAATGATTTTCTCCATTGACTTGAGAAGGAAGGCGGATAGGCTTATCGGCCGATGTCTTGGGTTGAGCCGCTGGTCGCCCTACACTCTTGGGTATAAAAGCTACCCTTACCTCCCTCCACGGATTGGGGATGTAGCTGAGTTGATAGCTGGGCCTAAATATTTTTATGAGTATTGGCATCAGATCATCTAGGCCCTGCTGCAGAAGAGCTGGGAAGATGCCGTCACCACCGGAGATTTGTAGGCTTTAAAGGAGTTAATGGCCCACCTTACTGTCCCGGCTGTGAAAGATTTTACTCGAGGTGCTCCTCAATCTGCGTTTTGACCCACCGCGCACATTGAGTGATTGAGTTCCTCTGTATTCTTCTGGCATTGAACACTCAGGGAAGTGTGTCTCCAAGAGTAATTTCAGTGTTTTCTCAGAGTCAGTGGTGTAAGATCCATCAGTCCTCTGGAGGAGGCCTATGCCATTGAAGTGATCTTTTAAGAGTACTTTTTGGAGGCGTGCTGTTGCAATTTCCTCACAGAACTTCCTCCAGGTTAATTCTTTGTTGCACTCAGCCAGGGCCTGCTTGTAATCATCCCAGGCTCCTGAGCGCTTGGCTTTATTGAAGAGTTTTCTTGATTTAGCTCTTAGTTTGCTTAGTGTCCTGTTCCACCAGGCCACATCTCTAGCTGCCTCTCTGCGTCTAACAGGATTACTGTTTTCATAGCTTTATACGATCAGGTCTTGTAGCTGTTTTGAGGTCCTTTCTAGGTCCTCCTGGGTTTCTAGCGGGGCGTCATCGAGTTCTTGTATGTTCGACCTGATGTGCTCCCAATAGATTCCCCAGTTGGTTAGCTTGGGAACCCTAACCACTTCCAGCTGCACATGAGGGGCCTCCATATCAAATCTTATATGTTTATGATCTGATAGGGAAGGTTCGTCCGACACGTGCCAGTTTAAAATAATGTTCTTCTTGGCGAACTATGTTTGTAAAGGTTGCTTTATTGCCCTTATTTAATATTTCAATGTAGTATTTAATGAAATAGTCTAATAGGTACTCACCTTGCCTGTTTTCCCCGGTACTTCCCCAGATTGTGTGGTGGGCGTTCGCATCACATCCGATGAAGAACTTCCTATTGTGCTTATGGCAGTAGCACAATAGCTGCGTAACTTCCCTTGGAGGTGGTGGTTTGTCCGAGTCTCCAGGGAAATAAGCAGAGGCTACAACCACCCCCTGCTTTCCCCTGTGCGTCGGAACATCCACTAAGGCAGCGACCAGATCTCTAGTGATTAGCTCTGGAATAGGAAGAAAGTTAATCTTTCGTTTAAACAGCAGGGCAGCACGAGGAGCTCCGTGCTCGCCATAATATACTAACTTACCCTGTTTTGATGGAAGTCCCTTTATCAGCCTTCCATGAACCCAAGGTTCTTGTATAAGAGCCACATCTAGCCCCTCCAGCACGAATCTCCTGCTAAGAATATCAGTGGCAGATTTGGTATTATGGAGATTGATTTGGAGGAATTTTAGAGTGGCTCTATCGGCTGCCCTTGGCAGAGTATGACAGGGTCCATCGGTCCTTCGGGATTTTGGCCGGCCCGTCGTCCCCTCTTTTACAATGCCTTTCGATTTGTCGGTGGTAGACGTACTTTTCTCTGCCACTTCCACTTTCCTGTCTGGTTCAATGTGGGCCATGGAGGTCCCCGGTACCACAAGTGTCATCTTGGGTGTTGTTAGAACCAGATCAGTTCGGGTTGAGTGCAGCCCTGTGTCTGTTGTGGCCGCAAAACATCCCCCTTGTTGGCCTCTTCAGGTTGAGGAAAGCAGAGCCGTCTGCCCCGCTGGTTGCTAGGCACCAGCCGCGGTTTTGATCGGTGCTGGATTCGCTCCACCTCTCGAGGCCGCGAGACTTGCTTTTGAAGCCCGCCCCGTGGGGTTTTTAGCTTCTTTGGAGGTACACCCCGCCGAACACTGGGCCTTAGCAAAGCCACTTCTGGGCCTGAGCTGTACCTGCCCAAACATATAGTTGACCTTGAAAAAGGTCTTTTTGAGAGCCTCAGCTGAGATGTGATCTACTGAGAGGACTATTGCAGTGGCTGTTCCCTCTGTGTCCCTCTTCAGTATCCTCCAGGCCGAGACCGTCAGTTTTTGATTCTGACCCTCAACTTGGTCAAGGATCTTCTCATTTTTCAGTTCCTGGCTATCCGGGAAGTAGCCTACCAGGACTTTGGAACGAGGAAGCTCCTCCTTTCCGATCGCCCTTAGTTTTGTCCCTTCCCATGGCTGAATCTCAACCACAGACTGTTTAAGCCACTCTAAGGTGGCCTTATCAGCGCAGTTGATCATAAACAACCTGGCCTGTGTCCAGTGTCATGGAGTGCGGGTTTAACCTCGATATTCTTGTTTTCCCGAATTTTTCTGAGGATCGCCCTTTGCACGGGCACAGGCTGCTCGGGCGAGAGCGATGCCTCAGGAAATTTATCCGGTAGGATGCTCAGATGCACTCCTGCCGCGACTTTCTTGCATGAGAGGGCTATTGGAGTCTTGCTTTCCGCTACGGGTGACTCCTGTTTGGCCTCCTACCCTAGGCGCCATCGCTAGTTTTCTAGCTGCTTTCGGGTCGTGTCCCTGTGACAACAGTTTTTTGACAGCTCCGCTGAGATTTTTGTCCACTACCTCCTCGGGACTTTTCCCTGAGTCCTCTGTGGCCTCAGGTTTGTCAACCGATTTGGTAATGAATTCTCATCGGACAGTAGTGACCTGGCAGGGCTTACACTGTCCAGATCCATTGGCATGTGTTCTGCCATTTGAGGCCTTAGATCAGCCTAAGAGGTTGGCCCCTTTTAATGGGTTCCACCCTCAGTGTTTGTTGGCAGTTCGGACAGCCTGGTAGGACTTGTATTTTCCTGGTCAATTGCCATGTCTTCAGCCATTTGAGGCCTTGTGTCAGCCTCAGAAGTTGGCATTTTAAGAGGGGTGAAACTCTCAGTTTTTTCTCTGTTTATTTCTATTGAATCGAACTCGTGGGATAGAGTAGGGGAGAAGTGACGGTCGACCGTGACAGAGATCCCCATATTAATTACTTACTTATTCATACGTGTATTTCTTAACTAAAACAAGACGTGTATTTCCTTAATCTAACAAAATTCATTTTTTTCTTTCTATATATCTTAATCCTAAAAAAATTTATCATTTTCTGTATATCTTAATTCTTACAAAATTGATCATTTCATTTTTTTCTATTTTAAATCTAACAAAATTCTAAAGATAATATAAAAAAAACAGGCCATTACTTTTAATTCTGCGCTCCTTCTGTACTGCTTTAAATATTCGGTCCCAGGTTTGGTGGAACCCAAAGAACTTGGGTGGGATCTTCGATCCATTGATCCGGTCCTATTGAGTTGGCTGCTAGAGGCGCTGGTTGGCTTGGTTCTGTAGTGGTCTCTTTGTTTGGCTGATTATCGGCTGCCGAAGATGCCCTTTTAGGTCGATGGCTATGAACGAGCAGGTCGTTGATCCTCGTTACTTGAGATACTTAAGTTGAGTAACACGGATATCTCTAGGTAGTCGACGGATGGTTCAGGTTTGGACATCTGTCCGTTGTCTTCGTTTTTGGTTCTTGGTGTTTCTCGGCTTATTTCGTCATGCCTGTCTTCTTTAGATGTCGTTTCTGGTTGCTTCGGTGGTCGGAGGGTGAGTGTAAGAGTGTTTTCCTGGATTGCTTCATTGATTGTAGCCTTTTCACCGCTAAAGAGGATTTGTCTTTTCGCTGGTTGTTGCGTAATTTTTCTCGTTCCGAGGTGGGTGGTCGGTCGTAGAATTGGACGTGTCTGGTTATGCAGAATTGCCATGAAGCCTATTGCGGAAGGAATTTTCCGCATTGGTGGCCTTATTTCCCTAGGCTGCGTTTTTTTTTTATTTGCTGGGATCCTTCTCAATAGATCCTGGGTTGCTGGTGGCTTGCTTATTTTGTTTCGGTGCTTTCATACTGATCTTTGATATGGACGAGCCCTTTTGACATACCGGATGGTATTTCTTCTATTTTATATATGTATATGACAGCGAAGTTCACGTAGGCTGGAGCATATCCAGTGGAATCATAAGTACTGGTGTTTATTGTTTATTATCGGACTGGATGTATTGAGCTTTCATAGTGTGAATAACTCGGTTGACCCGTTCGGTAGGATTAGCCTGAGGCGTATACGGTGGGTTAGGTCGATGTATTATGTAAAATTCTTGAAGCGTATTTTTAAATAGTTAACTGGTGTACTGCGGTCCGTTGTCCGTGATCATAATTCGGTGACAACCAAACTTCGATATTATTCGGTTTAAAAAATACTTTCCAACGGCTGGAGCGGTGGCTTGTCGTAACGGTTGAATTTCGACCCACTTCGTGAATTTGTCCTGAAACAACAGTATCATGTTGTGGCCATGTTTTGATCTTGGTAGTAGTCCAATAAGGTCGGAACTTACTACCTCCCATGGGCCTCGTAGTTGTAACGTATGCATTTTCCCAGCGGTTTTCTGTTGAGTTGGCTTATGCTTAGCACATATAATACACGGACATATCTGGCTGCTTCTCGGAACATTCCAGGCAAATAATACCATTTGGCGATTCGGCTAATGGTTTTGGCTACTCCCAGGTATCCAGCGGTTGAAGCGTCATGGTTTTCATATAGTATCTATGTTCGCAACGTTCTCAGTATACAAAGTTTCCATTCTTGCTCAAGATTCGGTTAATTTAAATGATTTCGGTCGGGTTTATGTCGGTATAGTTTCTGGATACGGATGCAATAGTCTGGAAAACTTTGTCGGTCTTGTTCTACATCTGCGAATTTTTGTCGGTAATATGCACAGGTTTCTTCCGGAGTTAAAGTGGCCATTTCTTTGGCTGATAATGGCTGGCGAGATAGCGCGTCGGCTATTTTATTTAATACCCCTCTTCAGTACTTGACTTCGTAATCATATTTCTGGAGTTTTACGGCCCATCGTGCTAATCGTCCGGAGGGGTTACCCAATATCTGGAGCCACTTAAGCGCTTGGTGGTTGGTTACTACGGTAATTTTGTACCCTTCCAGATACGGTCTCATCTTCCTTATACACAATACTACTGCCAAACATTCCTTTTCGGATGCGGAATATTTCTTCTCGGTGTCGGTTAACGTCCGGCTTGCATATGCGATGACGTGCTTGTCTCCGTTTATTATTTGCGACAGTACTATTCCTAGGCCTTCGTGACTGGCGTCGGTCTGTAGAATAAATGGTACTTCAAATTCTGGACATGATAGTACTGGTGCTTTGGTCAGATTTTTCTTAACTGTTGTAAGAAATTCCTCTTGTTTCAGTCCCCATATACATCTCTGTTTTTTCTTTAGCAAACGGTTGAGCGGTACCACGATTTTTGAAAAATTTTTGATAAAGCGTCTATACTATGATGCCACTCCCATAAATTGTCGAGTTGTGTAATTGTGGTTGGCGCTGATATCTCGGTTATGGCATTCAATTTTCCGGATCGGTCTTAATGCCTTCCGACGTAACAAGATGACCTAAGTATTGAAGCTCTTTCTGGCAGAAATTGCATTTTTCGTGGTTCGTGGTTAGTACGATGATATCATACAAAAATATAAGAATGCCCTGGCGTCCATGTCTGGCCCTATGACAGTATCTAGCAACTTCTGAAACATTGCTGGTGCGAAGTGGAGTCCAAATGGCATGCCGGTAAACTGGAACAATCCCGTGCCTGGTACAGTAAATGCTGTAATTGCTTTACTTTCGGTTGCTAATGGTACTTGCCAATAGCTTTGGTGCAAGTCCAGTGTGGAAATATATCTTGCCTATCGTAATTTATCCAAGATATTATTAATCTGAGGCAGCGGGTATGCATCTTTGATTGGGATTTCGTTTATCTTAAGGAAATTGATGCAAAAACGGTATTTGCCATTCTTCTTTCGGGCTAAAACTATTGGTGAGCTATATGGGCTGTTGGATGGTTCTATGACATTCTCGGGTAACATACGGTCTACTTCGGTATTTATTATTTGCTGCATTGCCGGATTTCTCGGAAAATATCGGTGTTTGACCGGTTGGTCGGTTTTAAGTCGTATCTTCTGTTCGACTAGCGTCATAAAATTTTCTTATTTCGGTTGTCAGGAACTGCTCCAGTTGTTCCTCTTCGGATATATTTTTTTTTGGATCGGTTGTACGGTTGTGATTTCTAGATTTGTATTTACTTGACTCGGTATATTGCTGGTGTGGGAGCCTCATTTCATCAATTTGATGGAATAGGTGAATTGATTCTGGGCTCCTGCCAAAGAAGTGCGCCTTCTGTGTAAGAAGGGTTAATTCCATTATTATATTAGTGAGGTGTATTTCTAACCCACGCTGATTTAGTAAGTCAAGAGCGATCAAGATTTGGATTGTCACAATCGCTGGTATGTGGAATTCATGATTTACTTCCCACTTGTTGATTTCACATTTTATCTGTATGGCTTTGGAAACTGGTTCTAATGTTTCGGATGTTATTCCTTTGTATTCGGACTATTTGTCCATTCTTCTTTTCACACAAGTCCACCATTTCTTCTCCTATGTATGACTTATAATAGCATAGACCGCGTATCCAATATTGCCGTAAATTCCTGGTCAAAAATTTTAATAGGCAGGAATGGTCAGTTATCTTCCTCTATGCTGTGATCCAGGACTGGTTTAAGTGTGGCCCCATTCTGTTTGGACCGATGGGGCCTCGGTGGTTGTCGGTCCTTCTCTCTTTTCCCTGGCACTGGCAATCCTTATCTATACTCCTAAGCTTCCACATCTAGAGCAGAACAGCTTGGGACGGTTGTCACATCGTTGTCTGGTATGGCCGGGCTGTCCACATCTCCAATAGCACGTGTTTGTGTTATAGTGTAGATGTACGGTGACGATGGATAGTTCTGGTCGGCTGGCGGGCTTTATTCCTCGTCGGTGATGGTCCACAGGTCGGTTATACTTTAATTTGGATTCCCTGGTTGCACTCCTTTTCGGTTATTATTCGTTGGTCGGTTGTATACTGGTGTTGACTGGCGTTGAATGACTTGTTCTTTTTGAATTGCCTCATATTCTGCCCCTAAGTTTTGCAATTTGGTTATGTTGTTGAAGTCTTTTCTGCGAATATACAAGCGGACGTCTGGTCTTAGGATTGAATATATTCGTTCTAGTTGTAATTCTGATGAGGATACCCCTACTCGTCAACTTAATGTCTGCATCTCGCTTTAGTCGTCGCGGATTGATTCATTCTGTCTCATATTCCGAGACCAAAATTCTTCCTATAGTCTGAGTTGATATCGTGGCGGTAAAAAGTGCTGTTTAAGTTGACTGCTGAACTCTGTCCATGGTTTCCAACTGTATTTAATAGAAATCCATCTACATCATTACCGCCATCGTAGTGTGTACCCCATTTGCGAACTCTTTTATTTATTTATTTAAGCTTAATACAAGCTATTGCATAAAAAATACAAAAATAAAAAATTAAATACAAACTATAACTTAATACTAATTCTACAGAATATAATAAATGAATAATTAAGAATAAATAAATAAAAAGTATAAGCTACAATATGAGCAATATATATTGATTACTGGCAGAAGGCGAAAGGAAGAAGAATTAAAGTAGGCGATCAGGATCAAGATGGGCGGGGTCAAGATATAAGGCTTTGTGGAGTGATGATTTACTCAGATGGAAGTCAAAAGAGGAAAGGTCGTTGACTTTTCGTAACATCCTGGTAATTGGCTCGCTTTGACCGTAGTTTGTGCGATGGCAGTCGAGTCGGAAAAGGGGAGTGGACCTAAGGTTACGGGGATTGGTATAGATGGGTAAAGATTGCAGGATTGAGGGGCAGTCTATGGCACCAGTTAATAATTGATAAATGAAGAGAATGTCGGAAACATCACGACGTTTGCTTAGAGGATGTAAGTCGATCAGTTTCAGACGGTTTTATAGGGAAGAAGGTTGAATCTCGATCCCTCGATAGCTTTGTAGCCGACCACCAAGCGCTTAAGTGGCTCCAGATATTGAATAAACCCTCCGGACGATTAGCACGAATCCCAAAGAGAGGTTTTAAATAAAATAGCCGACGCGCTATCTCGCCAGCCAAAGAAATGGCCAATTTAACGACGGAAGTGGAAGAAGAATGGTACCGGCGAAAATTCGCAGATGTAGAAGAAGACCGACAAAGTTTTCCAGACTATTGCATTCGTAAATCATCCGAAATCATTTAAGTGAACTGAAAACTTTGTATACCGAAAACATTGCGACCATACAAAAACAATGACGCACCAACCGCCGGACACCTGGGAGTAGCCAAAACCATTAGACAAAATGCCAAATTGTATTATTGGTCTGGAATATTCCAAGAAGCGGCCAGATATGTCCGTAGTTGTATTATATGTGCTAAGCAAAGCACAACTACTACTAATGACGAACAGGTTGACACCATAGCAGGTCTTGTATGGATACCAAGCACTAACTACTACTAATGACAAATAGCCTGACATCACAGAAGGTCTTGTACGGCTACAAAGCAAGCAAAAACTACTACTAATGACCGACAGGATGACACCACAGAAGGTCTAGGAAACGGACAGGTACCTAACTACGGTCGGTACTGCTTGCGCAGGTGAGACTTTGTCTCCCCAAAAGCAAACCACTAGAGTCTGAACAAAATGAGCCTGAAGCTTCAGTGCTATATATTTCTGCTCGATTTCCCTAGGGTGATGCTGACTTTTATACTTTTGGCGAGGTCAAAAATTATTCCCCACCACTATTTTCTGGCTTTTTTCTATGAACAACTTTATACTCACCCAACTGAGTATGGGTGAGAAGCAGAACCAGCCGATTCCAGCAACCTCTTGGAGAGTATTGGGCCGTAAAGCGGAACAAGGCGGACAGACGCTGGCACTCTCCATTGACGAAGGGTCCATGCAGATATTGAAAGAGCGGCAGATGTGACTCTTCTTTAGCATCACCTCTGTGCTGTTTAAGGCGGCCGGTGGGGGAGCGAAAGAGGAGGACACTGTTACCCCAAAATAAACAGTTGAAGGTGGTCCAAGCAAACCTACAACACAGTAGGGCTGCCTCGGCAGTCCTCTGTAGGCTGTTCGCCACTCAAGCTGTAGATCTGGCCCTCATCCAGGTACCTTGGGTAAGTTTCGGCCAGATTTCGGGACTGCGACAGGCTGGTTTTGGAATCATTTCTGATACCAAGGACAGCAGGCCACGGACCTTATTATATATAATAAAGCAAAAACTAACTGTTTGGCGTCCACAGACTTATGTACAAGGGACCTTACAGCTGCCCGAGTGGAGGTATGTGCGCGGGGACGAAGATGCTGGGTGTTAATCTGCTCTGCGTACTTCCCATACGACTCCACTGAATCACCACCGACGAGAGAACTGAGGGAACTCATCGGGTCGACAAACGCGGCGCACATGCTAATTAGATGCGACGCGAACTCACACCACATTAACTGGGGGAGCAGTGGCAGTAACAGAAGAGGTGAGTACCTTATTGATTATATGTAAACTACTAACCTAGTTATACTAAACCGTGGATCTGACCCTACCTTTGACAATGACCGTCGGAGGGAGGTAATCGACATCACTCTCTCCATTAGCTACATATCAGAACTGGTAAGTGGCTGGAGAGTGTCTGACGAGCCATCATGCTCCGACCACAAACACATTCTCTTCAGCGTTGGAGAATGTGTCAATGAAATAAAGGAATATCTGAACCCCAGGAACACCAACTGGGTTACCTATAAAGAGGAACTGGGTGCTAGACTCTATGGGTTCATGGGCTCGATCAAGTCTACGCAAGACGTCGAACTTGCGGAAGACCTCGTAAACGATGCTATACAGACGGCCTTCAGGTGTCAGTTAGGTCCCAGAACAGGAACGTCCCTTCGTGGACGAGAGAACTTGCGAGACTAAGGGCTACTACCAGGAGGGTGTTCAACAGAGCGAAAAGAGGCGGGTGCTGGGAAGAATATAGACAATCCCTAACTGCCTACAACCGAGAACTGCGCCGTTCTAAAAGATCCAGCTGGCTACATTTCTGCCAAAACGTGGAGGGCGCTCGCGAGTCTGCGAGACTGCATAAAGCCCTTATGAAAACTACGTCGGGCGACCTGGGCACACTCCAGAAACCGGACGGGACATACGCCCAGACCAGGGAAGAAACGCTAGAGATTCTACTGCAGTCCCACTTTCCTGGTTCAAAGGTGGAAGAACCGAACGAGGCAGACAGGCCCAGCCTAATTGACCACCTAGCAAGGAGGGCGACCAAGGCGGACTCGAGGGTTGCCAGCTCGGTCTTTACATGTAAAGCCATCAAGGATGCTATTTCATCTTTCGAACCATTCAAGTCCCCTGGCACGGATGGTGTACCCGGTGCTCCTACAGGAGGGCTGTGATGTTCTTTCACCGGTGCTGTGCAGAATATACAGGGCGTCCTTTGCACTAGGATACGTACCATCTATCTGGAGGACTGTGAAAATAGCCTTTATTCCAAAGCAAGGCCGTGTAGATTACACACTCGCTAAAGCATACAGGCCTATTAGTCTAACATCGTTCATGTTAAAGACGATGGAAAAAGTTGCTGATCGGGCGATCAGGGAGAGGTATCTTCTACACTCACCACTTCATGCCCGGCAGCACGCCTACTAAACCGGAAAATCCACTACAACGGCACTCCATGACTTAATACTCAAGCTGGAGGGAGCGGTTTATAGCAAGGGAACTGCAATTGCAGCCTTCTTGGATATAGAAGGCGCTTCTGATAACACATCTTTTGATGTGATCACTCGAGCCCTTAGAAGAAGAGGCCTTGGGACGACCTTCTGTCGATGGATAGACATGCTGCTCAGGTCTCGAGATCTTACTTGAGTCTCCTCGATAGGACGATCAGGGGCTGCGTCACAAGAGGGTGTCCGCAGGGTGGGGTGCTGTCATCCCTCCTTTGGTGCCTTGTGATCGATGAGCTACTTGTACGTCTTGATGAGCGAGGCTTCTTCACGCAGGGCTATGCAGATGACATTGTAGTTGTGGCTTCTAGCGATATGGGGAACAACATTACGATACAACTCCAGGGGGCTCTAGACGTAGTTGCAACCTGGTGAACCGACCTTCTTGGGCACTGCGCTACCCTTCAAGGCTCAGGTGAAGTACTTGGGGGTGATCCTGGATTCCAAGCTATACTGGAACCGGCACCTTGATATAACTGTGGAAAAAGCTCGGAAGTCCTTCTGGGCATGCCGTAGAGCCTGCGGGACCACCTGGGGACTTAAACCCAGAACAATGCTCTGGATCTACACATCGGTAATAAGGCCCATGATAACTTATGGAGCGATTACATGGTGGCACAGAGCAAAACTAAATGTGATAAGGACTAAGCTTAGCAGACTGCAACGTATGGCCTGCCTATGCATCACTGGAGCCATGCGCACCTCGCCGACGGCTGCACTCGAAACCATGCTAAATATTAAACCTCTTCATATAGAGGTTGAAAGCCTGGCTCTGTGTGCGGCCTACAAATTAGAGGGAGCCGGTCTCCTTGGGGAAAACATAGGTAAGGGCCACACGACAATAAGGGATATTCTTGAAGCCACACCTGAGTTGGCCATGCTAACTGATCAGATGCCGGCAAGACTCTCACCATTTCAACCACCCTTAATACGGGTGGAAAAGCGTGAGACCTGGACGCTTCCAGCTGTCCGTCCAGGGGAGCTAGTATGGTATACGGATGGACCCAAGACTGAATCAGGTGTTGGGGCAGGGGTCTGAAGCAACTCTCCTCGATTCAGTTTATCACTGGCCCTGGGAATATATACCACGGTATTTCAGGCTGCGATCTTCGCCATACTGACATGCACCTACGAGAACCTAAGAAGTGCCTATAAAAACAAAAGGATCTCAATCTTCTCGGATAGCCAAGCTGCAATCAAAGCAATTGCTTCATCTACCACCAGATCAAATCTGGTGTGGAAATGCCAAAGGAGCCTAGACGCACTGTGTAGAACTAATCAAGTAAGCTTGATCTGGATACCGGGACATCAGGGCTACACGGGAAATGAAAAAGCAGACGAACTTGCTAGGAAGGGGTCTAACACCCCTTTTATAGGGCCGGAGCCGGTCTGTGGAATACCTCTCTGCACGGCTAAAAGGCTAATAGCAAACCGGGGGGGAGGTATGTGCGAAAGGACGAAGATGCTGGGTGTTAATCTGCTCTGCGTACTTCCCATACGACTCCACTGAATCACCACCGACGAGAGAACTAAGAACACATCGGGTCGACAAACGCGGCGCACATGCTAATTAGATGCGACGCGAACTCACACCACATTAACTGGGGGAGCAGCGGCAGTAACAGAAGAGGTGAGTACCTTATTGATTATATGCTAACTACTAACCTAGTTATACTAAACCGTGGATCTGACCCTACCTTTGACAATGGCCGTCGGAGGGGGATAATTGACATCACTCTCTCCAGTAGCTACATATCAGAACTGGTAAGTGACTGGAGAGTGTCTGACGAGCCATCATGCTCCGACCACAAACACATTCTCTTCAGCGTTGGAGAATGTGTCAATGAAATAAAGGAATATCTGAACCCCAGGAACACCAACTGGGTTACCTATAAAGAGGAACTGGGTGCTAGACTCTATGGGTTCATGGGCTCGATCAAGTCTACGCAAGACGTCGAACTTGCGGCAGACCTCGTAAACGATGCCATACAGACGGCCTTCAGGGGAAGTTGTCCGGTGTCAGTAAGGTCCCAGAACAGGAACGTCCCTTGGTGGACGAGGGAACTTGCGAGACTAAGGGCTACTACCAGGAGGCTGTTCAACAGAGCGAAAAGAGGCGGGTGCTGGGAAGAATATAGACAATCCCTAACTGCCTACAACCGAGAACTGCGCCGTTCTAAAAGATCCAGCTGGCAACAGTTGTGCCAAAACGTGGAGGGCGCTCGCGAGTCTGCGAGACTGCATAAAGCCCTTATGAAAACTACGTCGGGCGACCTGGGCACACTCCAGAAACCGGACGGGACATACACCCAGACCAGGGAAGAAACGCTAGAGATTCTACTGCAGTCCCACTTTCCTGGTTCAAAGGTGGAAGAACCGAACGAGGCAGACAGGCCCAGCCTAACTGACCACCTAGCAAGGTGGGCGACCAAGGCGGACTGGAGGGTTGCCAGCTCGGTCTTTACATGTAAAGCCATCAAGGATGCTATTTCATCCTTAGAACCATTCAAGTCCCCTGGCACGGATGGTGTGTACCCGGTGCTCCTACAGGAGGGCTGTGATGTTCTTTCACCGGTGCTGTGCAGATAGTCAAGCTGCAATCAAAGCAATTGCTTCATCTGCCACCAGATCAAATCTCGTGTTGGAATGCCAAAGGAGCCTAGACGCACTGTGTAGAACTAATCAAGTAAGCTTGATCTGGATACTGGGACATCAGGGCTACACGGGAAATGAAAAAGCATACGAACTTGCTAGGAAGGGGTCTAACACCCCTTTTATAGGGCCGGAGCCGGTCTGTGGAATACCTCTCCGCACGGCTAAAAGGCTAATAGCAAACCGCGCAAATGAGGGGCATAGGCTGTATTGGAACAATATTGAGGGGCACACTCACTCAAGAAGCCTTATGCCCTCACCGTCGCCGGGTAGATCCAGGGAGCTCCTCAAGCTGAGCAGGTCGGCTGTTAGAACTCTGGCAGGCCTGCTTACCGACCACTGTCAGCTAAGAAAGCACCTGGTGAGGATAGGCAGAGCCATCGACCCCACCTGCAGACTCTGTCTGGAGGAGGATGAGACCCCATTACATGTGAATGCCCTGCAGTAGCCAGGAGCAGATTTGGCCTATTCGGGAAACCAACCCTGGTACCGAGCGGGCTGAATGACTGCCAACTGCGGGAGCTGTTGAACTTCTTCGGAGGGACCGGCTTACTATAAGGAGTTGAGAGGGTTAGCACAATAGGCCTCAGTGGCCGCGGCGCTTGAGAACCTCACACCTCCAAATATAATTAATCAATCAAATCAATCAATGGGTTGTTATGCAGAGAAGAACAATCTGGTTTTATCTAGTTATCGCGCACAAGTTTCCTACGACTTGGCCATTGGATGACGTCACGCATATTTGCATGCCCGTTCACTGGAGCATTTGTGAGTGGCATCTGTGTACCGCTTGAACAAACGATTAACAACGGAGACCCACACACCCAGCTGATTATGGGTTCATGTGCCCGGAATATAATATGACAACGTAGCTAGTGGGAATAATTAGGCTGTTCTTTGTGGATTACGTCATGCACATCTGCAGGCAATGGAATTGGAGTTTTTATGGACATGTACAATGAAAAGTTTGTGCAAAAAGTGAAAATGGGGACAAGTGTGTTAACTGTCGGGATTTAAAGGACAGGGAATACTTTATTTTTAAGATGACTCTCTTTCTCTTTAGTCTTAATCTTAGTCTTAATCCTAACAACATGGTATCTTATATTCTCTTCTTTTTTTTCAGAATACATATCAAAGAAAATTGTTATTTTTAAATTGAGATATAAATGGTTACATAGCTTATTTCTAAAAACCTTTAATTTTAAATTCAGATATATGTACACGGTACATAGCTTATTTCTAGAAGAAAGAGTAAAAATACAGAAATTTGTTGTGTCCTATATGTATATATACATAAGAAGTTTTCCAATGCTTAATCTAACAAAGATAACTTAACAGTATAATATAAGATTCCGTTATGTTTTTCAAAACCTTAACCTAATAAAATATATACATATAAGAAACTTAAACTAACAACCTAACAAATGAATAAAATATATTCTATCTTAACCTAACAAAGATGCCTATATTTCTAATATCTACTATATATAAAAACTAAAAAATTACTGATGACTTCATGGTTTGGCTACTGTCCAGCCTCCTTTGGTCTTCATTATCGTCTGAATTAAAAGGCGGCTTTTCTTATCTCGGTCGGTCTTCCTTCGGAAAGGCAAAAGGTGGTACTTCTTCGGAACTGCATTCTCTGGTATGACGGATTATGACTTCTGTCTCGTTCGGTGTTACTTTGGATCGGTCTCATCGGGATTGACAGATTAGGGCGTAGGACGAGTTTTACGAAAAATCACCCCCAGCGGCTCTTCCTTCTGGCGTAGTCGGGTAAAGAAGGTCTTTCTTGCACATCATAGTTCCTTTTTTCATAATATTAGTCTGGTAACTACATCTTATTCTAAAAATTTGAGTTTATTTATTTATTTATGCCTACAGATAATAAGATTCTACAGACTAAACAATATAAATGAATTGAACACAACCATCCTAAAATTAACTTATATAAAAATAAATTAAATTTACAAACAAAAGAATTCAAAATCCAATAGGTTGAGCCTATAAAATATACAGAAACAGTTTTAATTAATAAACTGATGGAGCAAAGATAATTATGCGTAAAGACCAAATAAATTAAATAGATCCAATCTGAATTTACCACAATCATCCGACAAATCAATAAAACTACATACATCATTCAAATTTCTTGAAAAACTATAGGTTCATGCTGTATATAAGTAGTCCTCTGACTTTATGTTCATAGTCATAGTAAATTTCTATACCGTAAAGAAATACCTGGAGCATAGATGGTAAAGAGACCAACATGGTCAGGAGAACAAATTCTATAGCATAAGCAATCCCGAACAAACAATATTGAAGCAATCGTACGTCTACAAGATAGAGACTGTAAACCAAGTAGTTTACACCTGCGGCATAGGAAGGAAGAAAATTCATCCAATTTAAGTTACGAAGAGCATACCGGGTAAATGTTCGCTAAATTGACTCAAGACGGTCAGAATGTGATGTAGTGTAGGGGTTCCAAACTACAAAAGCATATTCTAGTACTGAACGAACCAACGATATATACAATGATTTCAAAGTGTGAGTGTCAGAGAAATCAGTAGAATTGCGCTTAATAACGCCAAGCATTTTAGAAGCTTTACATGAAGTATAGTCAATGTGAACATTGGAAGTGAATTTGCTATCAAAATACACACCGAGGTCGCAAATATTAGATGGTCGACTTATGACAATGTTATTGCTCATGTAAGCAAAGCAATGAGGTGAACGCCTGCGATGGAATGAAAATGCCTTACATTTATCAGGATTAAGCTCAAGGCCATTGTTTATACACCATTCAACAAGCCTATCAATATCCTCCTGAAGTCTATAACAATCTGATAAATCCTTGATGATAAAATACAGCTTAAGGTCATCAGCATAAAGCAGAATTGAGGCAAAAGAGAACATATTGATTACATCATTAATAAAAATAATAAAAAGAAGGGGACCAAGACGACTGCTCTGAGGAACACCAGATAAAGCGGCAAATACTCTGTATTCGACAGATTTAATCTTCACACACTGACGACCCAATAAGTAGAAAAGAATCCATTTTGATAAAGAAGAATGAAACCCAAAAGCAATCAATTTCTTTTTAAGTATGGAAAACTTGACTCGATCAAATGCCTTAACAAAATCAGTATATATTGTATCAACCTGATAACAATCCTCAATTGAATTGATCACAAAGTTCTTAAAAATTACCAAATTGGTTGTAGTCAACCTTCTACTACCAAAGCCATGGACAATAACCTCTTTAAGGTGGACATACAGTTTCTCTTTTACAAGACTTTTAAAGCACTTCGGAATCAGTAACAACTTAGCAATTCCCCTATAATTATTAATCATATGTCTTGAACCAGCCTTATGCAAGGGAATTCTTTAAGAAAATTTCCAAGCCTCAATAAAATTACCGGAACTTAAAATTGTATTGAAAATATCTGTTAGAACTTCCGCAAGCGAAGAGCTGCTGTGTAATTTCCGGGTACACGGAAGTACATGGAAATACACGGAAAGTACGTCAAAATTTTATTAGTTTTTCTGGGAGGAAGAGGTGTATTAATTAGAATTATGCACTATTCATAGCATTTTCGAGCCTTTTAAGTCCACGCTTAAACCAAGGTGGATGAGACTTCTGGACCTTGCTAACAAAAGGAACGAATTGATTAATGACAGTATGAACAATTTCTAAAAACTCATTACACATCAAATCCAGATCGCCAGAATTGAAATGTAGGACACCTTTCCAATCAAAAGAGTAAAAAAAGTTCTTAAGCGAAGCATAATTAACTTTACGAAAATCAAATCCAAATGAATTCAAATTATCTGACAAAGCAAAATTGTACATACTAATATTAATAACTATAGTAACTAATAACTAACTAATAAGGTTGAACTAAGAAATATTTCTCATGACTAGAAGAAATGTAAGTAGAAGGAAGGCACTTTTCATCCTCGGATCAACACCATTTCACACTCGGAAGATTAAAGTCACTTAAGCAGCACAAAAATTGTTGATATTACTGGCATGAACGTCATAAACCATAATAGGGCTAGAAGGTGGAATGAAACTTGCGCAAATAAAAATGTTCCCAAGACCAAACCCAGTTATTTTAACAACAAGTTGTTGAACAATTCCATTGTCATTTGGAAGCTGTACACCTTAAAGGCCGTTTCACACCGGCGCGATAGCGATAGCATTAGCGGTAGCGTTAGCATTCTAACGCCTTTCATAATACGAAACAAGAATATTCACACCAACGCGGTAGAAATTTGCGATAATATTGCAGTGGATGCGTTATATTTACGATATAGCGGTGGATTGCTGCCAAACCAGTTCTATCGTATCTATCGCAGAGTCAATATGAGTGATTTGACGGTAAACTTAATAGAAGAAGTAAAAAAATATCCAATATTGTTCGACTTATAGCACAAAGACAAGGCAAGATGAAACGCTATCGAAACGCTATCTCTATCGCCTCAGTGTGAAGCACCCTTTTATCGCAAACTTGACGCAATCGCTATCACGCCGGTGTGAAATGGCCTTTAGACCTCATAGATGTCCTCACAGCAATCAAGACGCCGCCACCGCGTGACAAACCAGTAGAAAGATAACAGCGATCCCTTCTGTAAACAATATACCAGTTTTCATCAAAGAATTCAGATGAAAAATTTAGCCATGTCTCAGTAAATACAATAACATCATAATCTTCTAAAATTATATTCAAATCAATTTCACGAACTTTCGAACGCATTCCTCTGACATTTTGGTAATAGTAAGAAAACGATTTGAAGCCCTTATTCGAGAAAAACATATTTTGCTCAGGATGAGTTATATTTAAGGCGTCTGAAGAGTAACGCCTTTTTCGTTTTTTGAACGTTTGCCTACGAAATTTCTTACAACAACACCACTCGGCCAAAAATCAGCAACTGAGAGACTCTGAATAAAATGTTCAGGAATACCCAATTTAAATGTAACAAATTTAAATTTTGTAAGATCCACATCTTTCTTGACCAAATGCCAGCCAATCATCGAATCCGCCAAAATAGCTGCTTTAGAAGAAGCATAATTAATAATCCGATACTTATTTACTGTAGGTGATGGGACAATAGTTGCAAGAGTAGCAACTCCAGACTGTGAACACGACCTAGCGGTCAGAATTATCTGCACCTATTCATCATTATTGGAAACAACAAAAAGTGAATTAGCAGAATTAACATCAAGAGGAGTTCCGATGTCATGAGTGGGACCCAAATTCTGTAGCAAGGCCGTACATTTAGCCTCAATTGTCGCAATAAGAGCATTAGGTCCATTTCAATTTTGAAGCAAAGCCATGCAATTAGCAATTTCGCCTTTAAGTACATTAACTTCGGATATCAAAACAGCAAAATTATTTAGCAATCCATCCTTGAGCAAATCAGCACACGCCAGAACAAACTCGAATAACTTTCGATAACTTTCAAAGCAGCCTCATCTAATTTCGAGCACCGTTTATAAAAAGAGCGATAGCAAGAACAACACTTAATATTTTTCAGTCTCTTGAGATCACTGACAGTGAACGGACGTAATTCTAAACTCTCTTTCAAGTTAACGGTTACATATATTTAAAATCATACGGTAATAAAAATTACGAGTATAAAGCGTGCTTTATCTAGTTCCTCCTCCGATAGCGGAGAAAATGAACTTTCCGTGAAAATTCGGAATAAAATTAAACGTCGCGCTTCAGACTACGACGAAATCAGTGCAATGGCGAAGGACAAAACGCAAAGTGGAAATCGTTTCGCGCTCCTGCAAGAGGTTGGCGAAGATAATTCAACTATGACGGACAAAACATCTCCAAACTGCTCTACTGCTAACAAAGAAGACAGAGGTAAAATGCCACCAATAATTCTGCTGAAAAAATCAACGGAATATGCCCGATCGGTTACCAAGGAACTAGGTGGTGAGTCAGACTTTTCATGCCAGCAATAGAGCTCTACGATGACATTAGTAACATGGGTATACACTGTGAAGACGTTAAACCCATGAAGCTTCAGAATAAAAGGTATGATGACCAAGCCAATTATCTGCTCTATTTTAAAAAGAGCGCAGTGAAAATAAATGAACTACGAAAACATAAAACTATTTTCAATACAGTAGTGAAATGGGATTTTTATAAAAAAAAATCAGCTAATAACCTTACGCAATGCCGAAATTGTCAAATGTATGGCCACGGAAAAGACAATTGCTACGTAAAACCTAGCTGTGCTATTTGCTCCGACACGCACATTACATCGGAATGTAAAACTCCTGAAATGATAAAATGCGCAAACTGTGGCGCTAACCATAAATCTTTCTCTTACTTGTGTCCCAAGCGCAAAGAGTATTTAGCAATAAAAGAGCAATTTAAATCCAAAAATGTGCCCTCTCTTGAAATGAAACATCCACGTTCAAATATTCAACCGGTACCGAGTAACAACTGCACTAATTTCCCTCCACTCTCTACGAAAAACAAAACAGCAACGCCGCAACCTTGGAGCGCTGTATTACGCCAATCTTCAGAGAATGATTTATTTACAGCCGACGAACTAATACATATTGCATCAGAGCTTATGATTAAATTGAGAAATTGTAGATCCAAAGAAGAGCAATTTAACGTAATTACTACTTTAGTTATACAATATGTGTATAAGTAACCAGAAAGATAATTTAAATATTATGTTATGGAACGCCCAAAGCATTAGCAATAAAAAACTAGAATTTATAGATTATCTTAGTGCTAAAAACATTGATATTGCGTTAATATCAGAAACTTGGTTAAAACACAATCGTAATCTTTTGATTATAAAATATATAGACTAGACCGCGCAAATTCCAGGGGAGGTGGAGTTGCTATTATAATTAAGTCCAACATTAAACACGAACAAATATCAATATCTAACCTAAAAGTTATTGAAGCTGTTAATATATTTACGGATAATAACGAAAAAATTTCATGTCTTGCGTGCTACTTCCCGGGTGGTAAATGTAATGCTGTTAAAAATAAAAACTTCATGCAAGATATTAAAAAACTTACACAAAACTCCAACCAAAACATAAAAGGAGGTGATTTAAACGCTCGCCACCTTACCTGGGGCTGTCGTCGATCTAATCTGTGGGGTAGATCGCTGAACAGTCTAATTCTTACCCAATCCTTTTCTATTCTGTTCCCGGCTGAACCTACTTACCAACCGGCAAATAATCTTCTCTCCTCATCCACACTAGACCTATTTCTTACTAACTGCCCAAATAAATTTACAACACCTTTCTCTGACTGCAATCTCTCATCAGATCATACACCGGTTCATACATCTTTAATAACTAACGTATCAATGACAAATAATTTTACCTATGGTTTCAACCAGGCTAACTAGAATCCCTTTAGAAGAGCTATAAAGTAAAAGCTGAAGCTCACTTATTTGCATTTAACATCAGTAAATTATAATCAACAAATAGACAATCTCATCGAAAACTTTTATTGTACAATACGGGAAGCAACGGAAAAAGCAATCCCCAAATATTATCTAAATCACGAGAAACATCAAAAGCTTCCCATTCACATCAAAGAATTAATTAAAGTTAAAAATTCAGTTCGCAAACAATGGCAAAATTACAGAACGGTTTCCCTAAGAGAATGCTCAATAAATTAACTAGAGACGTCAAGTTACAAATCTATACCTTTAGAAACCAATCCTGGAATAAAAAGCTGTCCACTCTAACAAAAGGGAGTAAAACTTTCTGGAATCTTACCAGAATTATAAAGAACAGAAAATTACAACTGTCACCCCTAATCTATAATAATCAAACGTTAATTCTAAGACAAGATAAAGCCAATGCCCTAGCAAGCACCTTCGTCGAAGCACACAAAGCTACTTCAAATTATAGGGACAATCAAACAATAAAACTTGTAGAGAATGAGATCTTAACCCTAAATTCAAATAGAAATCGTCAAAATAAAGTATACTTTTACCCAGCAACAGTGAAATCCTTAATTGTTACGCTCAAAAATCGCAAAGCTCCAGGGTATGATAATATCAATAGCATAATTTATAAAAATCTCCCAAAGTAAGGAATTATGTACTTGACATTCATTTCTAACGCCTGCATGAATATTTCATATTTCCCTAAGAACTGGAAAATCGCAAAAGTAATTCCCATTCTAAAACCAGGAAAAGAACCAAATAATGCGAGTAGCTACAGACCCATTAGCTTACTTAATTCTATTAGCAAAATATTTGAAAAACTTATACAGCAAATAATAAGGCAGCATATCGAGGAGAACAATATCCTCCCACCTCAGCAGCTGGGATTTCGAGCAAAATATACAACTACTCATCAGCTAAAAAGATTAACAAACCACATCAAAAATCACATAGAATTATCTATGTCAACTGGGGTAGTTCTCCTTGACATAGAAAAAGCCTTTGACTCCGTGTGGCATCATGGATTGATTTACAAATTGATAAAACTAAAGTTCCCTACGCACGTACTAAAAATCATTCAATACTTCCTGAGTGACAGGTATTTTTTCATATCGTTGGATGGAACTACCGCGAACCAAATAAAAATTACCGCAGGAGTCCCTCAAAGTTCAGCTCTTAGCCCTGACCTCTGTAATATATACACGTATGACATAACTGAAAATATTAAGTGTAATGTGAGTCTCTTTGCCGACGACACAGCTTTGTACCATTCTAATATATGTCCCAACGAAATAATAAACTCCTTGGAAATTAACCTACGAATACTATCTTTATATTTTTACAAATGGAAAATAAAATGCAATCCTCTGAAAACATCCTGTATGTTCTTTACTTGAAGAAGAAGTCCTAAATATCTTCCCCAAAGACCCTTAATGTTTAACAACGAAAGTATTATCTGGACTAACGAAACAAAGTACTTAGGAATGTATTTAGATAAAACACTTACTTATAATCTTCATATTAATAAAATCATAGATAAATGCCAAAAGCTAATAAAAACATTATACCCCCTTATAAATCGCAAGTCTCCTCTTAATGCTGAGAATAAACTCTTAATATTTTAAATGATATTCCAGCCCATTCTTACATATGCATGTCCCGTTTGGTCCAACTGTGCTAAATCACATATGAATAAACTACAGATACAACAAAATAAAATACTCAAAATGATAATGAACCTCCCCTGGCATTTTTCAACCAAACTCCTACACAATAACACAAATGTAAAAACAATTATAAATATCTGAAATATTTGAAAATGTATAACTACATATACACATTCTTAAAATAAGGTACATAGGTTAAAAGTAGTGATAAGTCAGATTTAAGGCTATACATCTAAGTTTTAGTAATCTAGTCTTTCAATAGGGTTTTTTACACTTTTCCCTAGCATAACACACAGATTATTAGCATGCAACAAATATTTTTAGGTTTAGAAATAAAAACCAACTAGAGTGGTAAGATATACTTACACATATCGTTTTTCCCTCAAATAGTATACATAACGTAGCACAGCAAACAAATGTTAATAGTTTTATAATTCGTGCAAATAAATAAATCTAAATCTTAATATTTTTTTATAAAACAGTTCATTATCATAAACAAAAAGTTTAATAATAAATGAAATAAACAAACATTTGCGCGAACTAATAAAAGCAAGTCTGACTTCGACGAGACACTACGAGTTCTCTGGTATTATTTAGCTAGACCGAAGCTATGAGGATTCGAAAATACGACGAAACGCTTCGAGAAAAGGTAGGAAGTGCCCAGTCTTGGCGGGGGCACTACCGTATTTTCATTATTTTACGCAATAATTCCCGAAAATTACCTATGTATATAAAAATCTTCTCGATTTCATTAAATATTTTAAATTTCGTGTGCGTAGTTAAGACGGATTGTCGTATTTTTATTTCTTTGAAAACTTTCAATTACATTTATTTATTTAAAATATTTAAATTGTGTGCATGTAACAATAAATAGTGTGTAACTTGTGGAAAGATAGAAACCAAAATCAAAATTGAAATTTATATTATATTTGTGTAAAAATGCCTCAAACAAGGAATCCAATCCACGGACCACGTTAAGACCTCACCTCCGGGACAAAACACTGGTACTAGCAATCGTACCAATAACGTAACGTCCCTTAATAATAACACCCCCTCCTTAATAATTGTGATCTTGCTTTGCCCTTGCCTGTGCATACCAATATGTTGCCTTATTTCAGGGTCGCCAGACTTCACACAGGCATTATCGCCAAATAGGCACTACAAAGTCGCCAAAATCGCCAATCTATTACTTTTTTGTATCCATGATTATAGCCAAAATGTCAAAGTGAAAATCAAGATGACAAATACGTGTAAACACTAAAGTACACGTAAGTGCAAATAGTCACTTCCTTTAGCTTATCGCGATAATACTACAATGAAATGTTTTTTTATTGGGTATGCAATATACTGTCTTAAGGTACGAGTAATTTCTTTAATTACACACCTTAAGTTTCCTTTGTTTTTAATTAAAGCAATCGTTACCAGCATGTTGCTTAAGCCACTAATATAATAATATTTTTGAACTCGTTTTTACAAGCACAATTTCATTTGATTCCCATTCCACCCCAACGAAAATTAGACCCAAACATCAAAATGTTGCTGTTTTTCTGCCACCAATTGATATCTTCGCGCCAAATATCAACTCCCTATATGAAAGAGTTTCAGAAAAAACACCAAACAATTAAAGACTTCCAATTAAATATATTTCATTATAGTTAAAGTTATTTTCAATTGTAGATACTAAGACATTATCTTTTAGAAGTTCAATTGTGTTTAAATCGTTTTGCAGTGATTGTACATTTGCATACAGATACAATAGATCGGATATTGACTCCGTTATAGATGACTTATTGAGGATTTTTAATAAAAAAACAGCTATCTAGATCGTTGTTTTAATGTAAATTTGTTGGTTTTCCATCTATTGTTCGGTTTTTCGAAGGCCTCCAGCAGCTAAAGAAAAGCTAACACTTTGGTGGTGCTGTTGGAGAAGAGCCAAAGGAATTTAGCTTTTCTTTATTAGAAACGCCGATTGTGTTAAGAAATATTTTAATATTTCTTACTTTGCTCGAGTTGAACGGTTTAGTTCGGAATTTTTATTAAAAAGTTTTGAAAATTTAGCTCGGGTCATGTGTTTAAATTGTACATTGTGTACATGTGATTATTGAGGATGCTTAGAATTTTCTTCTGCAACTTGATCTCTGGATCAATTTTCGGTTGAGGAGCTGGAAGGTCAGCTGCGTCGCCTAACTCTGCCTTTTTTTGTAACTCACACCTTTCTTGTAACAATTGTAAAACCATTAAGAAACGATTGTCAGCAAGTGCGTTTAATAAAGTTTGAATCGCGTCTGGATGACATTCTTTTAAAGGAGGAGCAACTGAACTATTTGGAGGAATGATTGGCAAAGCTGTCGGCAGTAATTTCTGCCTCTCTGCGCGCAATTTGATTTGAAAATCATACTATCATTCGCTATTAGGCCCGAATAAAAATTCCGACTGATCAGTTAACTGCAACTGAGTTTTCAGCCGAAACAAACGCCAAAATCAAATTTGAAAATAAATTGTAGCTTCAGCTTCTGTAATTTTCAGAGATATTTGCAATTATATTTCAAATGAATTTAGCCGCAGTCGAGTTTTGTGACTACAACTTTGCACTTTGAGCAAAGTCTAAGTTCAGTCGGAGTCGACTGATAAGTCGTTAAATTGTAGCAATCATGTCGCATGAATTTCCCATTTGAGCAAAGTTGCAGTCGACTGATCCGTTGGAATTTTAATTCGGGCCTCAAGTTAATGGCATTATCCACTGGCATATTTCGGTGCTCCTCTGGTTGTCCATAGAGTATGTTTATACTTGTATGATACTTCGATGCTCTTCGTTTTTGGCGGTGAAAAGTACTGCATATAAACATCCACGTCATGAAATATTTGCGTAAACTTTTCCAATTGGTACCCCTTTATTTGGAAAAAGCAAATCAACTTTTAAATATAACCTTTTCATATTCGGCATATTCTCTATAAAAGGTAAAAAGAAGTAATGAATCTATACATATTCAAAAGTCCAATTACGCGTATGCCTGGTTAACGACAATTATCTCACAATCATTGTAATCAGGAGGGACGTGAGCATGATACTGGTGCTGAAGCTGTTGTATTGGTTTGAGTTGCCTCTAGAGCTTCTTTCTTTAGCAGTGGTTTTTTACCTTTACCTATTCCGGACTGTTATTTTGTACTCTCTAAACAAAGATCCATTGAGGGCTTGAGCTGACTGGGCTGTTTCAAATTGTACAAATCCGAAATATGTTTGCTCCAAATAGCCAAGCATTGTTCTGCGTCTATTACAGATACTTTCGAGTTCTTTTTTGGTACATGTTTGTAGGTTTCCCAAAAGTATACGACTTTTTGATAAAGTAGGATCTCATACTTTTAATAAACCGTTTTCCATTATTTCTCCTAACATTTATTAAAAATCACAGAATTAAACTGCGAACATGCCGGCAAATAACTCATTAGACGTGCCGTAGAATTTTCTGTCAGTTGCAGTTGCGGCAAGTTTTACTCAAATTAGCAAAATTTTCAGGAAAATTCTACTAAATTGATGTATGTTACGTTTGTAAAGCTTTAGAAATTCTTTTTTAAATGGTAAATAATCTGTCAATTTTTCTTTCAAGAAAAATCGCCATAAAAACGCCCAAAGTCGATGAAAAATCGCCAAACACATCGCCATCGCCAATTTCATATTTCTTGTCGCCAGGATTGATGAAAAATCGCCAACCCTGCCTTATTTGCTTACGTGAAACCTCAGTTACCCGGCCAGTGATGCCAATTCAGTGATTTTGTCACCAAGTCTGGTGTTTTCGAACACCTCCCTAATGACAGAATTTTTTTTCTCAGACACGTCTAAAAGTTGGTGATTTTTAACTTCCACCGCGGTGACTTCTGGTCACTTTTAATGTAGTGATGCCAAATCAGGGAATTTGTCACCAAATCTGGTGTTCTCGAATACCTTTCTAGTGACTGATATTTTTTTAGCGACACTGTGATTTTGAACCTCTTCTGATGACACCAAATGTTCTCCGACTCTTTAACGTTTTAACGTAAACATTCGGCATTTCTCATTGTTTTTGACTATTTTTGTACTTACATATTTGCTGGGTTACCACTTAATTTAGTTACAACCGGTGTTGCACCACACATTCAAGTGGGCCCATTTAATGCTTTTGTTGCTTAGATAAACAATAGAACAATTTCCTGTGAGACTTCATGACTTTCCAGCGGGACCCTGAAACTTTTAACGATACTCATTTTCTGTCGCTTGCGATAAGAGGATCGCCCACAAAATTAGAACTTTATCACATTCTAATAGTTCTCTATTTCTCCTCCCATTCCAAATTGAAAGGAAGAAATTACACGACGCTTAAGTTAATGAGCACCAGTTACAGGTAAATACAGTCTTTTATTGAGTAGTAGTATTTACATTTTCGTTACTTAGAAATTTCTTATATTATATTGGAAAAAATTTTGAAAAAAATTTATTATTTTATATCTGGTGACTTTTTTAAAAAAAGGTGTCCTTTCTAGTCCCTATCTAGTGACATTCTTCATCGAAGACTTGGCAACACTGTACCCGGCAATGTAGAAGCTGCTTACGCCAATTACTTTTTTCGAACTTGGGATTCACTCAAAGATTATTTAAAAACATATACTCCGATAAAAAGCATTACGCGAATCTTTTGATAGAGCTTCTAAGTTGCAAGCAAACAAATAATTAAAATATTGTAACCGACGTAGCCTTAAGTAAAACCTCGAAGACAGTTTAATAAAGTCTTCTTGTCTTCAAAAGTTGTCGTTCGGGGGAATTTCTCTCGACGAATATAAAAGTTAGAACGCCAAAAATGCTTTTAAAGTGGAAAGTGTGCAGTCCCCAAGGTGCACAAATCGAAATGTCACGGTGCACACCTAACAGGTGCTGTGAGTGTTTTGTAGCTTCAGGTGGCGGCCACTTAGAATTTGCGCTCCAACTTACGGGGCCGGTGACGTGAAGTTGGAATAACTTTTTTTTTGAAGGGATGATCAAGTTACTTCCTGTTCACGAGCTTGTTAAAAATTCTTCGCTAACCTAACCTGTAACCTGCACCAAAAAATGTTTAACTATGAAGTTTCTTCTTCCTAGGTAAAACTAAATTTATATCGGCGGAAGTCGGAGAAAGGCGATCCCCTACCAACACGTGCAAAAGCTTCAATCAATTAAATCAGTCGTCTTCTTAGAATTTGTTTTATTATAAACACTATTAAAATTACGTTAACAAAAACTTCATCAATTCAAACTTCCAAAGGAAAGAAACTCTAACTCGCTTTCTTCTGTTTCAGCGTATCTCATCCAGCGAGTCGAATAAAAAATTAATAAATTATTTTCAAGCGAAAAAATTGCATGGTTGTCAATTTCTACTTTCTACTACGGCAATTTACACTTTATAAGTGCATATTGCTAGCATCAAATTCATTTTCGGTTTCAAATTTCTAGTATTAAGTTTATTTTGTGTAGCATTAATTCTTTATTTGCGTAACACCACTCCTCTTCCAATGTGAAAAGCTTTCCTCAGCGTCCGTTAGAATTTGCTTCGTGTTTCCTAGTTTTCAATTCAAGGAGGGCCAATAGTGGATATATGGACATTTTAGGTGTACCCAGTAGGAAGTAGGGATCCGGTAGGGCAGCTATCGAAGAGAATAAATACTCGACCTATTGAAAAAGAGAATATGAGTGGAGGATTCTTATTTAGGTTTAGACACGATATCGAAAATTTTCGGCATATACTCAGCAAACTTAACATGCTTAAAAGCAGGTTCTCTAATTCTTTTCGGACTTCGTTTTGGTTCGTTTATGCAGGTGAATAGCTACCAGCAAGCTCAGCAAGCCGGAGTTTCTCTCGTGCTTTTATGAACGGAAGATCGACAAGCGAGTAAAAAAATGGAATATTCTCATCCCAGTCCTTTTATTTTGGCTTATAAACTTCGAGAGTGTCGCAGCCCGACATAAAATCTAAAATGAAATTAACATTAATACTGAATGTAAAAGCAAAGAATTACCTGTTCGTAAACATTCCATTCCAACAATGGGTTAATCCCGTCCTCAACAAGTCCAGCGTCAAAACCTGAAAATAAGAAAAAAACCCACAAAGAAACAAGTCAGACAAAAAAGAAAAGAAAATACTTATCTGACATATCCATATCCTTGTATCCTGATCCTTTCATCCGAGTCCAAATCAATTTAATTTACACTCTTTAAATTGATCAGCTGTACTTGACAGCAATAACACAATAATACAAAATTTCCTTGTTGAATATTCATACCTTTTACAGAATCCCTTCACCAAGGCCATCTATGTGTAAAGATGGTAACTTACAAAAGTTGTAAGTTAAGAATTATTGACATGCGCACTCTTTCACACAATGCAGCTCCATTTACTTGCATACATTCGATTTTCTATATAAAGAGCTGCATTGCAAGCTAAAAGTCAATTCTGGTTTACGCCGAATTCGCTTCACAAGCTGGTATCCACCGCTTATTCATCGAATCGCTTAGGTATACTCCAAGTCGATTAAAACTAATTATTCTGGTATTAACCGAATAATTATAAAATCTAAATTTCTATGTTTAAGAACTAGATTTCTTGCGGTATTTACCCAGGAAAAATAATTTTTAAACAAGAAAAGAAAAAAAACTAACCGCACGAAGAAATTCCATTTATTTTGTTTGTCTCATTTTATTATTAAATTTTCTTCTGTTTTTTTTTTTTAAAAACAAATTGCTTCTTTTTACAGACATTACGCGGCGGACGGAAATTGAAATTTAAAAAATATTACATCAAGTTATTTCTTATTATTTTAAAATCATTTTGAAATCATTTATTATTTTGTTTGAATTACCATATATTTTTGAATTATTATTTCTTTTGTATTTTTATTACTTTTGTATCATTTTATTATATTTGAATTATTATTTTCTTTTGTTGAATTTATTTATTTATTTACAATAAAACAAAAAAAAGGAAACGTGAAATTAAAACAAACCGTCTTTTAATCAATAATTGTGTTTCAAGCCTGCGAAGATTGTCCCAGATACACATCCTATCCTACATCCCTTACGTTGTTAGCTACAGCTATAAGAGGCTGTAACATTGGTCCTTCGAGCCGGATCTTCTAAGGCCAAACACAATTATTGAGAAAACATTAAAAACTCAAATACAAATTTCAATTTCCAAAGCGTACACTAACACTTAACAAAGATGAAGCAATTAATCAAAACACAGCGAACATTAAAATCCTCACTGGATCAAGCCTACGCAAACTTTAAAAAGACAGGCGATTCACGAAGAAAGCCTGCGTATTTACTTCCACGAATAAAACAAATATCCGAGCAATGGGTTGAATTTCAAAAAAATCATTTTACTATTGATACAGCTGATGATGAAAAATTAAAGGACGTGACAGCCTTAATAGACAAATATACAAACGATAAAGTATATGAGGAGTTTGAAGGAACATATTTTGAATTTCTTGGTGAATTAGAAGATATTTTAGAGAAAAAGACGGCCTCTGAAACCTCAGTTGAAAAACTTAAAAGTATACCTGGAGGAAAGGTAGATTTAAAACTACCTCGTATAGACTTGCCAAAATTTAGTGGAGACTACAAAACATGGAGATCATTCCACGATATGTTTATATCATTGATACATGCAGATCCCAGAATACCAGACGTGCAAAAATTACATTATTTAAAATCATGCATAAGCGGTGAAGCTGAACGAATTATTAAACAATTTGACATGGTAGAAAGCAACTACGCTGCAGCTTGGCAAGCTCTAATAAACAGATATAACAACAAACGAATATTAGTATCATCTCTATTAAAGGAATTCTTCAATCAACCTACTATTAAATCTGAATCAAAAAGAGCTATAAAAGAATTATTGGATAAAACCAGAGAATGTATTCACGAACTTAACGGACTAGATATTTCAACAAAAGATTGGGATCCAATTATTATTTATGTATTAGTGCAAAAACTACCACATGAATCGCATAAACTTTGGGAACAGGACATCTCGAAGCAAAGAGAACTGCCCAAATTAGATAACTTATACGAATTTCTCGAATCAAGGTTCCGTACATTAGAAGCCATGTCTGATTCAAGCACACAAGGTTCTGTAAATACACCACGAAAAATAACCAACTACCATATCAACGAGAGATCAAGCTGTATTGTATGCAGAGACAATCACCTCTTAAAAAATTGCAAAAAATTCGAAAAACTAAATCCTAACGTCAAACGAGACATTTTACGCAGAAACAAAACATGTTTTAACTGTCTTCAAAAACACAAGCCTAGAAATTGTCAAGCAACAAAATACTGTCTTTTGTGCAATGAATTGCATACATTGTCAAAATGCAACACATTCAAGCAAATGTCTATTGCCGATAAACGAAAATTGATAACACAACATAATCTTTGTTACAATTGTTTAACGAAACATGAAAACATAAGTTGTCCTAGCTCTCAAGGGTGTTTTAAATGTGGTAAGCGACATCATACTTCAATACATGAAGAACAGATTCTAAGCAATAGAATAAAGGAAACGGAACCAAAGGGTAATATATCTTCCACCCAAGGAACAACCACAGAATGCCATTATAATAAAAATCGCACTCAATCATTGCTGGCAACTTCAATAGTTACAATAAAAGGTAACAAGGGAATTTCATTATCGCTTCGCGCTCTAATTGACTTAGGCTCACAAAGTTCTTTCATCACAGAAGCAGCTTATCAAGCATTAAAAATCAACGGACATTCAACATATTTACAAATTGCAGGACTTGGATCAGCCAAATTAACCACTTCCAAAAAAGAAGCAGCATTTACACTAATGTCAAATACAACTAACTTTGAATTACCAATGAGAGCATATGTAATCAAGAAAATAACAAACTTAATACCCCCTAAATATGTACCAACAACAAATCTAAGGCATATTGAAAATTTACAACTAGCAGATCCGGAATTTACCAAACCAGGCAATATAGATTTACTATTGGGAGTAAACATATACTCAAGGATAATAACAAATGGCGTAATCCAAGGTGGAAGTGGAACATTAACTGCTCAAAATACCAAACTTGGTTGGATTCTTTTTGGAGAGATACCATCAGAGATCAACGTAGACAAAAGCTCAAGTTTTTCCGCATTTGTTGAAGAAGATCCAACTATAAAATTATTAAATAACCAAATGCAAAGATTTTGGGAATGCGAGGAATTATCGAATAAACGACACACCAAGGAAGAAAAAGAGTGTGAGGAATTCTACAAAAACACAGTAACACGATTGCATACTGGAGAATATCAAGTACGTCTTCCCTTTAAGGGCAACACTCTACCGGTTCTAGGCGATTCAAAAAGGCAAGCTATGTCAAGATATCTTCAGTTGGAAAGAAAACTTAAGCAAAACTCAAAACTGCAAAATGAATATACAGAATGTGTAAATGATTACATAGAACGAGGTCATATGAGCCCTGTGCCAATCCAAGAAGTGCTTCCACATAATCACAATAACTATTACATGCCACATCACGCTGTGGTGAAACAAAGCACAACTACAAGGGTACGAATAGTGTTCGATGCATCAGCCAAAACAAGTAACGGCTTAAGCCTAAATGAACAAATGATGAATGGCCCTACGATTCAAGCTAAATTGTTTGCGACACTGATGAATTGGCGAAGACACAAATTTGCAATGACAGCAGATATACAGAAGATGTATAGAATGATTAAAATTCATCCAGAAGATCAAAGGTACCAAAGAGTTTTATGGAGAGATACTACGACATCGCAAATAAAAGAATACGAATTAAAGACTGTCACCTTTGGGACAACTGCAGCTCCATATCTTGCCATTCGTACGCTGCACCAATTAGCCATGGACGAAAAAGACAAATTTCCTAAGGCTTCAGAAGTCGTTTTTCATGACTTTTATGTTGATGACCTTTTAACCGGCGCAGATACCATACATGAGGCAATTGATCTTCAAAGAGAGTTACTTACCTTATTAAGGTCAGGAGGTTTTCATTTGCGTAAATGGGCAGCGAATGATGACGATTTAATACAGCGAGTTCCTGAAGAAGACCGGGAGATTCAACTACCTTTAAAATTATACGAAGATAAACAAATAAAAGCTCTCGGTATACACTGGCATCCATCTTTGGATTACTTTTCATTTGCAATAGATGTAAATGAATTCAACAAACCACCTGTCTCGAAACGAAACATACTGTCGGAAGTGGCGAAATTATATGATCCTTTAGGATGGTTAGCACCATCTGTAATTATTGCAAAAATTATAATGCAGCAACTGTGGTTATGTACATGTTCATGGGATGATCCCATACCAACAGAACTTGGCGAAGAATGGACAAAATTTAAAAACGAATTAATGTATTTTAACAAGATCAAAATACCAAGATGGATTCAAACACGCCCGTCAGAAACTAACTACCAATTACACGCCTTCTGCGACGCATCAACAAAAGCATACGCTGCAGTAATATATCTGAGAATAGTCGATAAGAACCGTGACATACACGTTAATCTTTTAACAGCAAAAACAAGGGTCGCTCCTATTAAACCTACATCATTACCTCGATTAGAATTGTGTGGTGCAGTATTATTATGTCGACTTGTCACTCAAGTCAAATCTGATATGAATTTACACGATGCACACTGCTATTGTTGGAGCGATTCAAAAATTGTTTTATCCTGGATAAAGAAATCTCCTAACAACTGGCAAACGTTCGTTGCCAATCGCGTGGGTGAAATTCAGGATAATGGTGCCAATAATTCATGGAACTATGTCTCATCTAAGGATAACCCGGCAGATGTAGCAACTCGTGGAATATCACCAAAAAATCTACAAAACTGCACTAATTGGTGGAAGGGACCTAGTTGGCTACAAAATATAGATTGGCATAACGAAAAAACAGATGATTTTGAAACCACACTTGAGATAAAGGCAAAGAAGAAGACAGTCTTGACGACGACGACACAAGAAGAAGATTTATTGACCAAATATTCGACATTTGAAAAAATGTTACGCGTTACTGGTTACTGTCTTAGATTTATCGCCAATTGTAGGGACAGGAAAAATCGAAGAATAGAAACGTTAACTGCTAAAGAAATAATAGCAGCAAGGTTTATCATTATTCGTCAGTTACAACAAAGAACATTCGCACAAGAAATCACGCAGCTAAAATCGAAACAATGCATTTCAAAATCAAGTACATTATACAAATTATCTCCAATTATTGATAAAAATGGAATACTTCGAATTGGAGGAAGGCTTTCAAAGTCTACTCTTCCGTTTAATACAAAACATCCTATCATCATACCAAAAGGCGAACATGTAACCGAACTACTTATCGAATACTTTCACAAAGTTTCGTTGCATGGCGGACCACAACTAGTACTAACTACAATGAGACTACATGGATACTGGATTATCAACGGCATGCATACAATAAAAAGCAAAATACTTAAATGCGTGAAATGTATCAGATTTAGAAATATACAACAAACGCAGATAATGGGTGAGCTACCAGAAGTACGAGTAACACAAGCTAGGCCATTTCAAAATGTGGGCCTAGATTATGCTGGCCCCATAACATTAAAAATGTCAAAACATCGAGGAGCAAAGGAATACAAGGGATATATTTGCGTATTTGTTTGCATGACTGTAAAGGCCGTACATTTGGAAGTTGTCTCTGATCTAACGTCTGACGCTTTCCTAGCTGCACTTAAACGCTTTATAGCAAGAAGAGGGTATTGCTCCAAGATTTATTCAGATAACGGGACCACATTTGTGGGTGCAAACAAGCAACTCCAAGAAAATATCAAACAAGCAACCCAAGATGCAGCAGAAAAAATTGCAGTAGACGGCATAGAGTGGCATTTCAACCCACCTTATGCACCTCATATGGGCGGATTATGGGAAGCCAGCGTCAAGAAAATCAAACATCATTTAAAGAGAACGCTACAAATTAACACGCTTACCTTCGAAGAATTATATACGCTCCTGGTTCAAATTGAAGCGTGTATCAACTCAAGGCCTTTAAGTACTATATCCGGGGACGCAACCAGTTTAGAACCATTAACTCCGGGACATTTTCTAGTTGGTACAGCTTTATTATCACCACCTGAACATGATATATCTAATCAGAACTACAACATAACCAATAGATGGAAATATGTGCAACAATTAAAACAGTCATTTTGGAAACGATGGAGCAGTGAATATTTGCTGGAACTGCAAAAAAGACAAAAATGGCAGTCCCCAAAAACTAATATGGAAATTGGACAAGTTGTCTTAATAAAGGATGACAAGCTACCACCCCAAAAATGGATCTTGGGTCGCATTGAAAATATCCATCCTGGCAATGACGGCAAAATCAGGGTGGTAACACTCAAAACAGAGTCAAATGTGATTCAAAGAGCCATCACCAAACTCTGTCCACTTGTCAAAGACATTTGAGATTGGTAGGACAAAAATATAATGGGTCAGGTTATGGTTTTGTATCATGTCTTGTGGCGTCATGTTCAATTCATTGTTTTATTTTTATAATATAACACGATTCTTTTTCTCTAGCAATATCATAACAAGAGAAAATGGAAGACGTTTTAGATTTGTTTGATGACGTTGACTGGATTGGCATGTCTCCGCCAGATAGCACAACGGCGGACATATTCAGTTTTCTCGATGAATTGAATTGGGAAAACGATGCACACCAAACACCAACGCATCAAAACAAAGAACCGGAGCTGGTTACTCCAGAAAGAACACCACAGGAATTATATAGGTCTCCAGTCAAGAAGGCATCTGAAGAATTTATAGAGGCCAAAGCCATGCCTTCATATTCAGAAGAGTGCTGTTTGAGAAAACGGACTCAACCTGCAAAGGTTTGGAATGGACTACAAACAAATAAAAATCCGAGCATTCCAATGTCAATACCATTGGAAAAAATTCGCCTGGATTTTTTGAATATTGACAAATCACAGGGGCAGACACTATCATTAAACACCACAACACAGAGACAGCCGCATTCACATCAAAATTTCAGACAAGGAAATAGGCTTGACATAAACACGTTTCGTCATGCCGTGTGTCAGCATTCGTCTCCAAAAAGCAAACCACCACCCCCAAGGCGACTTGAAGATAAATTATATGACGTCACAACTGTGGATGGCACGCCCTTTCAAATCACATTCCATGATTTGCAACAGATTCCCTACGAAAATATCAGGAACACAAAAAGGCAACGTTTCACAGTTTTTCTGCAGCAAGGGGGACGGGTTCGTCTAAAAATCATAAACAACAAATTGCTGTGGTATAATTTATCAATTCCAAGGTATTTATACACTTTAACATTATAATAACCGGTGGGGGAGGATGTCGCAGCCCGACATAAAATCTAAAATGAAATTAACATTAATACTGAATGTAAAAGCAAAGAATTACCTGTTCGTAAACATTCCATTCCAACAATGGGTTAATCCCGTCCTCAACATGTCCAGCGTCAAAACCTGAAAATAAGAAAAAAACCCACAAAGAAACAAGTCAGACAAAAAAGAAAAGAAAATACTTATCTGACATATCCATATCCTTGTATCCTGATCCTTTCATCCGAGTCCAAATCAATTTAATTTACACTCTTTAAATTGATCAGCTGTACTTGACAGCAATAACACAATAATACAAAATTTCCTTGTTGAATATTCATACCTTTTACAGAATCCCTTCACCAAGGCCATCTATGTGTAAAGATGGTAACTTACAAAAGTTGTAAGTTAAGAATTATTGACATGCGCACTCTTTCACACAATGCAGCTCCATTTACTTGCATACATTCGATTTTCTATATAAAGAGCTGCATTGCAAGCTAAAAGTCAATTCTGGTTTACGCCGAATTCGCTTCACAAGCTGGTCTCCACCGCTTATTCATCGAATCGCTTAGGTATACTCCAAGTCGATTAAAACTAATTATTCTGGTATTAACCGAATAATTATAAAATCTAAATTTCTATGTTTAAGAACTAGATTTCTTGCGGTATTTACCCAGGAAAAATAATTTTTAAACAAGAAAAGAAAAAAAACTAACCGCACGAAGAAATTCCATTTATTTTGTTTGTCTCATTTTATTATTAAATTTTCTTCTGTTTTTTTTCTTTTAAAAACAAATTGCTTCTTTTTACAGACATTACGCGGCGGACGGAAATTGAAATTTAAAAAATATTACATCAAGTTATTTCTTATTATTTTAAAATCATTTTGAAATCATTTATTATTTTGTTTGAATTACCATATATTTTTGAATTATTATTTCTTTTGTATTTTTATTACTTTTGTATCATTTTATTATATTTGAATTATTATTTTCTTTTGTTGAATTTATTTATTTATTTACAATAAAACAAAAAAAAGGAAACGTGAAATTAAAACAAACCGTCTTTTAATCAATAATTGTGTTTCAAGCCTGCGAAGATTGTCCCAGATACACATCCTATCCTACATCCCTTACGTTGTTAGCTACAGCTATAAGAGGCTGTAACAGAGAGGTAATTTAAGAGCGTCCGATTGAGCCTTTCCACCATACCGTCCGACTGCGGATGAAGGGTAGATGTCTCTATACCTAGGCGTTTCATCACTGCTTGAAAAACGGAGACCCTGATCGGAATTGAGTTGTAGAGGTACACCAAACCGAGAAAAGATGTTGGATTAGTGCTTCGGCAACTGTGGTGGCGGTTTCGTCAGGCGTTGGGATCGCCTTCGTAAAATAATCGACTGCCACAACGATGTTTTGGTTATTTCGTGCAGTCGTTGGAAGTGGGCCAAGAATATCGACGGCAATGCGTTCGAAAGGGGCTCCCACATTATACAGTTGTAACGGTGCCCTCGGTTTGCGGCTTGGTCCTCTTCTTTGGTTGCAGATGTGGCACCTTTCACACCATTTTCGGACATCTTCAGAGCAGTCGACCCAGTAGCAGAGAGTCTTTATCTTAGCAGAGGTTCGCTTCCATGCCCAAGTTCCCGCCAACTGCGTTATCATGGGCTTCTTTCAGAATTACTTCTTCTAGGGTTATTGGCAGCAAAACTTGGTAGGTGGTCCCGCCGGCGTTAGTTAAAACTCTACAGGCAACATTCTGATGCAGTTGATGATGATGATGATGCAGTTTCAGAGGAAACATTAAGAGAAAGTTCAGCAGCTCACATTTCTTTGTGATCTGGAGCGCTTCCTGCGTGCAGCCATTCTCTAACGATCTTTAAGTGTGGGTCGTCTTCCTTTAGTCTTGTGATGTCGCGTTGTACTGCTACGAAACGGACGTTGACAGTCTCGCGCTCCTCGTGACGAGCACAGTAACGGCAATCATTTACCTGGCAGGGTCGACGAGATAATGCATCGGCGTTTCCATGCTTGTTTCCAGGGCGATGTTGAATGTCAAAGTCGTAACCTTGCAATCGTTCTAACCAACGCGCAATTAAGCCTTTGGGCTCTTTGAAATTGGTGGGCCAGCGCAACGAAACATGGTCAGTTCGTACGATGAAATGCCGTCCAAGCAGGTAGGACTGGAAGTGGGAGACGGCTTTGACCACGGCGAGTAACTCTGTACGGGTCACGCAGTAGTTTCGCTCCCGCCGTGAAAGAGTTTTACTATAGAATTCAACGACACTTTCTTCGCCGTCCTGTGCTTGTGATAGGACTGCGCCCCCAGCGAACTGTCTCGCATCCGTGTCTAAAATAAAAAGTCCAGTCTCATTCGGCTGTTCAAGAATGGGGCGCTGATTGGTTTACGTTTGAGGGAAGTTAATGCTTTTCGGCAATGGCACAAACGCATGCTTTTGGGCAGTTTTTAAGTTGCGTATTCAAGTTGTGTATAATAGGACGGACATTAAGTGCTTTCGGCGTTTTTGCCGTTTCGACGACATCAAATATTACCTCTTCTCCCTCTCATAGCTGCGGCTTTGATGTACGAACACTTCGCTTCCGTTTTCTGTCCGGCGTATAAATCCGTATCGCCTTGAAGAATTATACCAGCGAACGACTACACGAACGTCTTTTTCCACGGGCCTTTCAATGACACGGTTTTCTGGAGATTTTTGTTGTTCGGTTCTCAGCAGTCCACTCTTCCCTTGGGTTGAGGTATAGGGAGCGTCATAGTGGTCGCTTCGGCAACCCGTATGTGTAAGTCGAGTAATCATGCAGCGTCCCTATTAGCTTCCATCCGAATAGCTTGAGTTAGAGTAGTCTCAAGGATATCAGGCTCTTTATCTCGCACACGTTGTTGGACGTCGGCATCTGCTACGCCATCCAAGAACTGAACCAACGCTATCCTGTTTCGTGCTAGTGCAGGGCAATCGGTAAAAGCCAAATAAGTTAACTTCTGGACGTCTGTTGCAAATTCGGCTAGATTTTCATTCGGTTTTTGTATACGGCCTCTCATTTGGAAATGAGCTATAGATTAACGATACTCATCGCTGAACCTTTCCGACAGAAATTGATTAATTAATTCATATTTATTCTGTACTTCTTCCTCCAAGATATCGTAAAAATTCAATGCAGTTCCCCGAAGATAAGGAGCCAAAGTTCTGCAGACCAAAAATTTGCTTTAGCGACTGTTTCAAAACGCCAATAATATTGATATGGCGATTGCTCGTCAGCGCGTTAGCCGGGGTTGATGTTAGAGGGGTGTTCCTGGTAGTTTTAGCGGTTGCTAGTGGTGTATCATGCTGTCATTGGGCAAATATTTGGAGCTTGGCTGATTTTGAAGGTTTTCGGAACAGGGCCATTCCCACATGGATTCCCTGACAAAGTTGGCTGAATTAGCATTTCTGGCTCATCCAAATCGGGTAAAGATAATTCAAGACCGGTAGAATTGTTCTGAGACGATTAAGAGAAAAATTCGTTGAATGTATCGAAGCACTTTTCATTTTAGCGGTGGTTTGGATAAGTTCATCTTTTCGAGCCTTTTTGACTTTCTCTAGTCTCTCTGATAGGCGTTAAATCGGAAATTCTAACAAATAGTTCTGACAAGCTGCGAAGTGCAATAAGGCTACTATCCTCACGGTGTGTATGCCTTGTAGATTCGACAAAGTTAGGCAGCTACCTATCCCAAGAGAACGATTAGTAGCGCCCCAGTCTCTTGTCTCCAAATAAAAAATAATGAATAAAATGAGTCGACAACTGAAACTAAAGTAGTTTGTGTAGGAGTGGTGCCCAAGGGGTTGTCGAGCAGTTGTTTTTTTTTTTGTTAAGACCGAGCGGAAATTATTGTGTGGGGGGTCTCTTTCGAAGACTTTGACTGTATACCCCTGGCACCAATTGTAACCGACGTAGCCTTAAGTAAAACCTCGAAGACAGTTTAATAAAGCCTTCTTGTCTTCAAAAGTTGTCGTTCGGGGGAATTTCTCTCGACGAATATAAAAGTTAGAACGCTCGCCAAAAATGCTTTTGAAGTGGAAAGTGTGCAGTCCCCAAGGTGCACAAATCGAAATGTCACGGTGCACACCTAACAGGTGCCGTGAGTGTTTTGTAGCTTCAGGTGGCGGCCACTTAGAATTTGAGCTCCAACTTACGGGCCGGTGACGTGACGTTGGAATAACTTTTATTTTTGAAGGGATGATCAAGTTACTTTAAATTTGATTTCCGATGAGGGCTTCTGTTCACGAGTTTGTTAAAAATTCTTCCCTAACCTAACCTGTAACCTGCACCAAAAAATGTCTAACTATGAAGTTTCTTCTTCCTAGGTAAAACTAAATTTATATCGGCGGAAGTCGCAGGAGAAAGGCGATCCACAGCAAAGGATTTCTATGGCAAAGAAGACTTACTTGGTTTACCAACACGTGCAAAAGGTTGATTCAGATCAATCAATTAAATCCGTCGTCTTATTAGAATTTGTTTTATTATAAACACTATTAAAATTACGTTAACAAAAACTTCATCAATTCAAACTTCTAAAGGAAAGAAACTCTAACTTGCTTTCTTCTATTTCAGCGTATCTCATCCAGCGATGAGCACAACAGGCACTAAGATGTGTAGATACTGCAAAAACAAAGGACTTGACATTTCAGAATGTCACAACAGGATGTATGCAAATCAAAACCGAAATGAACATTTCAGAAAAAATTCTAATAATGTTCAACCTCCTCCAAGCAGATCGACTGAATCTTCCAATCAGGGAAACAGCCAGACTCTCGATGTAACTACAGCAACCCCTCGAAAGTTGAATCATTTTGCTGTAACGAACGTACATTAATTCTCAGCAGTTCAAGTACAATTTACACAAAACTGTCTAGTATTCAATCAAAATCAAATTCATTCGAACTTTTTATTGATAGTGACGCAAATGTTTCGATAATCAAATTCACATCATTGAACCCTAAAACATTATACTATGACGATCAAATTTTTACTTTTTGTGGTGTTGATGATATAGAAAATCCAATAAAAACCATCGGGTATTGTAAATTAAATTTTCAAGTTAATGGCATTGACATAATTCATAAATTTCATATCATTGCATCAGAATCCAATACTCCAATACATAATGGAATTCTAGGAAGTAACTTCCTCTATAATCATAAGTCTACATTAATTTATGAAACTAAAGAACTCAAACAAACTATCTTTGGAGACGGAGTTGGATCAATTCGTTGAGCCGCACGACCACCATGCCATGAGTCACGGTTTCGAGACCAGATCTCTCCGTGGATTTTTATTAAGAAATCGAAATAATCTACTCCGTCTCTGGGCTGTTGTCTAGCTCGCAGCAATACAGAAAACAAGACATTCAAGTTTCCTCACTTCCCTTACACTAATTCCTTTTCAGCCAAAACCATGTTAACGCATCAAAAGGTAATCCCCTAGGATTTGGTATTTGGCCACATTATATAAAAAAAAAATCTTGCAAGCCAGAACCGAAACCCTCATAGAAGTCGACGTTCACAATCCCTAAATAAGCAAAGGATCCTAACAGAGCTAGAAATTCTCGAAAGAATGTAGCTCAGCAGGTCTATAACCAGCGTCAATTCCAATAACAAAGCTTACTCTAGTGTAGGCAATTCACGCGAAAACAATTTGTTAATAACTAACGCAAGGGTCACCCTCTTACTATATCAAGCTTCTCAAATCACAAATTCGGACAGAACACTTAAATTCGGAGGAAAAGGAGAGCGTCATTAGAATTTACAAAAAGATTCATAAACTATTCTTTCTTGATAGCGACAGCTTAACGTCAACGTCTACGCTAACTCATTCAATTAACACTAGCAATAGTCCACCTATTGCAAGCAAAACTTACCGTTACCCTGAATGCCATAAGGCAGAAGTCAACAGACACATTGACCAAATGTTGAACCAGAACATAATTAAACCATCCACATCTCCGTGGTCTTCTCCTCTTTGGGTAGTTCCCAAAAAATCGGATGCTTCTGGAAGACATAAATGGAGGATAGTCACTAACTATCGGAAATTAAATAATGCCGCCGTTGGTGATTTCTTTCCACTTCCTAACATTTCTGAAATGCTTAAGCAATTGGGCCATAGTAAATATTTTCTACCCGTCTTCTCTCCAAGATCACGAAGAAAAACTGAAACTTCAACCCGATAAGTACGAATTTCTTAGGAAAGAGGTCGCATCCTTGGGTCACCTTATCACAAGCCATGGAATAAGGCCCATTTCAGAAAAGATTAAGCTCATAACGGAATTTCCCCGTCCCGCTACCTGTTTCGTGGTATAAAGCCTTTGCTATGCCTTGTAGGATATTATAGGCGTTTTATTCGAGGCTTTAGCAAAACTTCAAAACCTCTTACTTCTCTTTTAAAAAAGGGTATGAAATTCGTATGGAATTTGGATCAAGAGGAAGCTTTCAACACCCTCAGAGACAAACTAGTCCAATATTTAATCCTTATCTACCCTGATTTCATTAAGGAATTTATAGTCACAACTGCTACAAATCTTGCCATTGATGCCGTATTATCACAATGATCTCCCAATAGCATTTGAATCTCGTACCCTGGATACATCCGAATCCAATTATAGCACCATTTAAAGCGAACTATTCGCTAATATATGGGCAGATAATCACTTCCGTCCTTATATCTATGGTGGCGAATTCAAGCTTGTCATTGATCACAGACCATTAATATGACTGTTTAAATGCAAGAACCCCGGATCAAAATTGGTTCGATGGCGATCAAGCTTAAAGAATACAAGCAGGGAAGGATAAATTCCAATGCCGACTTTTTGCCTAGAATACCAACAATGGCTGAAGTGAATAATCTCTTCTCTACGGAAGATTCCTACATGTATTATAGAAAATTCTATTATAATTCCCTTACTCCCGAAGTCTACAATTTCACCGAAGAAGACACCCATTTATCCAAATCACGTAATAACATTGCATACATTACTAGTGTCGATCTCCACAAGCATGATATATTTAGTTTCGAATTAGTATCCCTGTCTGATAAAAAGAACAATTAGAAAATACTTCTCACGAAATTTATTCTGTCTTTAAATCTGTCTTTATCACTGTTTCATGAAACAAAATTATTGGGATAAAGCTCTTTATAAGGAAATATTTTATACCCAACAAAATCTGAAAAATCAGTTAATGAGTGATAATATTGACTGCACATCACTACCTAGTTTTGAAACTGCCTTGTTATGTTTCGATGTTTATAGTAAAGATTTTAGTAAATAATACCATAAAACAAATAAGTATTCCATAAAGAGACATCAACTATCGAATAATTACTTTATAATCGAATAACAAATAATTATTTGAAACTCGAATAAAAAGTACCAAATAACAAATAATTATTTACGAATAAGTCCTCAAATAACGAATATTTATTTGAAATTCGAATGAAAAGCACCAAATAACAAATAATTATTTGCGAATAATTCATCAAATAACGAATAATTATTTGATTATCGAATAACGAACGATCGAATAACAAATAATTATTTGAAATTCGAATAAAAAGTACCAAATAACAAATAATTATTTGCGAATAATCCTCCAAATAACAAATAATTTTTGTAATCAAATCAATTTTTATTCGATTTTTCAATTTATTTGAACGATCGAATAACAAATAATTATTTGAAATTCGAATAAAAGGTACCAAATAACAAATAATTATTTGCGAATAATCCTCCCAATAACAAATAATTTTTGTAATCAAATCAATTTTTATTCGATTTTTCAATTTATTTGAGCTTTTAGCTTTTATCTTTATTCGAATAAAAAATGCCCATCTCTGGTGCAATCTCTAGTCGTGTGGCAATATGCAAAAGCTAAAAATAGATTTCTATTGAAATAAAAATTTATTGTTCTTTATTTCATTTGCTTTTTTAGTTGTTCTTGCGAAATTTCAAATTATTCATTTGCTAAAAAGGTATTGTATATGAAATCACCCGCTGAGATGCGATTTCATTTGAAAAAAATTATCAATCAAATGCATACATCTTTTGAGCAAATCGATATTTTGATATTTCTCAACGATAAAGTTGTTGCAAATTGTTTTGAAACAACAACAAAACACCAATGAGATAATAATTATAATATCTATACAATTTCTACACCATATATAATATATATATATATATTTGTTTCTAAGTATCTAAAGATGCGGATATATTACAATGCCAAGTATCGATACTTTTCGATTCGATTCCCATCTCTAGGATATTGCATGCTCTTCACAGTCGTGGTATTGAATTCGACATTGGATTTTTTTTTCATGTAAAAAATCCAATATTAATATTTAACATTATATTATATTTTGACAAACTTCGACAATTTTAATTCTTTTTAAATAGCTCAAAAAATAACTTAAAATGTATAGTAAATTCATGTCGAATTTCATAACATTCGTTTCGGGGATAGAGAGTTTAAATGTTAATTTTCTCATGTTTCCGTACAAAACAATCGCACTGGCCAAACGATTTTTTGACATGAACATAAAATCCAATTTCGAATTCGATACCACGACTGTGAAGAGCAAGCAATTTCCTATAAGAATTATTATTTTACTTATTTTTATATAAGTTTCTTAATATGATATATTACCTTTGAAATAGGTCATACATAATTTTTTCCAAATTGTTGGTTGTCCGCTTCCCGTTAAATCCCGTATGTCAATTCTAATAGACTAGTTCCAAATTATGTGGTAACGTCTGAATTTCACTCAGCCACACCCAAGGTTAATATTGTTGAAGACGATTGTTGTGTTCAAAATAAATTAAATTTCACTCATGAGTACCTTCACTTATCTGCTCTCTCGTTAACAAATGTAAATTTAGATAGTCTAAAATTAGCATCTCATAATTTAGAAAAAATAAATTAAAAGAAAATGAAATTCGAGCTATCAGCACCATCTCGAAACACCACTCATCAAAGCAAGAAGAGATTAATTCCGAACCTAGAATCGTTGTGCACAGAATTCAACCTGAAAGAAATTCAGTCTCATCTCTAAAGGTATGGACTGTAATCTTGAAAATTGATTTGTTTTATCCCAAAATCAGCAGGTGTTATCCTATATCATCAAATCCAAAACCTACATTTCATTTCATCATTTCCTGCACTCGATAGCTAAAATTCCTAATCTGGGGGCACGGAAGTGACTAATGGAACACACTAGGTTTCATTTGTCCAGCTTTTATACTTTAGACTTTATTAATACCTGAAATACGTCGATTTTGCCACTCATGATCATCAAAACCTCCGTCATCAAAACCTCTAGAGTACTTCCTGAAATCTTAGAAAGCTGAAGTTTAGTATGCTGGCTAGGATTAGCACACGCACAACGAAAATATTAAGAATTCTGGAACTTTCATCTGCAAACCCTTCGAAAAGGGGGTCTGGTTCTGTATTATATAACAATTTCTCATAAGATAATTTCCAAACTCCCAAAAGCCCTAAAAGGCTGAAATTTGGTATGCAGACTAGGTTCTGCATGCCAGCAACGAGAAAATTAAGAAATCTGTAACTTTCACCCTCCAAATCTCAATAAGGGGGTGGTGGTCTGTGTATCAAATTTTTTTAGGCAGGTACTTCCAAAATTTCTAGAAAGCTGAAATATAATATCAAAGCTAAATGTTATTAATACATAAACAACGAAGAAAGGAACTGCTGGTATGCAAGAAATACCTTCTTCGACTACGCCAGAACGAAGGGCAGTCGGGGGGTGATTTTTTATTACACTCTTCCCAGTGCATAATCTATTGCTTCAATAAAAAGGTAAAAATTTGGTTTGCGACTAAAATTTCAGGTTTAACCTGAGATATCTTGTTATTTCGGTTAATAAAGTGTACATGTTTTTACTTTCTTGGAAAGATAATTTAGTCTGCCTTAAGTTAATATAAATAAAGCACAACATTCAGCTATAATTGATTATAATCGGTTAATAGCTAAGTACCACCCTGATTTATCACTGATTGCAAATAATTAGCCAACAAGGAAAAGAGGCAGCGATAGAGAGTGGGCTATGAAAAAAAGAATAGCTGAAGCACAAGGAATACAGCCCGAAAAAATAAAAAGATCTAGAGCATATTACAAAAAAAAATGAAATCCCGCCAAAAACTATTCATGTAAAGAAGGTTGCCAAGACGCACAAACTCATACCGCTTTTACTGTTAGAAAGTTATCAGATCTCATCTACAAGCCCAAACTCTAGAAACCCTACATCTTGGTCATAAAGTATAGCTTGGCCGCTTAATGGATCTACTACATGACACAAGATTAAAGACCAGTGACTTAATTTCTTACCATAAGTCCATAGGAATGACTGTGCGAATGAATGACTGTGAATTTAATTAAAGCAATATTCGAGATATATTTCTGAGACTCCTAAATACGAAATGTAAAGATAAACATTTTTATTGTTACAAAATTTTAAATTTAAGCGCTTGGAAATGGTGCTTGCTTACTCAATAGATATACTGAAGTGCTATTCCTGTGTGCCTTAGATACTTCATAGTAAAATTCAGGATATTAATTGCCTAGTTTTCAACGATATTTTGCAAGTCTTAGAGACTATGTTCAGAAGCAAAAATTCTTAACTCCTGTAAAACACCATGAGCGACTGATTCTGATATCTATCTACGGATATGCTAAAAGCAAATTTCCGAATTTATCTAAAGCAGTAATTAAGAAATTTCTTTAAGAGGCTTCACTAAATGTAAATATATACATACGTTTTAATTTTTACAAAATTACAAAAGAATGGGCTTGGAAACTGTTGTAGGCTAACTAAATAAATTTACTGAAGTGTTATTCCTGTGTGTCTAAGGTACTTCATAGTAAAATTCTGAATATTAATTGCCTGGTTTTCAACAATATTTTGCAAGTCTTAGAGACTGGGGATGAGCGATGCTGACAAAACATCGATATTGACATCGATGTCAAAATGGGCGTATAAACATCGATGATCGATAATAATCGAACTCAAAACATCGATGTTCCTTAATATCGATGTTAAATAGAATGAATTTGTAGAAGGCGTTAGAAAACAAGATGCTTGAATGTTATAGAAACTCTGTGATTTTTCTGCACTATAAGAAGTGCAATAGGAACAATGTAACTAACGACTTGTTGATAATATATCTAGAGTTGGTAAGTTCTTTCAGGCAATTATTTCTGATTAGCTGTTTTTCAATTTAATCAATTTATGGGCACTTCCAATATGGCTTTTCGAATGGTAGGTTTACAACTATCTATTTATGTGGGATCGAGGCCTTTCCATGAAGAATATTGTGGGACGGAGAATCAGCAACAGCTGCAGCTTTATGAAACAAAATTTGGGATAAAATACCAATTATACTGACCGGTGATTTTAACGTGAACGTCGAAGACAACGAACTTAAACTAAAACTGAACAATAATCGAACAATATCGAATACAAGATAGGATCAACTATCGGCGTATATATTTGGTTTTGGGCTTCGCAAAGAAATAGTCTCGTGCGTTTGATGATTGTTTTGTCTTTATTGCTTTTTAGTTAGCCAGATTTTCATCGAAACGACATAACATAGGTTCTTACATTTGCGCTTCGTAGTCTTCCATAGAACAATCCTGTTATATTGCCTCCCTACACGAATATATTAAAGCTTCTTTCTGTGGGCACTCTATAGAAGAGACGTGAGTCTTTGGGATTCTGTTCGTTTATGAATGCTTGAAGGGTAAAATTAATACCCCGAAGCTACTAACCTGTCTGAATATCTTAGTTCCTTGTCTTATGACTTTCTTTACATCTGTCGCCCTAACTACGCTTTTAATGAACCTATTAATTCTTTGTCTTTTGAATGATCATAAGGCAAGCAGCGCAATGACCTCATTTCACAGTTATACAATAAGAACAGCAAAAACCATATGACAACTTTGAGTAATACTGTCAACCCATTATTGCTTAACTTTGTTAATTTATTATCTTTAAATTAGAATATGATTCAAGTAACAAATTAGCTGAAAAGCAGCCTTATTCTAACTCAGAATTTACAACTTTTGCTGGTTGCTCCTACTGCTGCTCTCTAAATAGAAATTCAGTTTTCCTCACAATGTGGAGATCAGTAGAGGGGAGCGTGCAACCAACCAAAATGTTGAGTTACTTTCTCCTCAGTCCAACTACATATATAAATATGTATAAAGGTATTTTTTTAATCTCGTATAATTATAAAGCAATATATGCTAAGTCTTCAATATAAAAAAATATTTTTGAATTTGGATCCGGTTCTTTTTCGCCAACATCGAAGATCGATGTTCTGTCATTAACATCGAATATGCGATATTCTATATACTTCAACATCGATGTTAAAACATAGATATTGATTCCCTCAACATCGATGTTTTATGAATATCGATGAACATCGATCATCCCTATTAGAGACTATGTTCAGAAGCAAAAATTCTTAACTCCTGTACAAAACCATGAGCGACTGATTCTGATATCTATCCACGGATATACTAAGAGAAAATTTCCGAATTTATCTATAATAAGTGTAAAGATATACATTTTAATTTTTACAAAATTTGAAATGAAAGTGATTGGAAATGGAAGGTACTGAGTTCTTATTTGTTGATGCCTCTTCCCATACCAATGAGTCTAATCTGGCTATGTATCTTGTGCGGGCCTTGTCCTCCAGATCTCTTACCTAAAAGAGCTTTAAAAGTTTTGCCTCCAGAAGAATATATAATATAATATTTTGAGATCTGGCAAAGGAATTCGTATTGAAATTTTCAAATATTTTATTATATTAATCGAAAACTTTATAAATCTTGATTTGATTATTATTGAAGTAAGAGTAAACGAAGAATGAGCCTGTGGATCAATTTAATTATATATTTGTTTGGAAAACAAAATTATTCCGGCCTACTTAAATAGCGTTTACAGCAAGTAATTGAAAAATACGAACGTAACCCAAAATTACTAAACCTAATAAACGTTAATTTAATTTGATACGATACTCGTACAGCCACCACAGTACTCCTTTGCCAGCGAATCCTTAGGATTTAGCGAAACATGCTGGAAGTGCTGGAAGTGTTTTCCTGATTGGAAAATATGTGTTTTCATCATTTCAAAATATAATACTTGTAGTATTTTCAAAATATATTTCTTGCAGTATTTTGACCGTTGTTCTTGGGTTCCAGGCACTGTTTGCAAATATACTCTTTTTTAAAATCTGCAGTCTTGTGGCGGATCATTGTTCACTGACTCTAATTCTCTTTGTCTTGTCTATATGTTAGTGAATCTTTATTGTTTGGAGAATTTGGAAAGGAATTGTGAATCGAACTGTGACTATGTAGAAAAGTTTTAGGGTTCTCGCGCACTGGCTGTAGAGACTCCCTTCGATTAATTTAGTAGTCGGGTAGTTTTTCGCTTGACACTGGCAACCGCAATCTCTGTGTTAGCTCAGGTGAATATAAATTCATATCAGATGAAGTGCTTTGAGATTGTTTAAAATTTGAGCTCATGAAGCCAGGTTTTAGTCATTGAATCGAAATGTTAATTTCCTTTCCCGTAACTAGTAATTTATAAAAATTTTCGTTTCTTTCAAGTACGTTGTATGGCTCTTTGAATGGAAGTTGGAACCCAGGTCGAGTATTATCTACTCGAACGAAAACGAAGAGACAGTACATCAACTCTTTGAAGATAAAGATTTTTCTGCGATCCGTGACGAGATGCCGATGATGGTTGCATACTGGGGCATTTCATGCAAAGGGATATATTTAGTTTTATACTCACTAAAGAAATTATCAAATTGGAAAAAACCCAAATTTGGGTGGGCAATAGCTGGACAGATATTTTCTGATAATAATAACGAAAAACACGTAACATGCATGATATCCAATGCAGAGCTTTATAAAACACTGAATAAGTTCTGTGATTTAAAAGCAGTTACGCCTGATACAAAATATTTCAAAATAAAAGATAATTTCTGTAAAAATAACTTTGTTGAGACCCACGAACGAAACATGGTAACTATACTGTTAAAATGCCTTTTAAATAAAAGTAACTTAAAAGAATTAGACAACTCATGAAAAAAGCTTTAGCTACCTTACTACAAAATGAGCAAAACTTAAGCAAGCTTATCAAGATTTCATGGCAGAATATAAAAAGCTAAATCACATGATGCCCGAAAGCCGAATAAAGAAGAAGGTTATTATTAACCACACCAAGCGGTCATAAAAACTGACAGTACAACAACAAAATTGCGAGTAGACTTAATTTTACGCTGGAGACAGCACCGCTGTGCATTCACTAGGGATGGGCGATCTTCGATTCGATCTTTAAGCCTTCGGTCTGCCGATTTTTGAATCGATTTTACGCGAGACCGATTCAGCTCGAATCGATTTATTTATTTCCGATTTCGATCGATTTAAGATGTGCCAAAAATTAAACAAGCTCACTCGTGGATTTTTTTGCATTTTATTTTTAATGTGTATAATAATCCGACAAATGTAGAAAAAAGTTTAAAAGGATCGTAAATGTTAGATGAATGCGTTTGAGATCGCTATAATATTTTAGTGTTAACTGTGTAGTTTAGTGACAACTGTATGATTTTGTCATTGGTGGCTAGTTATGATTTATTTCTGGTTTGTTGATTCCCCAACGAGAAAGATATAAGTTATTTAAAGAAAAATCTAAAATAAATGGTATTCGAATGTGGGATTTTAAGTTTTTATTCAAATTGTTTTTTTCTGCGTAGTCAATTCCAGTATAAAAAATCACCTAGAATACACGATTCGACGTGGAATTGCTTTGAAAGTAAGTTGAATTTTATGTACCGATGTCCTAAACGTTATGCATATTAGTTTACGCGGAACTGCCACATCAACTTCAAGTGGAATATAACTAGTGTAACTAACGTATAATACTAGTAAGAAATTCATGTGAAATACACAAAGATTCGTCGTATTCCTGAATCTCCTCAAAGAAGCGTATATATTTTTTTGATTCTGCACAATTTTACTCTATCAAAGATTTGACACTTATTAATAGTTTTTTAAATCTAAAGTCTCAAATTTGGCAGATTTTACACTTTTAAAACAATATGGATTTAGAAATTTAAGCAGTGGTGTAAAAAAACCTTTCTACAATAAATTAAAAAAACGAAGCATTTATTTTGCATGCTTTAAAATCTTACATAGTCTTTTATTAAAACAGTCTTATATGAAAAGTCTGTTTTTTCAATCACAATTACCACTTGAATAGTAAACCAAAGCTGCGTCCAATTTGAAATTTTCAACTGAGAGGTAGTCATGTGTCTCTCTGCCCTTATGTAATTGTCGAAAAGAGGAAATAAGGGTACACTTTAAGACTTTCAAGAATCAGTTTGAAAATAAAGGAGCAGGCTGCTCAAATCTGCTGCGTTGGCCATTTTTTCCTTTGGCAAGGTGAAGACAGGGAAGAAAATGAAGTTGAACTTTCAACTTTTACTTGCGGTTACTTCAGTTTAAAACGAAAGAATAAAACACTCCCATTATATTTTCAAAAAACCTCCCCGAGATATACATTTTTAGGGCTGAGACCAGAAACCTTCCTATTTACGAGAATATTCTTCGTACATAAAATATTCTGAAATAGGTTCTGAAATTAGACAACGAAATGCTTTGGGGTCGTTTTTTGAAAATATTCCTGGCATATTTCTGCTATTATTTAAAAAAAATTGTTGCGCTTGCAAATGCGCGACACAAAAGTTGTGCTTCCCTCTTACTTTTGACTGTAAATTTTTAGTTGTGTTCCTTTAATGAAGACGAGTCAGAATTAGTATGTACTTTCAAAAAAGACCAAAAAGACTCTGTTCCATCCCAATTTGTTTTTCGATTAAATAAGCAATATTTTTGAAATATTCATTGTTGCTTAGTCAAGATTTGAAAGCTACAAAGGCTGTCTTCTATTATTTAATAAATTGGTTTACTTCTGACCTTATATTTTTATATAGAGAAACAGTTCTAATTAATTGAATCGATCTGTTCGATCTATAGATATCGATCTTTTTAAGGCTATTAACCGATCTACGAAATCGGAAATAAATTAAGAGATCGATCCGTACTGAATCGATTTTCTCAGTTCGGTCCCCCATCCATAGCATTCACTGCTGATATGGAAAACATTTATGCACAAATTAGAATACACGCGCAAGACCAAAAATATCTAAAGGTACTCTGGATAAACTCCGACAAAGAACCCATAAAAGAGTATTAACTTACCACAGTTACATATCGTACTGCTGCTGCCCCATTTCTTGCGCTACGCTACGTGTTTTAAAACAACTTGCAAATGATGAGATTAAAGCTCATCCCAATGCTTCTGCAGTTTCGTTAAGAGTCTTTTACGTTGACGACGTGCTTACGAGCGCCGATTCAATGCATGAAGCAAAGGCTCTACAGCAAGAATTGATATCCCTCTTAGCAACTGGGGGTTTCAAGCTTAGAAAATGGTCAACAAATATGCGATCAGTTCTGGATACCATACCAGAAGACAATAAAGAGAAAAACCTCTTACTATCAAAAGACGGATTTTATAGTTTACACCAGGATTGTATTGGGTGCCAGCAAAGGATTGTTTTCAATTCAATGTCAACTGCAATCGTTTAGATGCCAACTCAACAAAACATTCCGCATTATCATAGCTTATATTTTTGATCCAACTGGCTGGATTTAGCCAGTAGTAATTCGCGATGCCTCGGAAAGAGCGTACGTAGCAGTATTGTATACACGAGTCTGCACCTCACAGGGTGAATTCGTAACCACCATGTATACAGGAAAAACAAAAGTTGCGACAATTAAAAAAGAAATTTCGCTGCCTAAATTGGAGCTAAGCGCAGCAGTCCTACATACGAAGCTCCTCATTAGAGCAAAATCCGTCCTAAATGTTTAAGAAGAAAACATATACCTATTGACGGATTCCACTATAACTCTTGCATGGATCAAAGGAGGTCCAAAAAAACGTGATAAATTTATAACAAACAGAATCTAAGTCATTCTGGATGCATCTAAAGCATCAGTATAGTCTCACGTCAGATCAGCAGACAACCATGCTGATTGTGCGTCAAGAGGCATATCCCCGTCCAAACTAAACAACCTCAACATATAGAAGAGAGCCATGCTCCAGGAATTCAATTAGATACGCAAGCTCTCGATAAGATCCATTTCAATGAAATTAAAGGGAATTTTCCTGTCATGGACCCATATCATGTACATAATTATTTTACAACCTACGGCATAGTTGCTATAGCAATCCTTATACATATGCTTATGCTACAAGCGCCATGAAATCTTCAGGAGATGGTAAAATAGACCATCAAGTACCGACTCGTGTGATGTAACTTTTACCCCTGTTCCGGCTAAACAAACAGCTCTTTCTACCAACTTGCCCGGCCCCAGTATGATTAATCAATCTATCAATTAATTATGGCAAAACTTAATTTTCCTAAATACTCAAAATTAATTTTTTCTAAATATTCAAAATTATTAATCAAATTATTGCATGTGAAAAGGAATGAGCAATATTATTACAATTAAAAGTGCACAATTGCAATTCACACGAAAACTAGAAGCAGCAAATGTCGATAATAAAAATTTAACTCACCTGTACATTCTAGCATACTCAGCACAAACGGTACAATATACAATGATCAATTATGTTTGAAAGTATTCATGTGTAGTACGTTAGTAGGTAAGACAAATTTGTATTAAAAGAATGATAAATTAATAAACAGTCTAGTCATTTTAAACCAGTCTTGTTAGTAGCAGTTTTGGCTTTTGCTTTAGAATTCCTCCCACCAGAGGTAAGGGTTCTAAACTCCAAAAGCGCATCGTTTCTTAAAATGCAATTGAGAATTGAATTTTTTAGAACAAGCTCAATAAATTTACTGAAGTGTTATACCTGTGTGTCTGAGATACTTCATAGTAAAATTCAGCATATTAATTGCCTGGATTTCAACGATATTTTGCAAGTCTTAGAGAAGGTGCTTAGAAGGAATAGTTCTTAACTTCTGTACAAAATCATGTGTGACTGATTCTGATATCTTTCCACGGATAAACTAAAAATCAATTTCCGAATAAAGCAGTAATTGAAATATTTCTTTCAGAGACCTAACTACATGAATTAAAGATATACGTTTTAATTTTTACAATATTCTAAAGGAATGGGCTTGGAAACTGTTGTAAGCTAACTCAATAAATGTACTGAAGTCTTATTCCTGCGTGTCTACGATACTTTATTGTAAAATCCCGAAAATAAATGCCTAGTTTTCAAAAAAATGTTCCTATATATCCGCGGATAATCTAAAAATTAATTTTTGAATTTTTCTCAAGCATTATTTGAGACTCCTAAATATGGAATGTAAACATGAACATTTTAATTTTGACAAAATTCTAAATAAAAGTGCTTGGAAATGTTGCAGGCTAGCTCAATAGATTTACTGAAGTATTATTCCTGTGTGTCTAAGATACTTCATAGTAAAATTCAAGATATCAGTTGCCTGGTTTTCAACAATATTTGGCAAGTCTTAGAGACTGTGTTAAGAAACAAAAATTAAAAGTAAAAAAAATTTTTTTAAAAACAAGCTTTTATTTAAATGCGCTAAAAAGAATAAAATAAACTTTTATTATCAACTTATAACGTCATTACACAATTTATGTGATATGAAAGCTTGTCGCGAGATTTACTCAGTTTCGTATTTACTCAGTTTGAAAATTTTAAAAATTAAAATCAATCAGATCAAGTTATTTAATTTACTTGTTTATCTACACAGGTAAATCTCGAGACAAGCTTTTATATCATATAAATTGTGTAATGACGTTTTAAGTTGATAGTAAAAGTTTATTTTATTCTTTTTAGCGCATTTAAATAAAAGCTTGTTTTTTTACTTTTTAGTTATCGCTGGACAGATTTCTCAGTCTGTTCATCTCATTCAACGCATCATTGTTGCAAGGTCGTTTGCCGGTTAATTTCGAACAGTCTAGCTCTTTAATAATGAAACCTTCTAATGATTTTACCCTACTTAAGGCCACGTATGCTTGACCAGCAGCGAAGAGCTTCGTGCCTAAGTATGCAACGGCATGGTCGACAGTACTATCCTGCATTTTGTGTACTGTGCAAGCCCACTATAATATAATTGGCAGCATTCTTCGCTCTGCAGTGCCGTGATAATATTTTGCTGGAAATTGCACAGTCTAGTCTAGTCTGAATGAGATGAACACCGTGTTTACCGAAGTCTATACGGACGGATGGTATGTCAGTATCATACCTTTGTGCTCTCCGGAAGCAGGGCCATAGGATTTTTGTAATATGTCCAATGACACCATTCACCAGAGCTCAGCAAGCCCTTTCATTTGATACCCATATTGTAGAAAAGCATAAAAAACTTAGTCCGCCATCTTCAGAAGTCCGCCATATTGAATTTAGAGTGACGTCACTTAATTTTTCGAGTTATTCTTATCAAGCCCTTTCATTTGATACCCATATTGTAAGAGTGCATTAAAAATAGCTAGTCCGCCATCTTGGGTGTTCCGCCATGTTGGATTTAGAATGACGTCACACAGCTAACCATGCATTGTCATTCAAACTAAACGGGTAAACAAAATTTCAGCTCAATCGGTTGAAGATATCTGCTTCAAAATTGAGTTGCAAGATTCCATCCGACCAAACATAGTCACATACATACATACATTGCAAGTTAAATAAAAGCTTGTAAAAATTCGTAACTTTTATAGGAAATCATGAGCGACTGATTCTGATATCTATCTACGAATAAACTAAAAATCAATTTCCGAATTTATCTAAAGCGATATTTTAGATATTCCTTCAGAGGCCTAAGTACTTAATGTAAAGATATATATTTAAATTTTTACAGAATTCTAAGTGAAAGTGCTTGGAAATGTTGCATGCTAGCTCAATAAATTTAGTGAAGTGTCAGGATATTAATTAACTAGTTTTCAAGGATATTTTTCAAGTCTTCGAGGAAGTCTTCAGGAGCAAAAATTCTTAGCTTCTGTACAAAATCATGAGCGACTGATTCTGATTTTTATCAGCGGATAAACTAAAAATGAATTTCCGAATTTATCTGATTCCCCTATAGCATAAGAGGCAAACGATGTATTCCATTTATTGCCCTTGGCTGTCTTCAGAGTCACTACTCTTACTAGTCCGTCGTCTCCAGGGTGGATATCGATGATGCGCCCCAATGTCCATCTTGAAGGAAGAACATTGTCTTCGGATAGGATGAACAGTTCGCCTTGTTTTGCCGAGTTTTGTGATGTTTTCCATTTTGGACGCTGCTATAACTACGTTAGAGGGTCCCTGATCCAACGTGTCCAAATCCCATGCATACGAGCTTGTAAGCGCTGACAACGCCCTAGAGTTGACAATTAATTTTCTGGCAGGTTTAATTCGGGTATGGTTGTCAAGACATCTCCGATTATAAAGTGTGAAGACGTGAGATCTTCAAACGAATTCAGATCCTCGGAGAGAGCACATAACGGGCGGCTGTTTAGGATGGCTTCGATTTCGGTGAGAAGGGTATTCATCTCTTCGAAACTTAGAATGGATTCTGCAATTACTCGTTGCAGGTGGGATTTAACTGTCGCCAGCCTCCTACAATCCTCCGAAGTGGGGTGCATAAGGGGGTATAAAATGCCATCTAATGTCTAATTTTCTGAAATAAGTGCAGACATTAATTTAAACTGCTGAAGACCTCCAAATGAAGGACCTTGGTGGAAAAATACACAAACAACGAGATGTAACCATTGATTTCTCTCATGCCTCTTCCAATCCTTACGCAAAGAGATATGGGCCCTGCAAAGTCAATTCCAACACGTAGGAAGGGTCTGATCATAGTAACAGGGTATTCTGGTAGATTCCCCATTAGTTTACACGTTATTTGTGCCTTTTCTTTAAAGCATGACACGCAAGAGTGCGTTATATGTTTTACAACATGTCTTGCGCCAATTACCCGCTGGTTTTACCGCAGGAGGTTTATGAGTGTTGTGATGCCACGGTGTAGAAACTTGGTGTGCATGTCGCGAACTAAAATCTTCGTTAGGGGATGAGTTCTTGGTAGAATTCTGGGATGTTTTGCTTCGGGTCCCAGCCGCGAATTGTTAAACCTTCCGCCAACTCGTAGTAGGCCATTGCTATCAATGTATGGGTTTAAACTCAATAGGTTGTTTCCCTTTGGCAGGTTCTCTGTAGGCGACAAAATCTTTATTTCATTGCAGATTGCTTCGCGTTGCAACAGTTTAACTAATGTGTTGGTTGAGTCCTTTAGTTCTTCTCCTTGCAGAAATCCGCTTTTTCTGATTACATTCTTCTTCGTACTGTTTAAGATAAATCGTAGCCAAATGCGACTACTCGAACAATTTATTTATCGTGTCATTGCTGATTTTTAACTTAAGAAACTTTAAGGCAGAGGATTTCCTTTCTTCATCTTTAGTTTCAATAGTTAGCTTTGCAAGGTTAATGTCGACTGGCCAGTTTCTTTTGGGTTCGGCCATCCATTTGCGTCCTTGACACCAAAGTTTGAAATTAGGCTATTCTGTTGGAGTCATACCCCGAGATGCGCAAGTTGCTAGATTACAAGCGGAAGGAACGTACCTTCAGAAATTTCTGGGAATTGTATCAAGAATCTCGGCGGTGCTATTTGCAACATACGTCTTCCAACAGCGAGGGGTATCTGATAGCCAGGGAAGCACGATCGATGAGTCGGTCCAAGCATAAGTGTCAACATTTGTTATTAACAATGCCTTAATGATGTTTGATATTAAGAGTAAAAGCATGAGTACGCCACAAAGTTCAAGCCTTGATTTAGATTTTTGAGGAAGAGGGGCTACCCTTGTCTTTGCTGCAACAAACCTTACTGTTATAACGTTGCTGTCGTTGGTCGAACGACAATAATTTGCGGCACTATATTCTTGCTCAGAAGCATCTAAGAATCCATGGAGTTCAATATTTAGAAGCGGCAGGACAAATTAGTCTTGGGATTTTGATGCTTGACAATGCTGGTAATTGATTTTTAACAGTAGTCCCAATCTGGCTTATACTTGGAGGAAGCGGGTCATCCCAATCCAAATTTAGGAGCTTAATACGTTGGAAAAGGATTTTGCATGCTATAATCATAGGTGCGAGAAATCCTAGAGGGTTAAAAATCCGAGATGATTCCGATAAAACTCTTCTCTTAGTAGGTGTTTCGTTAGAAATATTTGATATTTCGAACTAAAAGTTGTCGTCCTGAGGAATCCATTGCATATCGAGAATCTTTGTTGTTTCTGAGATTGATGACGTCTCTACTAGTTGATCATCAGATTCTTGGTCAGTCAGTTGAAGATGATTGGTCTTCCACTTTGTGAGGTTGAATCCATATCTGTGTAGGATTGTTTTGAGATCCTGTTTTAGCTTAAGTGTTTCTGGGAGAGAGAGGTTGCTCCACTCGATACATTATCCACATAGAAGTTGTTCTGTTATTGTCAATTCCGATTTGCTTTAATACGCTTGTTGCCAGAAAGGATGCAGCTGATGTGCCGTAGCTAACAGTTGTTAGCCTGAAGTGTTGTATTAGAGCATCTCGATCTTCTCTCCAAACAATTCTCTGAAAGTCTCTGTGTTTCATAATCACTCGTCTCTGAGGTAAAATTTTTTTTTTGGTCCGGTTAGAAGACTGTCATTTCGTGACACTCCAGAAAAACTCTGACAACTTCATCATCAGGGACACGTTCCATATGTCCCAGCATCTAGTATTCTTGCATGAATTGTACGTTCTCCCTCTTATAGTTAGCATCACGTTGAAATCGCCTTTCGATGGCTGCAGCCTCTTGATAGCGGTGAATTCACAATTTCCTACTACGATCGGCTTGGGCTTAAATGGCAAGGAAATGATATATCGACCCTCTGAGTTTCTGTAACAGGAAGATTCGAAGATTTCTTCATTCGTGAGTAAGTCAGTTTTGTTATAAACTTCTTCTACTTCCCAGAATCTTCGTATTGATTGGCTTAAACCTAATAAGACATTTGCGTGGCAATTGATTTTCGGAATTTCTGATGGGTCATACCTACAGCAAAGAACCCAGCCAAAGATTGTATCATGTGCTAAAGGTAAACCGTCCTTTCCCCGTATCTGGTCTGATCTGAGAACTGAGAAGAATTTGTCAGCTCCAGTTATAACATCTATCTGTGCATATGAATTGGATAACTCGAGTTACACCTACAATTCCGTTGAAAGCCGATCGAGCATATGTTCTTAGAAGTGCTAGTCGCTTCACACAAGCCTCTGAGATGAATGAAATTTGTGATCCTGAGTCCAATAACATTCGAGAGGTATGTGATTTTCCCGGTTGCTGGAGGATGGACTGATTAGTTGAAGTCTTCTAGGATCCAGCGATCCTCATCTGAACATTCTCAAGTGTTAGTCACACCTCCAAGCAGTAGCAACCGAGTAATGCATCCTTGAACATAGCCAAGTAACTAATGCGAGAGGAGATATCCTCTTCAAAAATCCCCCAACTCTAAGGTTGTAGTAGACCATGCCAAGATAGTCTGCAGTGGTGTCCCCCTATCTGCAGGACCAAGGGGTAATTGCGTCGCGATTGGCGTCTCCTCAGGCACTTCTGTAGGAGTGGAGGTGGAGGGTATGGTAGACCCCAATAGGTTGGCTATACCCACGGTACCCACAATACAACAGAAATAGCTTTGGGAAAATTAACTTTTGAAGGTTCTGCGGCGGCTATGGAGGCTGGCTTGCGCATAGACCAAGAAGGAACACTGGAGACGGTGAGACAGCATGGATTCCTGCAGATAGTATCGAATTTTAGAAGTGACCCAGGAAACCGAGCGCCTGATTCTGATATATATCCGCGAATAAACTAAAAATCAATTTCCGAATTTATCTGAAGCATTGCGATATTGAGATATTCCTTTCACAGCCCTAATTACTTAATGTATAGATCTACGTTTTAATTTTTAGGAAATTCTAAACGAAAGTGCTTCGAAACTGTTATAAGCTAACTCAATAAATTTACTGAAGTATTAGTCCTGTGTGTTTTAGATACTTTCTTGTAAAATTGCAAAAATTAATTACCTTGTTTCAAAAATTTCTTCCTATATACACGTGGATAATCTAAAAATCAATTTCTGTATATCTCTAAAGCATTATTTGAGATATATCTCTGAGACTCCTAAATTCGGAATGTAAAGGTAAATATTTTAAATTTTACAAAATTCTAAATGAAAGTGTTGAAAATGTTGCAGGCTAATTCAATAAATTTACTGAAGTATTATTCCTGTGTGTCTAAGATACTTTATATTAAATTTCAGAAAATTACTTGCCTTGTTTTCATCGATTTTCTGAAAGTCTTGGAGACTGTGTTCAGAAGCAACAAACCTTAAGTTTTATACAAAATTCTGAGGGAATGATTTTAGTATCTATCTTCGTATAAATTTAAAAAAAAATTATAAGTTTAGAGTAGCTTTAAAAAAAAAATATTTATAATGTTTTTTTAAATTTAGTTGTGTTTGTTAATTTACATTCATGATTCAGTTTTTGTATTGGTTCACCGAGTAGAGCTAAACAATTTTGTTTTGTATTTCATTACTATATAAATCAGAAAATTTATAAATCCAGTTCAGTTGAGCTCAAACTTTTCAACGAGTCAATACAATTTAAAAAATGTCGAAATAAAATAAAATTTTAAAAATAAAGAATATTTAAAAAAAATAAAATTTAAAGCCGCAATTTGAAATAAATTTTTCTTTTGCAGTAATCAGCACGATTGATAACCTCATAAAGGACTAATTAAGTCCTTTGAAAAAGGCAACATTTTAAAGTCCTTGTGAGCTTGCTGCTTTAAAGCAATTACAGATCCTGTAGGCCCAGAGAATATGAGGAGACCTAAATAGTGAAGAAGCTGTTAAGCTAATTCTTGGACATTGGCGTAGGAAGTACTATCGAGGAGACTTCTACATTGGTGAACCCGACGTGATTTAAACGCGTGATTCAACATTAATAAGTTTGATAGCAAAGAAGAGTATCAGCAGTGGAAGAAAAAAGAAACCAGCAGCAGCAAAGAAGATTATAAGCAGCAAGCAAAACTAAAAAACTAGGTTTTTGTTTAAAACAAATATTTTTAATATATATATATATATATATATATATATATATATATATATATATATATATATATATATATATATATATATATATATATATATATATATATATATATATATATATATATACATACATTACCTTAAAAATTTGTTGTGTGTTACATTTATCTCTTTAAAAATTTGTAAACCACTTCGTTATTGCACAACCAATATTGAATATTATTGAATCGCAATGAATGAGCTTAGCGATTTATACAAACAACCAATAAGCCATGAGTTTCTGACCCGGGTCAATTGCCTGTCCCACTTCTCTCCTCTACTTCGTTAACAATTAATGCGGTGTCTGTGAAAAACACCAGTTCGATCACATCACAGTTCGATCTAGCAAATATTACATCAGAGCAAACAAAATGTCACCCTATTAAGTGCAATAGATGAGAGCATATTTAAAGAAATCAGCGATATCAATTTAAATCCTCCAACGAGTAATAAATATACAAGTTTTAAGGAAACATTAATTGCACATCTTTCTACCTCCGAGCACGTAAAACTAAAGCAACTCTAAATGAGTTGATTTTAGGAGCTTCTCGTCGTTTATATTTATTACGGGAAATAAAGAGTTGAACTCAGGCAAAATTTCTGAGGAAATATTAAAATCTTTATGGCTACAAAGTTTACCTGGAAACAGACAAGCCATCCTAGCTTGCAGTACAGGTGCCCAGAGACGAGTTGTCTATTATGGCCGATAGGATTTTGGAAGTGACTAGTCGAACTGAGGTGTATTCGGTTTCAACCGAATGAAAGCCACAGGTTTCAGCAATAACGTCTCTACAAAACCAGGTCAACAAACTGGCAGAACAATTCAAAAGATTTTCTCGTTCGTCATTTCGACCTCACAATAACAATTTGGTAAGGTCAAAGTCTCGAACACAATCTCATAATCGTAGCCGTTCTAAATGTAAAGAGTGGTGCTGGTACCATTATAAATTTTGCACAAAAGACAACAAATTCAACCGTGCAAATTTACAGTCAAACATTCGACAAACTAATTGGTCAGTCTCCATTAGTGACGGGGGAACACGACATACTCAAAAGTCGCTTACACATTTTTGATGGTGGATCCACCAACAAAGACTTTCGATTTAGGCTTACGTCGAAATTTTCAATGGGAATTTATAATATCTGACGTTTCCAAACCCATAATCGGTGCTGATTTTTTTGGAAAGTTTTGATTGTTAGTTGACTTGAAGAACAGGGTACTCATTGATCCCTTAACTTCACTTCAGTCAATTGCTTAAACAATTATAGGAGTTTCAGAATCACTAGTCATTTATTCTGACCCCGCTATCAATCATAAAGTACAGAAACTGTTCAAAAATTTTAATTCTATTTCGACAGAAAGCAAACAACAACCACAACTAAACACGATGCACTGCATTATATACCCACCGAAGGACATCCAATAACTCCCAAGGTTCGTCGCTTAACAGGTAAAAAGCTCTCCGCAGCCAAGAAGGAATTCCTATTGGAGCAGGGAATCTGTCGACCGTCATACAGCCCTTGGTCATCTCTGCTTCACTTGGTGAGGAAAAATGGTTTTATCGAACTTTGGCATAGGTTGCTCAATGTGCTATGAAAATTCTCAGCTGACAAAATACTTGTACTTCTAGGTTTGAGGGCAATCAGTAGTGACGAGTTCCAATTTTCTCCCGCAAAACTGGTCTATGGAAAAAATTTGTATTTACCGGGAGATTTCTTTAACAAATCAAATTGTTTAAATATTCAGACGGAATTGATAAAAAAATCTACAACAACAATTCGAAAACATTCAACCGTCATCAGCAACACGGCATAATTCACAAAACGTTTTCATCTTCAAGGATTTCAAAAATTGTCCTTCTGTTTTTATCCGAGTAGACAGTACTCTACTATGCTAACAACCTCCATACAAGGGACCAAACCATGTGTTAGAAACAAACGGAACATTTTTCAAAATTCTTGTAAAAGGTAAAGAGATTAATGTTTCTATCAACAGATTAAATTCTGCATTTCTTAGCTCCTATCTTAATGAATCTCAAAGCACTACAACCAACTCAAACGAATATTCTCCAAGCATAACTCAAGTTTGCCAGTTTGGAAAGATTATCTCCAAAATGAAAAGATTGAGTATTTGTGCGAATCGCATTTTAACTTAAAATTCATCATCACCAAACGATATGTGACACCAAACTTTAAGTTCGTTAGTGCCAGTGCAAAACGATCAGACACAACACGTCCGAATCGATAAATAATCTATCCAGTACTGGAGAATCCAACAACTTTGAGAAACTCAAACAAAAGCGAAACAGATAGGACAAGAAACAAAACCAAAAAAATCACATTCCCAGAAGACGAAAACGCATTGTTCCCTTACAGAAAAACAAGAGCTGGGCGAACTATTAACTTTCCTAAAGGTTTCGCTTAAGTCGAGGTTACCGTTCATGACGTTCAAAAAATCGATTTTTTTTTGTTTACATAATTTGAATCCTTATACGTATATGTTTAAAAGAATTTTGTAAAATCTGATGTAGTCTAGAAGTTACAGCCCATTAAGCTGCACCTTGCGAGACGACCTTTTTCCGCTACCTTATCAACCAACCTGATCAACCTGCAGATCCAGCAAAACGAATACTTTGAGGAATCCGAAGGCTGCCTCTATGGTGCATTTTGCTCAAAACATCCTTTTTCAGCGCGCGAGGCGCTCTAAAGCTTCAACGAATAAACCGATTGACTTGCAATTTGTTCAAACGTAAAGGAAATTTATTTTGGGGGCCTTATTGAGGCGATTTTATTTTCCGACTTAAACTTTTTTTTGCCTCCACTGAAGCTAAAAAAACACAGTGAAAATATGACGTCTTTTTTCAAACGGCGGCCATTTCGATATCCGGGGGTTTTCAGAAAATTTCAAAACGGTAAGATATTTAATCTCGATAAATAATTTTTTACACGTTTTTGTTTCAGATTAAACGGCAAGGGGGTGGACAGCCCCGCGCAGACCAATGCACGCGGTGCATGGCTTTAGTTTATAGGACCTACAGCCGCCATTTTGGATTTTTTTTATGAAAAAATTTGAAAGCATTCTTTATCCCAAAGAAATCCCAAAGTTGACGCATTGTTCATGCTTATGAACGGTAACCTGCCCTAAATCCTAAGCATACGCTAGCGGGGGAGAAGTGTGGGGACATTAAAAACATCTCTAACGTTTTTTAAATTAGGTTGGGTTTGTTAATTTACATTCATGATCTACCTGTTGTATTGGTTAACCGAGTAGGTCTAAACAATTTTGTTTTGTATTCCATTACTATATATAAGTCAGAAAATTTGTAAACCCAGTTAAGTTGAGTTCAGACTTTTCAACGAATCAATACAATTTAGAAAAATATCGAAATAAAATGAACGTTTAAAAATAAAAAATATCCAAATAAAATAAAATTTACAGCCGCAATTTAAATTAATTTTTCTTTTGCGATAATCATCACGATTAATAATCTAATAAAGGATTAAGTCCTTTGAAAAAAAGTAAAATTTTAAATTCCTTAGGAGTTTGATGCTTTTAAGACAAAAATCCTGTAGGCCCGGAGAACATGAGCAGACTTAAATAGTGAAGAAGCTGTTAAGCCAATTTTTGACAAAAATTGACCCATTGACCAACCACTATACTCTCCAGGTCAAATTTGGACGTACCGTGAAATTTCGGGAATCTTTTCTAAGCAGAACAACACGAATGTGGAACAGTTTACCATCTTCTGTTTTTCCCTCGTCTTATCAGCCTGAAACTTTCAAACGGGGCGTACATCGACACCTCCTTCACCCAAACTCCTAACCCATTTCCCTCATCCTTAATTCCTTTCCTGCCAAGGCTGTGCTTAAGTATCATAGGGCATCCCCTGAGCTTTGGCATCATCATATATAAAAAAAAAAAAAAAAAATTGCATACAAAATTCTTATTTACAATAAACGCTGCATATACAATCCTCCCTGAAAAAGACTTAACGAAGTTGGCGATGGGAGAATTCCGATAAAACTAATCCGGCGAACATAGTTAATCAGAGTTATTTTTCAAAATCCGACCAGGAGTGATCCCCCCACCAGAGGTAAGGCCTTCTGAGTCGCAACGTTAATAATAAAAGTGATGTAAAAGTTGTATTTTTAAACTAAGAATAGAAAGAGTGATACAGTAATGAATAAAGTTTTAATTAAAAGTGATCTAAAAGTTATTAAAGTTAAACTAAGATCATTAAAAGTAATAAAACAAAAGTAACTATTCAGAACATTGCGTTTAAACCTAATAAAATAACCTTACGAAAGGGCTGGTGCATCTTCCCTTCAGTCACGAAGAAAGCACTCCCAGTCCTTCGGCAACAGACACAAAACAAAGATTATCATGCAATTTATTTTTCAAATCTAAATCTAGACATTAATTCGAGGTCATATTATGATTTAAGTCCGTGTTTACGAAACTAACAAGTACGTCATTACACCGAACACGTCATCTGGGCATTTAGGACTGGCAAAAGGAATTCTGTAATTAATCGAAAAACCGTTGAAAAGTAATAAACTAGAGATCTATTCCAAGCCACTGGGATCACCCATGGAATATCAAGCTATCAGCTTTCCATTCGATGGTTGACCGACTGCTTAGGGTGTCAATGAAACAAAATAATTTTGATAAAGAATTAAAAAATATTATAAATATTGCGAAAAATTGTCTATAATTTATTAAGAAAAAAAGTTCAACACTTTGCAATATTCAATATTCCCCATGGAAAGACCTATAAAGATCTGGAGAAAAATCCCTTATATTGAAGAGTCTTGCAGAGAAATTAAAACAATATTTAAAAAATATGACGTAGAACCTGCATTTTTTAATAAAAAGTCTTTAAAGAAAATATTAACAAATAATAAATTACAAAAGAAATCGAATAATTTGGAAAAAAGTGGGGTTTATGAGATTAGTTGTGAGGATTGCTCAGGAATTTAAAAAAACACCAAAAGGCCGCTGAAAAAGAGATTTAATGAACACTTGACATGAGCAAAAAGCGCTGAGCCACAATCAGCCATATCAAAGCATATAAAACAGACAGGAAAGAAAATAAATATGGACAACATTAAATTAATTCACAGACTGGAGGGAGGAAGGGTTTTAGATAGATATGAAATTAATAAAAGCTAAGCACCTCAGTAAAAATATTTTTAATGATATATTAGATTACAGGTATGACAGTCCTCTCCTAGAGCCAAAGCTTTTTTACAAGTAAAAATAGTAGTTAGTTCTCAATCTGATGATGCCCTGATAAGGCGAAACCATTTTTGTACGTATTTTTACATCTGTACGTATTTATAATAATAAAGAAAATTTGGAACTTAATAAGTGTTTGTCTCTAATCAAAAAAAAAAGTAATAAACGTCTAGTTTCAGTTCCAAATTTCCTGACAAGAGGTGATTGCTCCAAAACCGAAGTAGCAACCTTCCACTTTGGATAGGAAAAAGAAATTAACATGATCATTGCGACCGTCATCAGTATAGAATTTTACTTTCGCGTATAGGCAAGGCAAGAGCGTCTCTTACCTGAAGATGTGATCAAAAGCTTTGACACTTTCTTTCCACTACGAGTAAATTCGTGCTTGTCAATTCTTATAAGGGAATTTGTATTTGAATCGAATTTTTATTGATTTTTATGAGTACGCTTATCAGGCTAATTTTGTTGATATATGTATATGATAATGAATATCTTGCCCCGCATATTGTAAAGTAATTGACTATTTTAATTAATAGTTGGTCATATTATATTGCTTCCTTTATTTGATTCAAAAGACGTGAACTGATAAGTTATGTGATGTCATGAGAACGTATTCAAGTACGGAAAATCTACCCATATTGGATAATTGAAGAAAACTAATCTTAAGAACAGTACAAAAGCCATAAACAGGTTAGTACAAAGCTAAAATTACCCAGAGTTGCAACTTATTTATTGTATAAAAAATATAATTATGAACAAAGTTTATCCATATTTCGATACAAAAAGCTTCTTCAGTAGAACACAAAATTCCGCAATTCACTGCGACTGCAGGAGAGCAAAAATGCGGTTTCTTATGAATTGTTATAAGATTTTCCCGCTATAAAAGACAGAAAGAAGGTGTACATTTTTGTTCAACGTAATTATATTGTAACGTCAATGGGGTTCTTCGGGCTCGACGGAATAATTAAGACACTTATTTACAGTCACAATTGTTCACAATTTTATCCACTTCGATTAATTAGTTCTCTTTACAATTTCCTTTACACGTTTTCTTCACAATATAGCAACGTTTCACTTTTCTAATTATCAGTTTTCACTTCACGGGTTAAAATACAACTAACTCACTAGGCTGCTACTCAGCCCTATTTATACTACTTAGCTTAATTCTAGAAAGTTCAGCAATATTGATATTTTTTTTAACGCAGTTCTTTATTGCTTTTTCAAGATTTTTCTTAAACGCGAGTATTTCCATTATTTAAATATTGAGGTGTCTAGATTCCGTTTAATATTTCAGAATATATCATTGCCAAAGGGCCTAGAAATAGCTTACAGATAACATAGCTCCAGAAAAAATTGAAAAAATTAATAATGAGGTCTGACTATGTTTACCATATGTTTTCGTGCTCGCTGAACCCGAATCCGAGGTCCGTTTAACCCCGTCACATCAGAGTTTTCCATAATCTCAAAATTTAGACCAAAAACCCTTATTACCCCTTGAAGTTAAAACCCCATAACCCCATAATACCAAAAACCCCAAAAACCCTAAGCCCTTAACCCCCAATCCTTTAACCCCTAAACCGCATAACCCCATAACCTCAAAATAAAAGCGGCAAAGGTCACAATACAAAAATAGCATGGGGATATTTCATGTTCATTCAAAAGTATTTGCGGTTATCATTTTAGAGCTGCTTTAAATTATCGTAAATAATAATTAATATACAGCTAAAAAAACACATTTTTGCGGTAACTTTTTCCGAACAGATTAAATTTTACATCCCTCGAATCACAATCTAATTCAGTTCAGAATCTAGTTTGCTGAGAGTCGGAATGCGAAAAATTATTAAAGTGAATAGAAAGAATAAGAAAAATTTATTTTAAAACATTTAAAGTATACAACTATAACTATGATTTCTAAAGCAATGCAAGCGTTTCTTATTGCTATTTTTTAAAGGAGTGCATATTTTTACTTATATAATTCATATGTAAAATTAAAACTTTTTCTATAAAAGGTTAGCATTCTTAATTTATGTTCGTAAACTCCGACATTTATTTCCACAACGGAAGAGTAACCTTTTACGATGTGAAAGGAATTCACTACCGAGGGTAATCTACCCAGTCTAAAGCTCACCAAGAATTAGGACCCAACTGACCCTAAGCATCCTCCAAATTCCCAAATCCCTCCCAAATCCTATTCCTTCACCCTCTTTTAATAACTAACACTTAAAGTGAAAGACAAACCTACGGCTGATGTAGCGCAGCAGCCGTACCGAAGGAAGACAAATCAACGAGAAGTTTAACAAGTAACCAAACATCGCAGAAGGACAACGAAGGACGACAACAAATCGAACAGAAGGCCAAAGATAAGCCTCTACGTGAAGAAAACCATGGGAAATCGAAAAGGATTACGAATCGACAGAGTTTTTAAAAACGCGCGGACTTGACTTGACTTGACTTGACTTTATGTTCGTACGTTGCCTAGTCATCTACAAGAGATCTTATTTAATAAATTTTCAAATATAGATAAAAAAGATGTCTCATTTTACAATTGTAAGAGAATCCTTAACAAATATTAAACGTAATTTAGATCTAAAAGTCGCTCCCACCCCTATACTCTCCGGGTCAAATTTGGACGTACCGTCAAATTTCGGGAATCTTTTCTTAGCAGAACAACACGAATGTGGAACAGTTTACCATCTTCTGTTTCTCCCTCGTCTTATGAGCCTGAAACTTTCAAACGGGGCGTACATCGACACCTCCTTCACACAACCTCCTAACCCATTTCCCCCAACCTTAATTCCTTTCCTGCCAAGGCTGTGCTTTAGCATCATAGGGCATCCCCTGAGCTTTGGCAACATCATATATATATATATAAAAAAAAATTTACGCGGATGAAGGGATTTTAAAACACGCTGTAAAAGATCTGAATCCTACTGACAATATTGGTATAACTTTCTGCTGGAAAAATTTTGAAGAGCGGGGCCCAGGTTGGAGGAATTTTAAAAATGTCAGCGATCTAAGGATGGAGGACGTTTTAAAGATGATATCAAACATTTTTCAGAGCAATTCTGAAGGTATATGTTAATTTAAATATAATAACATTTTATAACTGCCAACTTTTAATTACCATAACAGGAATAAATACCGACTCTTTCTGTTTGGAGGCTACTTCAGTAAGACTTCCACAGGGTCGTGGAAATAATCGTGCCAATAAATATAAAGATTTCAACGAAGAATGTGCTATGCGTAAAGGAATTGTTACCATAAACAATAATTATAGATTATGTTAATATCGAGCCTTAACCGGTGCAATAGCAAAGACTGAGAAAGAGCGTGACAATGAAAAAGTCCGCAGAAATAGAGCAAACCTACAAACTCAAAGAGCTGCAGAGCTAATTAATAAAGCAGATTTTACGATACCAACCGAAGGTTGTGCGGTTCCAGAACTTCGTCAATTTCAAGATTATTTAAGGAATTATAAGCTGGAGTGCAGTATGAGTGCAAAGGTAAAGATGTTGTTTTTGAAGGATTTTTGAGCAACATTGGTGACAGCAAAAAACGTTTAAATTTATTGTATCACGATGGTCATTAATGTTATAACATCGCTAACTGCGGCGTTTTCTTGCGGCTATTTCTGTGAAGAATGTCATGTGGCATGTAATACTAAGAACCATCAGAGATGCGGTGGAACGTGCCCGCAATTTCAACAAGCGCCGGCGTGTTTTAAAACGTTTAAAAAAGTCTTATCTGGGGATTGTATTCGTGCTTTAAGAGGTCCGCAATGTTTCGAAAATCATACATCTTCTGGATCATTAAATAAAAAGAGTGCGTTTGAGCTGCCTTCTAAATTCAAAAAGGGGATATTTTACTCACTTTTTCAATAATCTTTAGAATGAAAATTATATTGGCCCCCTACCATTTATTGAATATTACGGCCCAGATACGATGAAGAAAGAAGAACGAAATACTTACCTACAATGACATAACGAAAATGAAGAGTTTAATATGTAGCGTCATTTGGTGGAGTATTGCATTAATGATGTACAGATTTTGACAGATACCTGGATGAATGTAATGCAGATCCATTTCTTAAAGCTACTACGAGCGCTTCATCTTGTAACCTCGTCTTTCGTCGTAAATATCAAAAACCAAATACGATTGGTATTATCCCTAAAAGCGGCTATCGAAATGTAGACAATCAATCAAAAATAGCAATACAGTGGTTGCTAAATGAGGAGATTAAATGTAAAATAAATATTATACATTTTGCTAAGCAGAGAGATACAAGATTTTTGAATTCCATGAATTTTATTACCACGGACATCCCACGTGCTTAACACATGAGCGCAATGCTCCACTATATGAAGCCGCTGATGATACTCTGAATAGGAGATACGAGGCACAATAGCGAGAACTGAACGCTTACGGAAATAAGGTAATTGAAATATGGGAGTGCGATTTTCATAGGCAACTGACGGCCGATAAGAACATGGAATATTTAAAAGATCATCCTCTACTGATCTATACCCAGTTGAATCCTCGTGATGCATTTTATGGCGGACGTACAGGAAAAACTATATGTAATTACTACAAATGCAAGTATAGTAAGAAAATAAATACAGCGATATATGCTCGCTTATGAGCGTTCCAAAGTGCTTTTAGAAAGAAGTGAGGGGTTGATCAAATATAAAATCCTGCCACCCGAGGGTTTATATCACCCCGTGCTTCCCATCAAGCAAAATAATAAATTAATGGTTGCATTATGTAATACTTGCAGTCAAGAGAAAGACCAGTCGGAAGAATGCCCGCATACATCTGAGGAAAGAGCATTAGTAGGAACATCGGTTATTGACGAGGTTAAGGCAACCTTGTGTAAAGCATACAGACTACTTGAGATATACGAAATATGGCGTTATGAGATTGCTCATTATGACAAATTAACCCATTCATGGTGATTATTTACTTCAATCCCGCCGATCGCAAGACATTTTTTACAGTACTTGTCCATACAGTAACGCCCTTATTTTCTGAGAGCTGTGCAGAAATTTTTGGCGCGCTTATTTTGGAGAATTATACACCGATTGTGATCATTTAGAACCCGTGGTGGCCTCATCGCTGCTTGTTTTTAATTGTTTTTCTGCCCGAAAACCTATCCACAATGCCTTGAACCTTTGATTTTGGCCTTCCAGTGTTACTAGCAATTTGTCCTATTGATTTGCACTGGTTATGTTGTCGGATGATGATTCGTTTCTATTATTCGCTAGATTCCTTCCGTCTTGGGCTCCCTTTGGCTAATAATTTACTTAACTGACGCCACTCAAAACAACAAAATTAGGCCGAATCTTCCTGCTAGCTTAATAGTTGTTCATTTGTCTGACAAATGTTGAAAAAATAACGGGAATTCTTCCACGACCTTATAGGAAAGTACAACCGTACGAAGACTTTTTGCGCGGCTTACAGGAAGGATTTATGTTTCGTGGAACTTTTCTCCATTACTGAATTTTTTTTATTATTGTTTTTGTATACAATGCTATTTCCTGGACTTAAAATATTTATATGGTGTAAAGAAATAATTAAGTAATTATAACATTTTCGTGAAATATCGTTTTCCATTGAAAACTTAAATAAATTAATTAAAATATATATGCACTTTCTGTTTCGTTTTACCTTAAGTTTATTTTATAAATATTTTCTTTTCACCCCGTAGTGTACTGAGCTGTAATAATTTTTAAGAAATCTACGTTTTGCAGCCTTAGGTCTATATATTTTAACTTCTGGGACAGTAACAATTTCATGATTTTGTGTGCGACGTATATTTTGAGATAAGATTTGAACATCTTCGGGATTCCATATCATGTCCGTTATTTTTTCAAAGTTTACAGGTTTGGATGCTTCATCGTTTAGGCAGATACCCTTCACTTTACACTCCGTTTTAATATAGCTGTGCTTTGTGCTGAAAACTTTTAATTCATAATTTTTAGGGCCCCGCACACAAAATCCGTGATATAACAGATTTCTTTGAAAAGCGAAAGAAATTACGATAGCTTTATTATAAGTAATAACATAATAGTTTTGTGGTGTTGTGAAAATATGTGGTACTAGTGATTCGAGAACATAAAATATAGAAAATATGAAAAACATGGAAAGATGAATTTGCGTATGACAGCTTCACATGGATCGAATATCGCTGACGTCCTTAAAATGATCATATGTTGGTTTTATTTGTGGTCCTAGCTATGAAAATTTAATGATTACTAAAGCCAGGGAACCGAAATACTTATTATTTTCTGCAGCCTATGTAATAAAAGTCTTCTCGCAACTCTTTCAGATATTAGGGATAATTTTGAAAACGGTGAAGTATTGAAGCTTATATTCCTATATATATATATATATATATATATATATATATATATATATATATATATATATATATATATATATATATATATATATATATATATATATATATATATATACCATTTCCCATTTAAGTACAACCATTTCCCAATTAAGCAAAACTAAAACCCAATTGAAAAGACACTTTTTTCAATTGAATTAAACTTATCCCAATTAATTTGATACTTTTCTCAAATAAATTAAACTTTTCCCCATTTGAAAAAAACTTTATTTCATTGTAATTAAACAATTTTTCAAATAATTTAACCCTAAATTCAACTTTTTTTTAACATAATAATTATTAAGAAAATTTAAGAAAACTCTTGAGAATCATTGTATATAAAATATTACGACACTGTTGTTGCATTTTATAAATTTTTGGTTTTCTAACTGAAGAGTTCATTGCAGTGGCTCTCCAGTGGAAGCTGGCCCAATTTTCATCATCATATTCATTACGTAGTTGGTGCAGTCGTCTTGTGAAACAGTGGTAGGATCACTAAGAAGTCGTTTTGCTGATGATTTTACGTTGGAGAAAACCTTCTCAATGGGATTTAACATGGGTGAATATTTTGTAAAAATTCCAGTCGGATACCAAAGAATTCATATATACAATGATTCTCAAGAGTTTTCTTCAATTTTCTTAATATTTTTTATGTTAAAAAAAAAGTTTTAGATATTTAAATTTAGGGTTAAATTATTTGAAAAATTGTTTAACTACAATGAAATAAAGTTTTTTTCAAATGGGGAAAAGTTTAATTTATTTGAGAAAAATATCAAATTAATTGGGATAAGTACAACTATTTCCCAATTAAGCAAAACTAAAACGCAATTGAAAAGACACTTTTTCCAATTGAATTAAACTTATCCCAATGAATTTGATATTTTTCTCAAATAAATTAAACTTTTCTCCATTTAAAAAAAACTTTATTTCATTGTAATTAAACAACTTTTCAAATCATTTAACCCTAAATTCAAATATAAAAAACTTTAACTTATTTAAATATATAAAACTTTTTTTTTAACATAATAATTATTAAGAAATTTGAAGAAAACTCTTGAGAATCATTGTATATAAAATATTATGCCACTGTTGTTGCATTTTATAATTTTTTTGTTTTTTAAGTGAAGAGTTCATTGTAGTGGCGCTCCGGTAGAAGCTGCCCAATTTTCATCATCATATCCATTACGTAGTTGGTGCAGTCGGCTTGTGAAACATTAGTTAAGGTGTCACTATTCCAGTCGGATACCAGAAAATTCATAAAATGCAACAACAGTGGCATAATATTTTATATACAATGATTCTCAAGAGTTTTCTTCAATTTTCTTAATAATGTTAAAAAAAAGTTTTATTTATTTAAATAAGTCAAAGTTTTTTGTATTTGAATTTAGGGTTAAATGATTTGAAAAGTTGTTTAATTACAATGAAATAAAGTTTTTTTCAAATGGAGAAAAGTTTAATTTATTTTAGAAAAATATCAAATTCATTGGGATAAGTTTAATTCAATTGGAAAAAGTGTCTTTTCAATTGGGTTTTAGTTTTGCTTAATTGGGAAATGGTTGTATTTAAATGGGAAATGGTATATAATAGATATGCTTATTTTTTCAGGAATTTATAACGGCCAGGTTATGTAATTTTATAGTAGCATTTTTTTTTATAATGTGTAAAAATAAAATCAAATTAACAAAATTATGTGTTAGGATGTGAATATATGATTTAAAAATTTATGACTTAAGCAAAAAAATGCGTTATAGGTGTTTTGTGATTACTGCCGTAAAATTGACTTTCGTTAAATTCATTTGTTCGAAAAAGCCAATAACATACGGTGCTTTGTGTAACTTTATGAGTCTTTTTAACGGATAGTTCTAAAGTTCAGTTTGAAAAGTGGGGTTTTGGAAATTTTTGATGATTTTTTCCCGTAACAAAAATTTAAATTTGTGAAGTTGGATTTCAATATCGAGCGTATTTTCTATGTTTTCAGGGGTTTCATTCATTTGTTCGTAAACATTTCTTCGTAAAGTCACTATTTGTAAATTTTACTTATTCTACATATATGTATGTACATAACTAGATTTGTTCGTAACTTCATTTAGCCGTAAAATTGACTTTCGTAAAATTCAGTGAGTGAGCGAGTGATAGCAAAGCGATTTTCGCATCGAGAAGCTTTTCACAGCATAGATTTAATCTCATTAGAAGAGAGATATACATAAGAATAGAAACGAATTTCATAAGAAGATTCTTAAAAAAAATGTTGATACCTGGACAAATAAGTAAATGTCTAGAAGAGGAATGTTGCTTACCGAAATACCGTATTAACTTAAAAGTGAAATTAAGAATTTGCTATGGCAACGCGAGAATACAGGAGTTGTTCAAGCAATTAGAACCGTTAAAAAAATGCAATGTTAGCTTTTCAAATAAAAAGATAACTGTAGAACTGATGGCTGTATTTCAATAAATCTTTTGAAAACTAACGGTACATGTTATCGTAAACATGTTAAATGCGCTTTAGTTTTAAAACACTGTGCCATTTGTTTAAGAAGTGCCTTCAGAACATAATTGCCTCAAACGTGGGAATTAGCCGGAGTGATTCGCAAAACATTCCAAGTCATTTCTGGAAATTTTTTAGACAACATAACAAAATCCCAGTGTATATTCCTGGACTATTTTACGCCTCTATGGTGTTTGGTAGTTAACTTACTATTTTTGGAGATATGCAAGATATCATTTTCACCTTGACATTCAATGCGTGAAACATACACGTATTCCTCCTCCCTTTCAACCTTCATCCGGATCTTGCTGCTAAATTTTTTTCGACATGAATTGCACTTTTTTCTCTTACGCCGATATCTACATACGAGTATAAGAAAAATCTTTCTATTACCTGAGAAAATATCATACAATCTGATAATCTGAATAGCATATATGTATATACACAATAAACTAGGACAAATTTGTGAATATGACCGAGCTAACATAAGATAACTTTACTGAAAATTAAGATCAGTTGTCAAAATTTAACACTCACTATTCTTATCAAAAGGATGGCACTGATGTTTCGCTCTTGACTTTCGCATCCGTAAACCTGTTTGCAACTTTACTTTATCCATCTGTGAAATCAATTATTATTATGGAATTTAATTCCCATGTATATACATATGTCTGATATGAAATCACAGGAATTTACCATATAACTCACGAAAACCAATTTTTCTTAGGAAAAAGAAGTGAGGTAGAAAAAAATCATCAGCGATTGACCATTGGAATCATTGGGTGTTATCGATTTTGCTTCGGGGTTAACACTTGTCCCTTGAAGAAGCAAATGCGTGTTCGAGATTGCGGTGCCATGACTCGAGTTTTGCTTCGGATTGTTCGTTTTTACATCAGTTTATGGTACCCTTGGTGCTAGCACCGGTTGCACCTGGTTTGGACCAGGAACAGCTGTGACACTACTAGCACAAATGAAGTAGATGAGTAAAAATAACTGGCATTGTGCTTGCGTGCTGCGAGTTTTTATATTTAATTAATTATTTTTACTGTCCTGTTATAATAAGAATGAGTAAAAACGAAAAATCTTTACTCTTTCCATTCTTTTTATTTTAAAGATTAAAATTGCAATTTCGTATTCTTCACGTAGCCCTTTTTCTTCTTCAACATACTCATTTTCATTATTAATTTAATTGCTGAAATTGCTGTTTTTTATTAATCGCCATAATTTTCAATTATAATTTGACAGCGGGTGACACTAATAAACTCGAACACAGAGCTTAGCACTTGGAAGCAGATGACACTTTGGTGCAGGGTCACAGTAACTCCAGTTGTCCCCGGTGTTATGTCTCGGTGGAAAAATCGGAAACACTCATTATTGTATTGCTTGAGTTGTTTCTGAAAGCACACACTACCCTCATAAGAATTATTTGAAACGGTAAAATCTAATTTTTGTATTAAAACACAGAAATCGTGAACGTGTTAACTATATCTATGAAGTCATTAGGAGACACTAGCACATAATAAGTGCCAAATTTGCCAAAAGTGTGTGAAATGTATTAATGATGTGTTGTATCCGTGAATGAAGCTACTAGGAACTTAAAATCAGCTGGGGTGTTGGATTATAGAGACAAAAGCATACTAAAAAGAGGAACAAATATATTTTGTACTGTCAACTGTGGTTTACTTTTTTGCGTGAAAAAGTTTCCTCGAGTGAATTAAGTTCAATTTTGTTCAATTTGTTAAAATAGCTTCTTTTTAAAACTTTATGTAATCATTCCAATAAAATTATTAGACTATTTTGTGATTTTTTGTGAACCGACTTTGCCTTAACATTTTAACAGAATTTGTTTAAAATAATCAGCATGAAGTGTTCGTTTTTTTCGTGCGCAAATAATTAGAAATAAGGTGATGGGAAGTCGTTTTTCCTGTAAATACATTACTCAAATTACTTCTAAATTCATTCTATAAATGAGTGAAGTTTAATTAAAACCTCAATTTATGGGAAAAAGCAAAAGTTTCGTAAGAATATTTGTGAGGTTAACGTGAAAACTGATTTTAATGTTTTGGGTCGTTGGTACCAGGAAGGCGTCAAACAGATTTTTTAGGGGGCATCAATAGGAAATCTTAAAGAAGATTTAATCAATTAAAACCAAAATTCATGATTCGCTTGACCTAAAATATAACGTCAAAATTAATATGCAGCTTAAATATTTTATTCAGAGAAGTTAAAAGCAAATTATTCTTTAAGGAATTATCGAGAATTTTAATTTACTTTTGGCCCCACTTTAAATCTGACTCGACTTACGCCTGTATTGTTGCTACCACTACATCGCTCGAAATTGTACTACACAAGAAATTTGTTAGCTCTTTATTCTAAGGTTTCAACCGTTAGAAACTTCAACATAATGAGCCGGCGTTGATTTTTATAAACAGTGTGATGTGATAGTGAACAGTGCACCAGCGTCCTACGAATTTAAAATCTGCGAAGGAAATCATTTGACTACCGCCAATCTGATTCAAGTAAGGATACATAGATTGCAAAATTAAAAGTTAACTTTTCAACCTAAGAAGCTTATATGTATCAATGAGGAGCAACCACGCAAAACTAATCATGTCCACATCAAATGTAAAGTCAGAAATTGATAAAAACATGTATATTTACGACATTTCTGCCTAACAATATAATTTTGTTTTTAATTGTCACTGATCCACCGACGATTCCAAATATTGCTTTTGGCGCCCAAAATGTTTAAACTTAGTGAAGTTATTAACGAAAAATATATGGACATGATGAGTTTTGGTTGAGTCAATAAAATATGTTGAGTTTTGCTGGGATCATAAATGGACATGTGTTGTTTTGTACGAATGACGTTATTCTAAGCAAAAAGTAAAAGCATATTTTTACACAATTTATATCTATTATTAAGAGCCAAGGCAAAAAAATAATATGAAATTAAAGAAATTTTATTGTTTTTAAATGTGAATGCGTTGTTTGGAAATTCCAATTTCTTCATGCCCAACTATCCTTTATAAAACTAAAGCTCTAACTTCGTAACGCGTGGACCGATTTGGATAATTCTTTTTTTATTGGGTAGAATATGATGCTTGGTTGATACTACGAGAAATCAAATGTTGCTGGGGTGGGGGGGGGGGGGGGGGTGGTGGAACCTAACTCTTTAACACGTGGACCGATTTCTATGGTTCTTTTGCTGTTGTATATAGTGTGATCACCCATTGCTAATAGAACAATAATTTGGCCCATGGTGGGGGGTTGGGCGAGGGGAGGAGTAGTCCAACTTCGTAACGCGTGGACCGATTTGGATATTTCTTTTTCTTTTGGGTAGAGTATGCTCGCTGGTTGATACCACGAGGAAAAAAAATGGTTGGGGTGGGAGAAGGGGGGTGGAACCTAACTTTGTAACGCGTGGACCGGTTTGGATGGTTCTTTTGCTGTTGTATAGAGTGATCCCCCATTGCTAATCGGAGAATAATTTGGTCCTATGAGGGTGGTGGGGGAGGGTGAGGGGTAGTAACTTCGTAATGCGTGGACCGATTTCGATGATTCCTTTTCTGTTCAGTAGAGTATGTTCCTTGATTGATACCATGAGAAAAAAAGTTTAGTGGAATGGGGGTGGGGTAGGGAGTTATAACTAACTTTTAACGCGTGGACCGGTTTGGGTGGTTCTTTTCATTGTATAGAGTCGAAGACACTAAAAAGTGAAAAATAAAATAGTTTTAAAAAAAAAAGTTGAACCGACTTCACAAAAAGCGCTAAAAAGCATAAAATAATTTTTAATTTTATATCTATTACGACATTTTGAAGTCGGTGCAAATTTAACAAATAAAACAACTACAGAACCACAATTGAAAATTTACGTAATTCTACCTGAACGTTTCAGCTCACGGGATCAAAAGGAAGGACGATTAAATACTTTTTTTGTAGTTGTTTGGTTTATTAAATTTGCTCCGACTTCAAAATGTCGTAATAGATATAAAATATACCACTGTATGATATGTAGGTACCACTGATGCTAATGACTACTGTTTGTAAACACTATAGGCTTCTTACAGCCCCTTGAAACATCCTATAGAACTAGTCTTTTTCTTAAAAACAAACATTTTAAAACGCGATAATACATTTTAATTACCATTCAATTACTACTTCAATTTTCGTCAGCACAACAACATTTTATTCAGTAAATATGTGCCTGCTAATTTACCGGAACATCAATGAAAAGTGCTCTCGAACGCAAATGTAGCCCTTAAAAGAAAATCAAATATTCCACCGATTTCCATTACTTCATGAAATCTTAACGATATATCTGAAAAAATCTACCTCGCAGCGATCAAAGTATATTTCCTTTATAACTCCCTACACCCTATTCTGGTAAAAAATCAAATTGTCCCTAACAAGGTCATAAATGTGACACGGAAAGTTCTGAAAGTTTCGAAAATAATATAAAATTTAGTCATGATATAGTCATTTTTGTGAGATCTTTAGATTGTCAACGTGTGTAAATTATGCATTTTCTTTGAATCGTAGTACAAACTTAGTTTTTCTTAAAAGTGGAAATGATGAGAAAGTTTTAGGAAACATTTCAGATGTTCATGGGCGAAATTTAAATTCTTATTTTTTTATATATCTAAGATAATTTATTGTAAAATTCTGAAAATCAATTGCTTTGTTTTCAACGATTTTTTTAAGTCTTAGAGACTGTGTTCAGAAAAAAAAACCTTAGGTTTTATACAGTATCCTGTGCATTTAAGCTTTTATAAAATTCTAAATGAAAGTGCTTGGAAATGTTTCAGACCGACTCAATAAATTTACTGAGGTATTATTCCTGTGTAGCTAGGTTACTTCATAGTAAAATTAAGAAACTCTGATTTTGATATATATCCACGGATAAACTAAAAATAAATTTCTGAATTTACCTAAAGCAACATTTGAGATATTTCTTTGAGAGGCCTAAATACATTTTTAATTTTTACAAAATTCTAAATGAAAGTTCTTGTAGTTCTGTTGTAAGCTTACGCACTAAATTAACTAACAATTCTCTAAAGCATTATTTGATATCTTTCTCAGAGGATCCTAAGTAGGGAATTTAAAGGTTAACCTTTTAATTTTTACAAAATTCTAAATGAAAGTGCTTGGAAATTGTTGCAGGCTAACTCAATAAATTTACTGAAGTTTTGTTCCTGTTTGTCTAAAATACTTCATAGTAAGATTCAGAAAATTAATTGCCTATCTTTCAACGATTTTTGCAAGGCTTAGAGACTGTGTTCAGAAGCAAAAAACCTTAAGTTTTGTAAAAAATTCAGGGGGACTGATATCTATCCACGGATAAACTAAAAATAAATTTCTGAATTTATCTAAAGGCATATTTTAAATATTTCTTTGAGAGGGCTAGATACTGATAGTAAAAATATACATTATAATTTTTACAAAGTTCTAAATGGGAGTGCCGGGAAACTGTTGTAGGTTAACTCAATAAATTCACTGAAGTGATATTCCTATGTGTCTAAGATACTTTATTGTAAAATTCAGAAAATTAATTGCCGGGATTCTAAAGATTTTTGCAAGTCTTAAATATTGATCCTTTTAACTGAGTTATTGAGTCGGTGTGCTTTTAATATTCTAAGAAAACTTAGAATTTTACGTAACGTTTTTTGGAGATGTGGCTTTGAGGATCCTCAATATATGTTCGTATAATTTGTTAACTGAACTGTAACTGTGTTTTTACGATTTGTTATTGTAAATTTTAGATGTGTGTGTAAATTATGCATTTTCTTTGAATCGAACTACAAATTTATTTTTACTTAAAAGTGGACATGATGAGAAAGTTTTTGGAAACATTTCAAATGTTCATGAGCGAAATTTAAATTCTTATATTTTCTGTTTTTAATACTACTCGCGAAGTACATAAATTTTAGTTAAATTATTTAATGTTGAATGTCAGCAACGAAAGTGCATTGTGAAAAAGTCCGACTTCTCAAAACAGAATTATCTCCATAATAGAAAATCCCTAATACTTGTGAGTGAATAAGTGATTTTTGATTGTTTCATCATTTCAGGTTATCGAATATGAGCAATCATGTAAACAATTTTATTCTGGTAGAATTTGTTGGGGAAACAATTAACGGCAATAAAAAAAGTGTGGAAATTGTTCCACCAGGATGGATAGACAGCTTTGGATCTAAATTGCAAACAAAATGTATGCCACCTAACAGTGGTGGCCAATATGATGCGGAGGATTTTGCCGAATTATTGAAATTTATTAAAGGATCACTTAATCCACCAGATTCGTGAACATATTACGAAATAATTATCCGAGGACAAGCTGGCAATTTATAATCTTTTGAATAATAATTTTTAGATACTAATGTTCGTGCTGAAATGCATCTGGACTCTTTAAAACAGCGTGCATATGGTTTCAACACTGATGCAGAAAAAGAACCGGAAGAAAAAGCAGAGTCGATAACGCAGTCTTTGCTAAGGCAAAACAGAAATAGCATCAAAGATTTATTTGATTTATCCAGACCCATTTCGGACATGAATTCAAATATCGACCTATTTTCCGATGAGAACCGTTAAAAAAACCGGTACAGGAAGGCAAATAAAAGTAGAAACAAGTACCCTTAAAAATGTCAACTTGATTGCTATATATTGTATATTGTAACATTAAATTACAGAACATCAAAATTAAAAAACCAACAAGAAATCTGTAAAGCCCAAACCCAAAACTTCTTGGTCAAAGTCGACAAAGATGCTTACTGATTCATCAACATCTGATATGGTAATTGATCCCCTTAAAGATGCTAAAAAAGTATGGTAGCAAAAACAGTAAAAGCAAATAGTATCGCATCAATGTTTATAATTTTATGTAATATAAATAATTACTCATTTGCAGTTGGAAAATGCTGTAACGATTATGGACAAACAGGTCTATTGGAAATGAGTTTATCAACCATTTATCCTCAGAGGATATCTTCGGGATGTCATTTCCTTTAAATAATACAGGATCGCTTGAAAATTTGTATTATCAGCTTAAAGACTCCGACGCCCTCAAAACAAAAATGGTACTTGCTTAAAAAATTAAAATATTTTTTTGTGTGTAGATTTTTATGTAATAATAATAATAACAATTCATTTATTTTCCATATCTTAATCTAACAATGTTAAAATTATAACTAATGAAAATTCCACAATGGTTTGCAGGTTATTGCAAACAAATGCGGAATTTTCATTAGTAGATTTTTATGTACCGTGAATTTTCTTTGTTACAGATTAAATTCATGTTGTTGCATGCTAGTGATACATCATTGTCTGCTAGCTTTTCTCGGATTTTGCAAATATTAATTTCAAAAGACTTAGCTTTAAAGGTGGGTGTTACACGGAGCGCCAATAAATTTGTTTTAAAAGAAAAAGCAGATATTTTTTGCGACTGTTTATATGGTAAGCACTTGATAAATAAATGATAATTTTAATCCGTCTTTGCGACATCCTCAATATACAGTAAACTGGGCTTAAGTAAGTTGAACTGATTTGCTTTATGCAATGATATTATTTAACTGTTGTCTTCGCTTAAAATTGCTAGTATAAACAATCCTATATATCGCGTTCACTGACCCTATGTTGAAGACAAAATAGGTTAAGGCAATTTAATATTAAAATTTTACTTTGAGCTGGGGATATTACGAAGCACAACATATATAATACATATGCAACTTTTTATATGTTTCACGATATAAACAGTTGCATTTATTTTTAAATTGATGAAATTGTGTTCTGTCGTGGAACAGCAGTAAAATTTTTAATATTTTTAATGAAGTGTAGGTATTGATACTTTGGAGTGTATGATGTTTTTGTTTGAGCTGCTGTGACTGAAAGAAGCAAGGTTGCAACAACTTTAAAAGAAATTGATAAGAAAACATTGCTTGCAAGCTTTGGGACAGCATTAGGTTATGCTAAAGATTGGAACGGCGGAAGGATGGCACGAAAGAAAGCTACTTCGAATATTTAATATTATTAAAATTTAATATTTTATTATATTAATTTCAACCTATTTAGACCGAAGATGTTTAATTTTAATAAACAACTATTGATTTCAACTGATGTTTTTCTTTTATGATTACCCTATTTATTTCCCCTGAGAAGTTTGGACATCATGGCTAAGTCAGAAATATATTTGGGCATTGATCGAACTTTTTGGTTGATTCCCGAAGGGTTTCCATGAGAGGACCTTATCAGAATCACCGTAACATTCCTGGTGTCAAGGTGTCCAGCAAAAACCCTGTTTTAAATTCCCAAAGGGTTATTTGCGAATTTTTTTATGCTAAACGGAATCGAGCAAGATATTTATTAATTACTTATCAACGAATTTACGCAAAAATGCGAATAAGTTAATAAATCAATTTTTAGCTCGCCATTGCTCCTGTCCATATATATATACGTAAAATAAAGTAAAAATCTAATTTCCTATTTTTAGCTCAACATTCGCTTATATATCGACGTAAGGGTACAATTCGCAATTAGCTTGATAGCCTCATGGCTAGAGCGCCTTTATTTTAAACATAACACCAGAGGTTCGAGACACGCCCACGAATTTTGCGCATTTTTTGCAAACAGCTACCAAGTGACGTTACACACCCACTCATACACACACACACACTACCAACAACCGGTCAGTCAATAGGAGACTAGTCAACATATGATTTCAGGGAAATCCCTCCTATGACGTAAAACACCAGTTAAGCCAACGACTGACCATTCAACATATGACTTCAGGTAAACACCTCCTATGACGTCATACATTAAATGCTTAGTAACACAACAGGGGAAACCCAGCCCACGACGACATAGGCTACAATACTACGAAAACCCCTTGTCTTCAAACTGTATGCCTAAACCGTCCCAATCCCTACTCAGGCTAGCTCAATAAATTTACTGATGTGTTATTCATGTGTTTCTAAGATACTTCATAGTAAAATTCAGAAAATTAATTGCTTGGTTTTCAAAGTTTTTTTGCAAGGCCTTAAGGAGTGTGTTCAAAAGCAGAAAACCTTAAGTTTTATACAAAATCCTGAGGTTTGGATTTTGATATCTATCCCCGGATAAACTAAAAATAAATTTCTGAATTTACTAAAGCAATATTTGAGGTATTTCTTCCAGAGGCCTTAATACTAATAGTAAGAATAAAACTTTTAAATTTTTAATTTAAATAATTTATTGTAAGATTCTAAAAATTAATCGCCTAGTTTTCAAAGATTTTTTGCAAGTCTGAGAGACTGTGTTCAAAAAACCTTAAGATTTATAAAAAATCCTGACGGATTGATTTTGATATCAATCCACGAATAAACTAAAAATAAATTTCTGAATTTATCTAAAGCAAAATTTAAGGAATTTCTTTGAGAGGCCTAAATATTAACAGTAAAAATATACACTTTAATTTTTACAAAATTCTAAAGGGAAGCTTTTGGAAACTGTTTTAGGCTAACGTAATAAATTTACTAACAATATCTGAATTTCTCTATATCATTATTTGATATTTTTCTCTGAGAATCCTAAATAGGGAATGTAAAGATGACTGTGTTTGGAAATTTTGCAGGCTAACTCAATAAATTTACTGAAGTTTTATTCCTGTTGTCTAAGACACTTCATAGTAAGATTCAGATAATTAATTGCCTAGTTTTCAGCGATTTTTGCAAGGCTTAGAGACTGTGTTCAGAAGCTAAAAAACTTAAGTTTTGTACAAAATCCTGAGGAACTGATTTTGATATCTATCCGTGGATTTTTGTCCAATTTACGAATTTATCTAAAGAAATATTTGAGATATTTCTTTGAGAGTCCTATATACTGACAATAAAAATATATTTTTTAGTTTTTACAAAATACTAAATGAAAGTGTTTGGAAACTGATGTAAGCTAACTCAATAAATTTTCTGAAGTGTTATTCCTGTGTTGCTAAGATATTTCCTAGTAAAATTCAGCCAATTAATTGCTTGGTTTTGAACGATTTTGTGCAAGTCTTAGAGACTTTGTTTAGAAGCAAAAAAACTTAAGTTTTACACAAAATTCTTCAATATATATTCAAGCATAAACTAAAAATCAATTTCTGAATTTATCTATATTTGAGAGGCCTAATTACTAATAGTAAAAAAATTTATTTTAATTTTTACTAAATTTTAAATGAAAGTACTTGGAAACTGTTGCAGGATAACTCAATAAATTTACTGAAGTGATTGAAATTCCTGTGTCTAAGATAATTTATTGTAAAAATCTGAAAATGAATTGCTTTGTTTTCAACGTTTTTTTCAAGTCTTAGAGACTGTGTTCAGAAGGAAAAAACCTTAGGTTTTATACAGAATCATGTGGGACTGATTTTGGTATCTATCCGCTGATAAACTAAAAATGAATATCTGAATTTATCTAAAGCAGTATTTGAAATATTTCTTTAAGAGGTCTAAATACTGATAGTAAAAATATGCATTTTAGCTTTTACAAAATTCTAAATGAAATTGCTTGGAAATGTTTCAGACCGACTCAATAAATTTACTGAGGTGTTATTCCTGTGTGGCTAGGTTACTTCATAGTGAAATTTAGAAAGTAACGATTTTTTGCAAGTCAAGCCTCAAGTTTTATACAAAATAATGACGTTCTGATTTTGATGTCTATCCACGGATAAACTTAAAATAAATTTCTGAATTTACCTAAAGCAACATTTGAGATATTTCTTTGAGAGGCCTAAATACATTTTTAATTTTTACAACATTCTAAATGAAAGTTCTTGTAGTTCTGTTGTAAGCTAACGCACTAAATTACCTAACAATATCTCAGTTTCTCTAAAGCATTATTTGATATCTTTCTCAGAGGATCCTAAGTAGGGAATGTAAAGGTTAACCTTTTAATTTTTACAAAATTATAAATGAAAGTGCTTGGAAATTTTTGCAGGCTAACTCAATAAATTTACTGAAGTTTTGTTCCTGTTTGTCTAAAATACTTCATAGTAAGATTCAGAAAATTAATTGCCTATCTTTCAACGATTTTTGCAAGGCTTAGAGACTGTGTTCAGAAGCAAAAAACCTTAAGTTTTGTACAAAATTCAGAGGGACTGATTTTGATATCTATCCACGGATAAATTAAAAATAAATTTCTGAATTTATCTTAAGGCATATTTTAAATACTTCTTTAAGAGCCTAGATACTGATAAGAAAAGGTATACATTATAATTTTTACAAAGTTCTAAATGGAAGTGCCGGGAAACTGTTGTAGGTTAACTCAATAAATTCACTAAAGTGATATTCCTATGTGTCTAAGATACTTTATTGTAAAATTCAGAAAGTAAATTGCCGGGATTCTAAAGATTTTTTCAAGTCTTAAATATTGATCCTTTAACCTGAGTTATTGAGTCGGTGTGCTAATAATATTCTAAGAAAACTTAGAATTTTATGTAACGTTTTTTGGAGATGTCTCTTTGAGGATCCTCAATATATGCTCGTACAATTTGTTAACTGAAACTGTAACTGTGTTTTTACGATTTTTTATTATAAATTTTAGATAATTTGTTGTCCTGGTTTTCAAGTTTTTTTTTTCAAGATCTTAGATATTAGAAGTAAAATATCGTTAAAGAAAAAATTTTAACAGATTTCTCAAAAAGCGCTAAAAAGCATAAAATAATTTTTCGTTTTATAGCTATTACGACATTTTAAAATCGGTGCAAATGAAACAAACCCAAGAACTACTACAATAGTGCTTAATCGTTTTTCCTTATGATTCCCTGAGCTGGCACCTTCACATATTATCTTTAATTGTGGTTGGGTAGTTGTTTTGTTTGTTTAATTTGCACCGACTCCAAAATTTCGTAATAGATATAAAATGACAAATTATTTTATGCTTTTTAGCGGTTTTTGTGGTTCATAATATTTGTCACTCTTTGTCAAATCATCAAAATCATACATACATAAAAAAAAAATAAAAATAAAAAAAGTAAATAAAAATACGTGTGGAACTTAGAACTCTTTTTTGGGAGGTCGATTAAAAACACTTAATGTTTTACAAAATTCTGCGTGAGAAGCCAATTCGGTAAAGAATAAGAAAAATATTTTCCGTAAAATGAACTAGTTTTAATTCTTAAGTTTTCTTCAATTTTCTTACTTACTGTACTAACTTTAAAGGAATTGTTAGCTAGGTGGAATAATGTGTTGCTACATAATATAAAAGTTTCCAAGAAAATAAAAATAGCACTAGTAAAAGCTTTCTTCCCTATTAAGGCCGAACACCTTATTATATGGAATATGTTATTAATGTAACACATGCCACTGATCTAAAAGAAGTCGAGGGATTTGATTGACGAGATTAATTGAAAATAATTCTTTATATTTCCTTTATTCTCAGTTTAGATTACTGACTTCTACTGCTGGGTGAGGATACTTTCTTTAACAGGATCACACCACTTAAAAATCAGGACAAGCTGAAATCGAGGTCATGGCGACTGCAGCAAAATTTCACCTTCATTTGAATTTTTAATACACAAGTTCTTAAATTGAATTAATTGTTTTGATACGAGAAATAAAAATGCAGAGTTGCATTATAAATTCACAAGTTATATATAAAGGCAAATTGATCGCTTATTTCTATAGGCCAAATATATTTTTTTCTCTCGCAGAATAAGCATATAAAATAAACCAGTATTTTTGTTAGTTTGTCTGATTTTCACAAATTCAAAAATTTTATAAAAATACTTATCTGATTTTTGTGCTATAAGCATTCCATCTGAGATTTTTACTCTTTCCTGTTAACGAGAAACGAGCTTTTAACGAGAACTCTTAGGATTTGTCCTGAAGCAGTTTAAGATTTTAAAATAGAATGAATGTATTCCTGGCAGTAAAAATGATTCTTCTTTATTAAGCCACATTATGATTATTGGAGGAAATCCTTTGCTTTGTCTCCTTTGCTAAGTTTGTATTATTCGACGCAGCTGCTGTGTAAGTCTCCTTTCTTTAACAGGATAAAATCTCCTAAAATGAAAGAGAATGAGGCCAAAATGGAATCGAGGTTATGGTTACTTCAATTGCGTTTTTTATGCACAAGATGTTAAACTTAATTAATAATTTAGCACGAGCTTAAAAAATACAGAGTTATATTAGAAATCAGGAAGTGATAAATAAATGACAACCGATTGCTTAATTCTGTAGGACATACATATATATTTTGTTTCTCACACAGTTTCAGCATATGAGATAAACCACTATTTTTATCGGTTTCTCTCAACAAATTCGAAAATAATATTATAAAATTACTTATTTGATTTTTTTTTACAATAAGTATTCCGTTTGTAATTTTTACCTTTTCTTGTTGATGAAGTTTTAAACCATAAACTCTAAGGAGTTGTGTTGGCTTATGTCGGTTTTTCAAAAGAGAACAATTTTGTTGCCACTAAAAATACAAGTTTTGAAATAAACTAAAAGTTAATCGCTCCTTAAATAATTTATTATCTTCTCAAGCCGATTATACGCGAGGTTTGTGTGATGTATATTTTTCAGATGAAAAGTCATAATTCTGCCAAATCGATGAAATTATGTTTGAATTGTGTTTGTCATAGAGCATCCAACTACGTCCATGATACAATTGGATCAGCTAGAATACTCTTCTGTTTGTTTTGGAAAGTCGAAAGTGAGTCTCCATAGTCATAGCATAGAAGTTCTGTACAGCTATATCATTTTTCTCAAATACGAGGTGGTACAATGCCCTAGATTTGTATTTGTATTTGTTGAATTTATTCGGACTTAGCCTCTCTATACTATTTTCTGAAGATATTTATTTCGGATCGTTTGTAATAATTTCTTGTAAATACGGAACAATTTAATTTCTTTGTTTAAACTCTTCACTTTCGCAATGATCACTTTTTCAATTTAATTATTACTTTTGCTTTGAAATAATTTTTATTTTAACTTTGCAAAAGGATTAAGCCGAAAGATTTTTCTTTTGATAATAACACATATAAAAGAATTACGACTTTCTTCTCTGAGTAATATAAAAAAATGACGACGAAGAGTCTGCACTCTCGAATTCAAAAATACAAATAATAATAATTTAAGCAACGAAAAAAAACAAATTTGTTATGAACTTTTCTGACGTACTTGCATTGTTACCAGATTTAATTCTAGAAATTAAAGGAATCTGTGCAAAGGTCCTTAAAAAAAGTGGTTCTCGGTCCCTAATACATCTTGGACAATAATCATCTAAAACAGATAAACTAAATTGAATTTCAAGTGCAAGAGAGTGTAGTATTTGCCGACCCAGATTTTTTAAGTACTGATACTGATTGGTAATATGCCGGAATTTTACATTTTGCACCTCAGTTTTTGGACAAAATAATGGACTTATTTTTTAAGGAAAACAAATTCGCGACAAATGCTACTAAATTTGATTTGATTTGAAATCGCTCTTGTATAGTAAATTTTTTTACAGTAAACTTTTTATTTTTAAGATACATTTTTATAATGAAGGATTTAAAAAAATTGTAATTTTGCATGAAACAGTATTTATATTAAGTTTTACTTATCCCGAAGTTACACATTTCCAGTTTCAATCCAACATCAACAGAATTTAAAAAAAAAGTTTATCCAGTTATTGACAAATGCATTAAATATCTTGAAAAGCTTTTTTCACTTATTAACTGAAGCTTTAATCAATAAAACCCTCAAATCAGGAGTGTCAACAAGACGATTACAAAATTTTATCCAAGGAAAAGCTCACCAAAGTCAATTCTTGAAATGCCATTATCAAAATAAAATATACACTCGAAACTTAAATGAATTATTAGTCAATCTACTAATAATATTTACTTAAAATTGAACTACGGTTTTTCTACTGAAAATGTTAAATTTTTAGTTTTCCGAAGTCATACGACTGATAGAACAAATTATTTGCAGACGGACATAAAAAAAGGTACTGGTCCGACCATATGTTTGCTGAATTTTCCAGCAACATGAAAACTAAATAAATTCAAATTTAACTAAATCGGCAATGAGCTATTCCACCTTGGGGCAAACGAAAATATAAAAAAGGCAATTGTTTTCCATATATCCCTTGAAGGATTATTAATTAATTAATTGTACTTTCAAAACTCGTATTTTTTAAAGCTGAACCCAGTTTAAGTTATAAAAAACAAAGGTTCATGCAAAATGGCCGTAATTCAGGACACAGAAAAATTAAGTTTATGTAACAAAATCTTTACTTACCACCCCACATAAGTTCTTTGAAGCGAAAATTTGCGCGAATCCTTCAAAGTTTAATATATAACTTAAAAAGTAGACTAACTTTAATAAACATGAAACCGGTTGATTTGCAAGAAAATATATCACCTGTAATCACCTAGAGGAAAACTTGTTGACTGCGAAACATTAGCTTTCAAATGGTTACCTCTGTCTAGTTGGATTCAAAGCTCCTGGAAATTCTGGCATTGAGATACAAAGCTTATTCCTCAACATAAACACATACAGCTAAAAGCAAAAGAGTGGAGTTATGAATTCATAGGCAGGCGGCTCTTTCGCCAAGTTTTTAGTTATAACTAAAATTCACCTTTTCATTGGGGTAAGTGTTAGCAAATGTGCGCAAGTTAAGTTTTATATAGCAAAGGTACGACAATTTCGAAATTTCCCTCGCAGAAAGATACTTAACAAATTTACAACTTATTGTGATTTTTGAGAAAGCCTGGAAGTATAGGAGGTATATGATTTAACAACATAACTGCTACTCATTAGCTACGGTTTAGATGATTTATCAGGTTGATTATTGCTCATTGAAAACTTATTAAATAATTATTAATGTAATTTCCTTATCTTTGTTTTATTTATCTTTGAATTCTACCTTTCAGTCATTAGTTCTTTTTTATATTGTTATAATAACAACCCCGGCAGACAATCTCGCTGACAATGTCGTAGTTTAGAGTATGGTTTAGTTTGACTTTATGAACAATAAACTATTATTATTTTTAAATCTGAAGAATTTTTTAAGAAGTGCATTGGTATAAATAAAATTATTAATTTATAACATAGTATACCTCATTCCTATGAACTTTGTTTAGTATGTGTATTTGAACCCGACTACTTTGAAAGTTTATTTATTAAAATTTGTCAAATTGACGAGTAATTGGTTCCTTATTCTTATAAAATGTAAAACTCTTAAATTAACATTTTCTTGGACATAAGAGCTTATTCCAAATGTTACCATCGAAGAACTAATAATTATATTAAACTATTTTTAATTTTTAATCTGAAGAATTTTTTATTACGTTCATTGGTATAAATAAAATTATTAATTTATAACATAGTATACCTCATCCCAATGAACTTTGTTTAGTAGGTGTATTTGAGTCCGATTTCTTTGTAAGTTATATATTTATTAAAATTTGTCAAATTGAGGCGTAATTGGTTTCTTTTTCGTATAAAATGTAAAACTGTTAAATTAACATTTTCTTGGACATAAGAGCAAATTCAAAATGTTACCTTCAAAGAACTTATAATTTGTGGTATCTAAAGAATTTATGAAATAAATTTAATTTCTGCGTGACATGAATAATAGGCACCTTCAAAAAAGATTTGTTCTGAATTAAACTGTGTTCAGCTGAAGAAAATACGAGTTATTTAAATATATATAAATATATAAATATATATATGCCCAAGGGCAAACAGAAACCTCCGTGGTGGAATGCACAATGGGGTCTCTTAGGAAAGAGTGCAGAAGAACCTTTAACCTGGCGAAAGCCAATAGGGACACGCACTCGTGGGACTGCTATAAGGACAGACTGAAAGTCTATAAAAAAGGAACTCAGGAGGGCTCAGAGGAAATCGCAGAGAATCTACTGCGATAGAATAACAGAAACCTCTGAAGCCTCCAGACTGAGGAAAATCCTAGCTAACAATCCAAGGATTCCTAGCCATCTGCTTAAGGCGGACAGTACTTGGACCTCATCAAGCGTAGAGTCTCTAGATTTTCTCTTTGAAACTCATTCTCCAGGAAGCTCCGGGGGTGTTGAGATGCTCTCCCTATGTAACCTTCCTCTTTCTCTCTCAGATACAAAAGTTTCTTTAAAAAAATTAACTAGTTAAACAAGGGGCTAATAAACTTTTCCTAAAAAAGCACTCCTAGCCCTTGCGAATTGTAACCCAAAACACTGGTGGTAGCAGTGGGATCCTCTAAAGCTCAAGAGATCTCCATAAAAGCTATTTAGTCCCTCCGACCTGAAATAATAGGCGCTCCCCTAACGATAATAGAGACACATTTTAAAAGGACCGTGAAAAATCAACTCCAGCATATGTTGAAGACATGGTATCCTTCGAAGAATATTAGATGCTGAAAGAAAGGTTACAAAGGCTACAAAGCCTTCGCAAGTAAGAACTTTAGACATATATGTAATTTGTTTTTGTTTAAATTTGAAAAAAAAATATAAAAATTATATAAGAATTCGTTTATAATTTATGTAAAACATATGATAATTTTTTTTTATTAAACACTCCTTCTAATTCACAAAATCTTCACATAGTTCACAAGCTCTTCTCTAATTTGAAGAATTTCCTTTATTATGAAAAATTGGTATTTTTGCTTCCACTAAGGTGTATCGAAGTTTTCTTTCATTCGAAGTCTTTTTTTTGCAAGTATACGTAACTGAAAAAATAGTGAAAACAGTGATAAGTGCTAGTGCTAAAAGAAAATTTCCCTTCGTTAAAAGTGTGGTAACGCGATCCCAAATACACTCAGCCCGGGCAAGTAGCGGAGACAAAATTGTTGCCGCCCGTTTGGCTCGAGTCTCTAAACTCTTCCGTAACAGTAATAAAAATACCAAAATGACCGAAGAGTCCAATAACAACCCGGGAAGTTCTGGGACCACAGAACTCAGAATATCCTTAACAGATGCGCGAAATCTGGTGCCCGAATTTGACGGGAACACCGAAGATTTGTATAAGTTTCTAAAGTGATGTGACCTTCTTTTCGCCCAAGGCAAGAATCAAGCCGATCGCCAGATGTATTTTAGTATACTAAAACTAGACTAACTGGCCCGGCATACGATCTTTTATAATACCACGAGTTCTCTACTTGGGAAAAACTGAAAAGTGAAATACGTTCTCAATTCAAAGGCAATAGATCAAGGACTGCCATTCAGGGAGAACTATTTCACGTAAAGCAAGGTCCACGCGAGAGTATTCACGACTTCGCTGGCAGAATTTCAAAAAAACTGGCGGACCTTAACAGCGCCACTACTAACGGAATTCCGATGGCAACGCACGAAAATACCTACTCACAGAAATGAACAAAACTCCATACGAGCTTGGTCTAAAAAACGACCAACTTAAGGTCTTTAGTTACTTTCGCTAATGAACATTCTCTTCGCATACAAGAGACTCCTCAGAATATGCCGCGTCATAACTACAACCCCTTATATTGCGAATTTTGTGGTAAAAAGGGCCACAATAAAGAAAGTTGTTTCAAGAGAGAGCAATTGCCAATTATGCCCACTTACCCTAACATAAAAAAAAGTAAATAGGATCATATGTGGCGTGGAACGAGGAAAGGTACCTTACAGCACCAAAAATCGAATTTCAGGTTTTTAATGAACCTGCATGAAGAAAGTACGTAGAATCGAATGAGCATGCCTTCAAGTTTGTGCGATAAAAATTGAAAAATCTATAGCGCATTTTGTAAAACCTATTTGAGAATACGAGCTTCGCGCGAGGGGAAAAGGTCCACTCCCTCCAGCCGGAGATAGACCATCGAAAGAAAAACGTGAAAATTTTTTTATCGAGTTCTCCTTTCGGTTTCGCGTATCCATCGAAAACTTTTACTTTATTCCACAGTGGTATGAATATGGAGGGGGAACTCTCGTAGGAGAAGTGTTCTATACCTGCTTGAATGGGACCCACAGACTCGTCCCTTTCAAACACGTTTTTCTCGAAAAGCTAAAAGGTGCTGAAGGTACGTTTCCTCGTTCCACGCCACATATGTAATTATTGCAATAAACCGAATCATCGTATTAGTGAGTGTAGGAAGAAGCGAGCTGAATAGCAGTATGTGCGTCCTCAGCTACCACATGCATTTACTTATTCTAATTTTCAAAGATCTCATTCTCAAGGACCACCACAAACTTATCAACCGCGACCTTTTGGAAATATAAAATCCGAGTACCTATGCGTATTCACGAAAATACGAAATTTACAATAGACACTGGTGCTGAAATTACTCTTCGTAAGGCTGAAGCCACATACGACTCCGCCTTAGTATATGAAAACCATAAATGCACTATCACCACTCTCGCTGGAGATTATGTTCCAACTTTAAGTGTATCACCTGGTACAATTGGTTTTGATGTAGAAAAAGATTCCACAATTAATCATAACTTCCACTTGATTCCTACGATTGTTTATTAGGAACAGATTTTTTAACCCGATATAATTGTAATATGAATTTTGCGGAAGGATATTTGGAGGTTGAGCTAACCAAACCCTCAGTGCAGTATACTTCAAATTGTATGACCATAGGACACGAACAAATATTTCAATTTGAATTCCCCACTCAAGAAAATAAGCCCTACTTACAGGCCACACAAGATGTGAAAAGAGAAGACAATAAGAATAAAATTAAAGAAAATAAGCCCTGCATAGAGGCCACACAAGATGTGAAAAATCGTAACGAGGCATTAAACAAGAGCTCCAAAGAAGTGGGAAATGAAAGGGAAATTTAAATTCTGCACCTGAAATACAAGAGACGAAAGATATAACTAAATTACCTCCACGTTCTGAAGTTATCATATCCATTCGTAATTTTGAAATTAACGAAGTAGTAATCGAAAAGGAAGAAATGGAACCTGGCGTATTCATAGGAAAGACAATATGAAAACCCTATAATAAATTTACCAAAATTTTAATGTTAAATACCCATGAAAATGAAGTAGAAATACCATACAAACACATTAACCCGAAGTGGGAATACTTGGATCAGTTCGATATCATGCAAGCTGATTATGACCAATATCCTATCAATAATCGCCTGAGGAAATTGGAAGAAACATTGAAACTGCATCATGCTATTCCCGTTAAAACATATTAAACCTATCATATTAAACCCTATCGGTTACCAGAGGCCCAAAGGGAAGAGATTAACAAACAGACTAATGATATGCTCGAAAAAGAATAAGAAATAAGCTCAAGTAAACGTCCCTGGAACTCACCATTATTACTAGTGCCCAAGAAACCCGACGAAACTGGCAAAAAACGATGGCAAGGCGTAGTAGATTTTAGGCGTCTAAATGAAGTTACTTTAGGTGACGCCTACCCACTACCTAAAATTATAGTTTTATTATTATTTTCTACAAAAAGAAATTGCTTATCTAGGGCATGTTGTTGGAGTACATGGCGTTAAGCCAGATCCTAGCAAAATAAATGCGGTAAAAACTTACCCAGTTCCCAAGAAGCCTAAAGATATTAAATCCTTTCTTGGATTCGTGGGATATTACAGACGTTTTATTCCAACTTTTCTAAAATTTCCAAACCCCTGACAAACTTACTTAAAAATGACACTACATTCAAATGGGATGAATTCTGTGATGAATTTTTCAGACTTCTTTACAAAAAACTCATCACGCTCCCATACTTGCACATCCTGATTTTGAGAAGGAATTTAATGTAACCACTGACGCAAGTGATGTCGCCATAGGCGCAGTTCTATCCCAGGGAACTATCGGAAAGGATCGTCCTATATGCTTTGCAAGCAGAGTCCTCAATTCTGCAGAGACTAGATACTCCACTATTCAGAAAGAGCTCCGCGAAATCGTCTACGCTGTAGAGCAATTACGCCCATACATATATGGCAGGAAATTCACCATTGTTACTGACCATAAGCTTCTAGTGTGGCTAATGAAGCTGACGGACTCTACTTCACGACTAATGAGATAGGGAATCAAACTGGAAGAGTATGATTATACAATCATACACAAATCTGGAACACTTAATGATAATGCTGACGCTCTCAGTAGAATAATTCCTGACGAATCTGAGATAACAGAGTCAAAAGTCATTAACATTATGACCCGAAATCAAGCCAAATAAGCAGGAATCCATACAACAGAAACTAACATAGACGATCTTTATGATAGATATATCTCGACCCCTCATCCTAATAATAATACAGTAACAGAGAAAAGGGAACACTTCCTCGAGAGGGTTATACCACAAATTTTTCTTGCTACACAAAGCCAAGGATCAAACGGAATCCTACCTAAAAGAAATTTCCCCTAGTCTAGAAAAATCCTATAAACAAAATCCTATAAACATATGTATCTGTACCATATATGAATTTAGTAACCTTGTCTGAATTAAAAACTATACTTTCCTTCGTTTTTCAAGAACTCAACTTGGAAATCAAAATATATCACACGCGTATTAAAATAGTAACTATTCCAGACGAACAACATGAAATTATAAAACTATTCCACCAATCCCCGCTGGGGCGACATCATGGTGTTACACGCGCCATCAAAAGAATTCAAACAATGTACAGTTGGCCAGGATTAACTTGCGATGTAAAAGATCATATTAGGAAATGCTCCTAATGCCAGGCAAATAAATTGAGTAAAAGCCCTAAGATTCCTATGAAGATCACTACTACTAAATGAGACCGTTTGAAAAAATTTCACTCGCTATAGTAGGACCACTTCCCGACTTCCCAAGACTTGATAATCCAAGCTCACAATGTCAAAGAATCTAAATTAAATAACCATTACCTCACTTACGAAATACCTCAATTAAAACAGAATAAATCAGCTCTAAATCGCGTACAAGTAATCAAATTTCACGTCAAAAAGAATTGCAAGCACTTAGTTTTGCCATAACACAACAAAAAAACGGAGAAAAGAACATGCTACAGGCTCTATCACCTCACAACATTTACCACTATACCGTTCCGTACGTAGTACTTACTTACATTATTAATAATTTTAATCCTATTATTATTATGGAAGAAAAATGCCTTAATGAAAATAGTTAAACCAGGCGAAGTATTAACAGAAAGTAGTTCCAAAAAAGTAGAACAAAATACATCTTAGTCCTGAATTACACGAGAGGGATCTTACCCCATAACTCACGGCAATTCTCTTCTGTGCAAAAGTAGAAAAACTCTCGGAGTGTTGCTACGAAAGGGGCTTTGACTGACGTTAAAAAACCGGTTCATAAGTGTTTTGCAGGGTTGAAAATTTGTGATCACCAAAGCAATACTAATTCAACCTGACACCAAAAATTTTTCGAATCCTAATGAGGAAGTTACGAAAATGGACAAAATCAAATCAGGAAAAAAAAGTCAAGCAAAATCCCTAAGATTCGTGATTGACACTCACATATGACCCTCTTGCTACCTCACTTCTCTCACCAAGAAAAAAACAGATTTTCGTCAATCATGGGGTAAAATCCCTCTCGTGTAATTCAGGACTTTCCAATTAACTTTACAATAATTCTTAAATAATTTCCTATTTTTACTCATAGATAGCGCCTCTAGGCAAGAAGAATATATTTAGATTAATAAAAAACTCTATAAATAGGCAAACAAATATATCAAACAAAAACGAATTATAACTATTTACCAATACATAGCGTTAATGAAGAAAATTTATAAACTACACAAAGAAAGTATTTAAGTCAATAATACGCATAACCAATATAAAAAAATATATATCTATATACATATATTTATACATATATATATGCATATATATATGTATATATATATATAGAGTTGTGTTGTCAACGTGTCCCGTTTTTCGACGATATCCCTTGGAAGATTGATAGGCCAGCGAATGACTGCCCAGAATGACAAAATATACCTTATTAAAAAAATCATTAGTTTTCGAGATAATCGCACTTTTATGAATTTCGAAAAATCGACACTTTAGATCAGCTTTTGGAGTGCTATGGCTAAAAAAATTGGTATTTGAGAATTCTAATTTTTGTTAGGTAATTCTGAATAGCTATCCTATTGACCACAATATACAGAACAAAAACTAATAATGCCTTTAACCTTTGGAAAAATAAACATTTTTACCCGATTCACGAGTTAATTTTTTTTTATTACTTGACTTCGACTCTTCATACTGTAAAAAAAATGTACCACGCATTTGCGCATTTAATGTAGTTTTCGAAATGGTATAACAAGTACCATGTCTTACTTTAAAAGAAATGATATTGGTATTTTACTGCCAAATATGCTTCTTTCCAAGTAATAAAAGCTTTTGAATTTACCATGAGGCTTTTATCACACCTAACTGTAACTATCTCTACACTGTCCGAAATTCTACTAATTTCAAAATTTGCAGTAGTTAATTTGTGCAGTAATTTATCTTCGGTTGAAAGAGTTTTTGCTATATTTTGGACAATTTTATTTTAAAGTTACCAAACGAATTCTAAGATTCTGTACAAATGAAAGTAAACAAATCGGATCCGTTTTAAACTAATTAAATTGAAAGGTGTTTGGTTCGGATGCAATCCAAAATTTAAACGAAAATAACATTAGTAAGGCAACTTTTCTCACGAAGAACTTGTGCCGATAGAACGAGTTCTTGTAAAGAATTCAGTTCCTTTTATTTACGTTTTAGGTCTCAGATACGTTAGTTTTCGTTACATAATTAAATTTTTTTGTAAACAACATAAATATCTATAAAAAATGTTTACTATTGGCATGCATGCTTTTCCATTTTCACAAATCCTTGAAATATTCACCGGTTTTGCTGTTAGTAAAAGTTTAAATTTGCAATTTTTTAACAACTCATTCCTGTAAAAACACAGCTGGAATTCGAAATTTTCAAAAATATAATACAAGTTTTAATGCCAAAGTTAGCCAAATTACAAAGAAATTTCTTACTTTTAACAAAACAATAATCGCATTTTAATTGCCTTAAAGAGTTGTTATTAAATGCATTAAAACTTGTCGTGTTGACTAATTTAAAATTGCTAATTTTTGCACTTTACTTCTCATTCTTTGCGGCTACACTTTTCTAAAGCACGCAACCGATTAAATCATTATCAGATAAAACAGAGACCATACATACATGTAATAGCAAAAACGAAGAATTGTCTTGTGGCTTTAAATCCAACAAATTTCTTTATGATTAAAATAGTTGGACTGTTGATTTTCTGCTGAGATTAACTACGTGGATCTGTAATCTGAGCGAATGGAGAAAAACTTAGTTTGCAAGAATTGGGATTTATACAGATTAACGACCCAGCAAACAAAGCTTTCAGACGGTCCGACATATCGTAAGGTTGTCGGAAAAAAAGAAGTGATAAAGAAAATATTTTCCGAAAATCTGTTATAAGTCTGACGGAAATCGTGTAGAAATTTGTGATAAAATTGGTTGTTTCCATTGCGTGGCTCATTTCAAATTTAGTGCTTGTGCAATGCGGATTGTTTTGTTTGAGAACAACGAGTTGAGTTTAAAGTTGTTCATATCAGTTAATCAAAAATTGTTATTTGGAAAGTTATGTGGAAGTTTGTAACGCTTTCTCTAAAAGTTAATTATAAATTTTTATATTTTTTTTCCCATAAATTCACAGAAATAGAAACTAATATGGACAGTATTTACCTGCAAATCAAATTATTTCATATAAATTTTCGTAAAGCATTTGGCAATGCTACCTAAAGAGCTTTCAGAGAATAAAAGTGAAACTTTCAGAATACCTTACGATCTTCTTTTAGAAATCCTATCGACGTTTCTTTTCGAGTTCTGGTCAACCGTTTCATATAGAATTCTTGAAGATAAAGTGATAAATTCCTTTCCGAATTCGGATGATTTTCAACGACACTCGCTTCTATTTCGGAACGAAATCTAAAAGCTATGTTTGCTGGGGAATGTCTAAAGTCCCATTATACTAGTAGTGTGGGCTTTAATAAACTCTTATTTTACCATCTAATCTTATTCTAAACTATTTGATGTTGTATATCAGTTTAATTAATAAATTATAGGTAATAAAAGTCAAAGAAAAATGGAAAATCAATTAAATTAAGCTTTTGCCTGTTTACTCTCTACAGGCAAGACTTCTATCTCTAGTTTCGTACATTCACATCTAGACGGCAATTAAGTAGTCTACAGCGAAAATGAGGGCGAATTCAGAGAAAAAGTCAATAAACTAATTTTCAACTTGTCAGAGCAATCATAATCATTTTCTTGTCGTACTTTTTCTCACTGACTGAGTGGCTTACTATCCCAGACATAAATAAATGGACCACTCACTGCCAGATAATTCTATATGTAAATATAAACCAACATCTTAATCATTTACCCTCAAAATCAGATATCGACAAAACAATGAAACAAGCTCAGTACTTACCCATCTTAAGCAAAAAATATGTTAAAATAAAATGTGTTTGTATTTTGCATCCTTAAGGACATTAATGACATTTTGTAGGAAAGGGAAACAAGAAGCAGTGTAGTTTAGCATGATTACTTTGCAATAAAAGTGAAATGTGGCTTTTAAATGATTTTTTTAAATGTACATATATTATACTTTCTTTAACACTAACTGGGCTATCAAGTACAGATATTTTTACAAAAATATTATTGTTTCAGCGCGGTCGCGGAGAAAAATTTGTCACCTTCGATTAAATTGGTTTCTCAAGCAAGAAACTACAGGAGGGAACGAAACAATGTTTTACGTGTCATAGCTAAAGTTGCATAAGTTAATAAGAAATGACGAAATAAAATATAAGGGTGGCTGTTATTGTAAACAAATCTACGTAATTATGTCCTTTAAACCACAGCTCCGATCGTCCTGAAATTTCGATATGTTGTATAGTTCGTCATCCTGAAGGTAAATATACAGGGTGTTTTAGACCTAGTGTGCCAACCTAACATAAAAAAAATTGTATGGCAGGTTTGGGGCAATCTCAACCGTTTGGGAGTTATAGGGTGGTTCATTAATTTAAAATTTTCATGGTATGCACATCACTCGTTTAGTTTTATCTTTTAATGCAGCGATATCAGACAAACGCCATAAAACTACTACCAGAATGATTTTTCGAAAATGATCAAGTCTGTTTATCTAACTCCTACCTTACAGTCACTTCCAAAAGTGAAACACATTTTTTCGACTGTCTAAAATTTAGCATTTTCCAAAATTTTCTCTGAAATTCATGTAATTCATACACCTGTTTTTTTAGTAATTTCCCCATTTTAGTACCTTTTCAAAATGGTACATGCCAGGAAGAGAATCGTTTGGGGTGTCGTGGATTTTGTTTTTGCGTCTCACGATAAGTGCTCAGAGTGTTTGATGGTGACTTAAGGTCACCAGCCCTTATAGAATTACAAACTCTTCCGTGGATGTGAAATACTGGTTTTATTACACAAAAAAATTACTTAGACTACACTCCAAATCCGGAACCGAAGACTCAGGTAAAGTTGAAGGCTTTGCCGATTTAACTTGGTTTCTTCTTAAAACTGAGTGACTGTTCAGTGACAACTGTAATTAATGGTACAACCGTAACGTAACAACTGCAACGGCTCAGTGTCGCTCATGCTCCACATCATATTTATTTATTTATCCAATTTGCTCGATTAACCACCAAATAGTAAATGCATAAATCGGGTAATCTAATTGGCCATTTGGAATAGTAACTAGTGTTTTGTTGAGCAGTTCAAATAAAAGAAAGCCCGACTTTTATGTTCCAAAGCTTACTTTATTCTCATCTTTAATAATGACACTTCATGAGAGAAATCTCTGCCTACTGCTAAATAGTAGACGACTACTGCATTCTCCTCGTCTTCCAGTGGGTATATACAGCACAACTAGTACATAATCAAAACCAACTTGATTATGTACGTATTTACAATTTAATCGGGTTGACTTTATTAAAAAATGCGTGAACTTCTTTAAAACTAAACTTGATTTATTCCAAAAACAAACAATTAATTTTAATGACAATTTTTGCGATACTAATTAGCTTCACTTGCTCGTACCAGGATCAGTACAATAATAATTCGACGACTTAGTAGCCGAAATTTAATTGCCACTAGTTTGAGGTTTATAATGTATATTAGCCATATGCCTTGTTACGAGAAGCTCGAACCAGAGAAATTCTGTTTTGATGACCAGTGACGTTGGCACTTATAAGCAGAACAAACCTTTTGTGAAAATTGCAATCTGTTTGCTATATTTCAGAAATTGTAATGCAATATCATAATAAGTTTATATGCGTGCACTTATGATTCAGCTTATATAATTCAATATAAGGGATTATTGCATGAATGCCAACACTACAGAACTTTAATTAACGTCCTTTAAAGTCTTCGTTCCCGAGGAGCTTTTCTTGGCAGCTATCTGTCCAAACTTGTGGCCTCCCGGCTCGATCGTTCGTGAGTTTGTCCCGAGAGCACGCCTAGGCGGGGTCCAGCACTCAAAAAACGTGTCGGTGTGGTTTCCTCTTCTACGCCAACGTAAGCGGTCTGCGCTCCAAAACTTCACATTTGTTGTCCTCTACTAGCGCCTCCAATTTTGACATCATCTGTCTCTCTGATACCTGGCTCTGTGGCGGCATCTCCGATTCCGAAATTTTCGGGCCCGAGTTTCAGGTCTTTAGGCGGGATCGCCACGCGAATGCGTGTGCACCCGTTGGCGGCGGGGTGCTGTGCGCTGTCGGAACCGGCATCCCTTGTAACACCGTACAGGTTGCTCATTCTGACACCTTGGAGCTCATTTGCGTCGCCGTGAAATTCCCTCACAGAACTCTTTACGTTTTCACCGCCTACATTCCCCCTGCTTCACCCTCCGGAGTGTATGACCAGCTGTCCTTTTCCATCGACGGCTTAAGCAGCGCCCTCTGACCCTCTGACGAGGTAGTCGTTCTAGGTGATTTCAACATTCCAGAGGTCGGTTGGATCCGGTCTCCCGAGATTGAAGGGTTATTGCCGTCCTATTCTGGTGCTCCTCAGCATGTGCTATCCTTCCTAGACACCTGTGCTTCCGCTGACCTCTCCCAGTGCAATCCCATCGTTAATGATTCGGGCAGGCTGCTCGACCTAGTTTTCCTCACCGACCCGGATGGCTCATTGGTGCAGCGGTGCCGAACCCCTCTGGTCCCAGAGTCTTGTCACCATCCTGCTCTTCAGGCCCTCTTCTGTTTCGATGCTGTCGAGAACTTCTCCTCCACTTTGCACGGCTGCTGCTTCAACTTCAGATCTGCCGATTACTCTATCATCAATGATTGGCTTTCGGACTACGACTGGGCTGCTGTCCTAACTGAGGCGGATATTGACCAGGCCGTCGATTATTTTTACAAAGCTCTTTATACCTGCTTCACGCAGCGTCTTCCGATCTCGTTTTCCTTTCCTTCCTCCTCCAGTTCATCGCAACCCTGGATCGATGGCCATTTGAGACACCTTAAAAATCTAAAGTGTAAAGCCTGGAAAAAGTTTTGCTCCTCTAGGCGCGATGAGGACTACCTGGTTTGTTATGACCTACACCTGCGATTCTCCTCTGATCTACAGGCGTCATACAGTAGATTTCTGTCTAACTCGAGATCCAATTTGCTCAATAATCCCAGACAGTTTTGGAAGTTCATCAATTCTAAGCGACGCAGCTATGAGGCTGGGTGACCGCGAGATTCATGACCCTCTTGTGGTGGCAAACGCTTTCGCTGACTTCTTTAGTGCCGCTTTCTGTGACCCTTACTGTGATATTTTTTCCAATGACTTCTCCCACTTGACAAGGCTCCCGCTTACTTCGCTTGAATCCAGTGACCTTGTTCTCAACGACTCGGCTGTCTCCGCTTATCTGTCGAAGCTGCCCGACATGTTTTCGTGTGGTCCGGACGGTGTCCCGGCCTCGTTTTTGAAAAGATGCTGCTCATCGGCCACTCATGTCCTCTGTAGTCTGTTTAACCTGTCCCTGCGCTGTGGTCGAAGCTCCGGAAAGATTCCGTGATAATCCCTCTTCACAAGAGGGGAGACAAGGCGGACATATCGAACTACAGACCCATCGCCAACTTGTCACACATTGCTAAGGCCTTCGAAACACTGATTAGTGATGTGCTCCGCTTTCATTGTAAACCCTTCCTGGGTTCTTTTCAGCACGGCTTCATAAAGGGTAAGTCAACCACCACCAATCTGCTTGAATTCGTGCATTACTGTTTGCCCCTGATCGAATCGGGTATGCAGGTCGACTGCATATTCACTAACTTCAGCAAGGATAGGATTAACCATGGCATTCTCGTTCATAAGCTCAGCCTGCTCGGTTTTCCACCGCTCTTCGTAGAGTGGCTGTCATCTTACCTGTCCGGCCGTTGCCAACGCGTCCTGTTCCGTGGCGCCCTATCGACTGAAATCTCAGTCACGTCTGGTGTGCCCCAGCGTAGCATCCTTGGCCCGCTCCTCTTCATTATTTATATCAATGACGTCTCGTTACTTCTGCCCAGGTCCAGAATACTGTGTTATGCTGATGATGCTAAAATCTTCCGCGCGGTCTCCTGGGACGATGACTGTGCACTGCTGAGCTCCGATATGCGCATTTTCGAGACTTGGTGCTCCAATAATCGTCTTCCACTGAATGCCAGCAAATGCACCGTTATGTCTTTTTCACGTAGGATTCGTTCTATTTCCTTCAACTACTCCATGGGTGGTTGCACCTTGAGCAGGATTGACTTGATCAAGGACCTGGGGGTGTTTCTGAACTCCCGTCTCTCCTTCGAGGCCCACGTGGATTTCGTGGTTGGCAGAGCTAATTCCACGGTTGGCTTTGTAAAAAGATGGTCTAGGGAGCTTGACGATCCCTATTTGACAAGGCTTCTCTGCTGCACTTTCGTCAGACCTATCCTAGAGTACGCTAGTCCGGTCTGGGATCCTTACTTCGCAGTGCACATTAACCGAATCGAGTCAGTTCAACGTAGATTCCTTAGTTTCGCCCTTCGCGGCCTCCCCTGGCGCGACTCTACCTAACTCTCTCCTTATCCTGCCAGACTTAGTCTGATTTCCCTTGACACACTTGAAAAGAGACGCCAGGTCTCCAAAATTGTTTTTTTATTTGATCTGTTGCAGGGGTCGATGCAGGGGTCCTCCATGTGCCTCGCCACCGAACCTTATATGGTATGCACGAGCCCATAGCCTCTATGTCCAGGCTATTCAACGAGTTTACGGCCCACATCGAGTTCGGACGTTCCAGGTTGCAGCTCAAAGCCCAACTTAAGCAAATCGTTGAACTTTGATTATTATTTTTATCTTAGGTATAAGTTGTTATATGTATGTATCACATTTGTAGTAGCAAGCTTTGGCAAATCTTCTTTTTATAAATAAAATATAAACATATGACCAATCTATGTAGATATTAACGAAGACAAAAGATTAACGTGGAAGTGAAAGCTAATTATGCTGAAATGAGAGTATAAAGTTTGAATTGAGTTTATTAATATCTAGAAAGAATGATTTTAGTAAATTCATTTTGTTTGTAACTCCATTATCTGAAATAAATAAAATATACTTTGATTTAGTATCAAACATTCTGGCCCCCAGGAAAATATATTTTATTTTCATTCTGAAGAATCAATTGGAAGAGGACAAAGCTTCACCACTGCTCGTCGGTGCAGTCCAAATTGGGTTATAACTTCTGCTACTTCATCTCTTCCAGGAAATTCGCTTGTTACGCGACCCAGCATCCATTTCAAAGGTGGTAAGTTTTCGTCTCTTAGTAGTACGAGGGCACCGACCGTAATTAATTTTTTGGGTGACATCCACTTGTGGCACTGTTGTAGCTGAGCTAAATATTACGACGACCATCGCTTCCAGAATATTTGTTGAAGTTGCTGTAGTCTTCGGAATCTTGTGAACCTTCCGGGATTTTCCATTGTTAAATCTGGTTCAGGAAAAGAGGTTAAAGGTGCTCTAGTTATGAAATGCCCTTGTGTCGGCGGCTCCAAGTCACTAGGGTCCGAGGACAATGGCGTCAGTGGTCGCGAATTAAGTATTGCTTCGACTTGTGTAATTAAGGTGTCGAGCTCGTCGTTGGTTAGCCGTCTTCACTGCGGCCTCCCAGAGACCACCGAAATAAGGGGACCTTGGAGGAATGGGTTTCCATTCAATACGATCTTCTTGAAATAGGCGTTGAATCATGTCTTGGAAGAGTTGGGATTCAAATATCTGACGAAGTTCACTAAGCTGCGATTTTGAACCTATGAAATTAGTTGCGTTGTCACAGAATATCTTCCGGCATAGCCCTTGACGAGATATGAATCGTTTCAGGTCGTTGATAAGGGCCTCACTAAAGAGGTTGCTTACAATGTCCAAATGAGTGGTTTTCGTTGTGAAGCAGATGAATTCGGCGATGTATCCTTTAATTGGTACCTTGCCTCGGATTTTAAAGTGAACCTTGAATGGACCGCAAAAGTCTATTCCTGTTGGAAGGAATGCTCGTCCTGGTTGAACCCGTTCTGATGGTAGGTCGCCCATAAACTGCTCTATACTGTGCGGTTTGGTTTTGAAGCATCGAATACAATGGTAAACGATATGTCGAGCTATATTTTTTCCATCGATTGGCCAATATGTTTGCCTGCAAATAGTTAAAAGACTTTGAGCAGCAACATGTAGATTTTTAACATGAAGATGGGACATTAACAATTTAGGGACAGCATGGCCTTTCGGTAGAACTATTTGATGTGTCTCTCTCCTACCCTAATAATACCTGCATTATCTAAAAATGGAGAACATTTTTTTGATTAACTTGACTTACCAACTGGCAGAAAATGAAGTTCTCTGATCGTTTTTAATTATACCGTTTAAAGCGTCTTGTAGGTCTTGTAAGGTTCGTTGCAGTTTAACAAAAGAGTTTCCATGATTTATTGGTTCTATTATATTCTCAATTTAGGATAGCATACATAGTTTTTGTGCTCGACGTTCAAGAGGATCTCTAAAGAGCGTATGTGGCTCACGAGGCCAATATTTCTCAGGTGATTGTAAAAATTCTGGACCATTGAACCAGAATGTGCAATTATATAAACCTCTAGCAATTACCTCTCGTGAGAGTAAATCCGCTGGGTTTTGTTTTGTTGGTATGTGCTTCTATTGATCAGTCCACCGGTCAACCAATTCTGCTACCATTAATGCAGCACACAACTCTAGTCGTGGAAGTGTCGTTGTTTTTGTTGGTGCAACCCGTGACTTGGCGCATATAAGTCGAACTGTAATCTGCCCAAAGGAATCAACAGAACGCAAGTAGCAACACGCCCCATATGCAGTTTCACTGCTATCTGCAAATGCATGTAATTGGAGACTTATGAGTTTGCTTCCAAGTATTAAGGCTCGAGGAACTTTGATAGAATTGATTTCCTTTAATTGTTCTGTGAAAGCAAGCCATTTAGTAGAGTATTCTTTCTGTAGGAATAATCTTATCCCACAGGTTTTGCAGAAATATCTTTCCTAAGACAACCACTGGTCCAATAAGACCTAAAGGATCAAAGACTCGGGCGATATCTGAAAGGATTACCCGCTCTGTTATATTTGTCGTGGTCAGATCCCCAATTGCGATGTTGAATTGAAGAAAATCTTCTGAAGGTTGCCAAATTAATCCAAGGGTTTTTATAACATTATGGTTTTTTATTTGAAGATATTTCTCTCTGTGCTTTTGAGCAATGTTTTCAAGGGTGGTTCTCGCAGAATTTTCGAAGCTCGAAGTTGCCTCTTTTTAAAACCTCAATGAGATCTGTCTGAAGTTTGTTTGCTTAGAAAAACCTTCGTATAGCCATTTGATAAGAGTTTCCTAAGAGTGTCGAAAGGTTTGCTTCACACAATATTGCCCAGAACTTGTTCGCTTTGTTGTGCGCTTAAAGAAATTCTCACACATTTCTTCTTCAATTTTATGGCGTTTTACTAGACAATCATGTCTATCTATTTCCAAAAACTGTTGAACCTGCTTCTCTAGAGAGGTTAATGAAGGTTTTGTAGGAAGGTTGCAGTGAAAGGTCTTAGAATAAGACTGAAGAACCCTACCTATTACCACCCAACCGAGAACTGTCCTTTCAAAGATTGGAAGATCGGTTGAAAGCATAATTTGTTCTTGACACAAGAGTTGACCGTGCTGCACCAAGCAAGACATTTATAAGTTGAGGCTTATGAAAGGTTGGGTCTCAGGGTCACCAGATGTGGCGATTTTTCGCCAAATTGGCGATTTTTCATCAATCCTGGCGACAAAAAATATGAAATTGGCGATGGCGATTTTTCATCGACTTTGGGCGTTTTTATGGCGATTTTTTTGAAAGAAAAATTGACAGATTATTTACCTTTTAAAAAATAATTTCTAAAGTTTTACAAATGTAACATACATCAATTTAGCAGAAATTTCTGAAAAATTTAGCTTATTTGAGTAAAAGCTTCCGCAACTGCAAGTGACACTTAAAGTGACAGAAAATTCTACGGCACTTCTAATGAGTTATTTGCCGGCTTTTTCGCAGTTTAATTCTGTGATTTTTAATAAATGTTAGGAGAAATAATGGAAAACGGTTTATTAAAAGTAAGAGATCCTACTTTAGCAAAAAGTGGTATACTTTTGAGAAACCTACAAACATGTACCACAGAAGAACTCGAAAGTATCTGTTATAGATGCGGAACAATTCTTGGCTATTTGGAGCAAAAGGCAGCTCAAGCCCTCTATGGATCTTTGTTTAGAGGGTCCAAAATAACAGTCCGGAATAGGTAAAGGTAAGAAACCACAGCCAAAGAAAGAAACTCTAGAGGCAACTCATGCTAATTTACAACAGCTTCAGCAACAGTATCATGCTCACGTCCCTCCTGATTACAATGATTGTGAGATAATGTCGTTAACCAGGCGCACACATAATTGGACTTTTGAATGTGTATAGATTCATTACTTTTTTTACCTTTTATAGAGAATATGCTGAATATGAAAAGGTTATATTTAAAAGTTGATTTGCTTTACCCAAATAAAGGGGTACCAATTAGGAAAGTTAAGGCAAATATTTCATCACGTGGATGTTTATATGCAGTACTTGTCACCGCCCAAAACGAAGAGCATCGAAGTATCATATAAACATACTTTATAGACAACCAGAGGAGCACCGAAAAATGCCAGTGGATAGGGCCATTAACTTGAGGCCCGAATTACAATTCCAAAGGATCAGTCAACTGCAACTTTGCTTAAATGGGAAATTCATGCGACATGATTGCTACAATTTAACGACTTATCAGTCGACTCCGACTGAACTTATACTTTGCTCAAAGTGCAAAGTTGTAGTCACAAAACACGACTGCTGCTAACTTCATTTGAAATATACACGCAAATATCTCTGAAAATGACAGAAGCTGAAGCTACAATTTAATTTGAAATTTGGATTTGGCGTTGACTTCGACTGAAAACTTACTTTCAGTCAACAGATCAGTCGGAATTTTAATTCGGGCCAAATAGCGATTGATCGAATGATTTTCAAATCAAATTGCGCGCAGAGAGGCAGAAAATACTGCCGACAGCTTTGCAATCATTCCTCCAAATAGTTCAGTTGCTCCTCCTTTAAAAGAATGTCATCCAGACGCGATTCAAACTTTATTAAATGCACTTGCTGACAACCGGTTTTATAATTGTTACAAGAAAGGTGTGAGGTACAAAAAAAGGCAGAGTTAGGCGACGCAGCTGACCTTCCAGCTCCTCGACCGAACATTGTCGAACCTGATCCAGAGATCGAGTTGCAGAAGAAAATTCTAAGCATCCTCAATAATCACATGTAGACAATGTACAAACTAAACACATGACACGAGAAAATGTTTCAAAAATATTTAATAAAAATTCCCAACTAAACCGTTTAACTCGAGCAAATTAAGAAATATTAAAATATTTGTTAACACGATCGGCGTTTCTAATAAAGAAAAGCTAAATTCCTTTGGTTCTTCGTCAACATCAGCACCAAAGGGTTAGCTTTTCTTTAGCTGCTGGATGCCTTCCAAAAAACCGAACACTAGATGGAAAACCAACAAATTTAAATAAAAACACCGAACTAGACAGCTGCTTTTTTTATTAAAAATCCTCAATAAGTCATCTATAACGGAGTCAAAATCCGATCTATTGTATGCAAATGTACAATCACTGCAAAACGATTCAAATACAATTGAACTTCTAAAAGATAATAAGGTGCAACGAGCGTTGGATTCACTGATCAAAGCATTAGTATCTACAATTGAAAATCACTTTAACTATAGGTAGATAATAAAATATATTTTATTGGAAGTCTTTAATTGGTTGGCGATTTTTGTGAAAACCTTTCATATAGGGAGTTCATATTTGGCACGAAGATAGGAATTGGTGGCAGAATAAAAGCCGTGTAGTTAAATTTTAATGTTTGGGTCTAATTTTCATTGGGGTGAAATGGGAACAAATGTGCTTGTAAAAACGAGTTCAAAAAGATGCATTATTAGTGGCTTAATCAACATGCTGGTAACCATTGCTTTCCTAAAAACCAACGAAACTTAAGGTGTGTAATTAAAGAAATTACTCGTACCTTAACACAGTATAACACATTTCATAGTTTCATGCTGAGTCTGCAAATTTAATGTTGGATGGTATTGACCACTCTTTATATTAATGAAACTATCTGGCTGTAAACCGTTTATTGTAGGTAAAATTTGGGCTTCAATATCAGCTGTGAAACTAGTCACACGGGATTGTAAGGATATGTTTATTTTGTATTTAGAATTTACTTCGAAATTTCCAGAAATTGGAATATGAGCTTTAGATCGCTTGATGCTTAACTCTTGAGCAAGACGTTCAGAAACATAATTGAGCTGTGAGCCCGAATCTAAAGACGCTCTGCAAGTTATAGGTTTACCAGAATTATCGAAGATTTGAATTAAGGGGGTAGCCAGGTTTGAAATTTTCAAAAAATTGAACTTTTTTTTTCTCAATATTTAGTCACTCTATAACCTCAGAAATAAGATAAAAACGACTTTTGATCTCATAGCGTATCAGAAGTGGCCGAAAAATGAATCACGCCGCCAAGCCTCGAGCGCTCGCATCTTACAATCGGCGTGTCGAGATGACCGTCTTATCGAAGTAGTATCTTACCGTCTTATCGTCTTTTCTCAGTATCTCAATCTTATCATGTGCCGTCATGTGCGAGAACGAGCATTTTGAGGACGAAGAAGGAATATTGTACGGAGCAGGCATTGCTGATTAAAAGTGAGATAATTTGATTCCCATATTTCGACGATGAGACGTGTTTTTCGCACTTTATCTTTTAAACGCGTTTATCCCAAAACACATTTTTTTTGGGTTGTCGCCACGATTCCAGTCGATCTACTAGGACAATTTCATTCAATTTTTTTTTAAATATTCAGAAAAAGCTTAGCAATCGCATGAACCTCGGTCTTGATTTTCAAATAATATTTAGTAACAATATGAAACAGTTCTTACTTAAAAAATGTAGAAAAAAAAGAAAAAATTACAAAAACTTGCACTATTTGTTTATTTATGAATTTTTTTCCATAACTGAGGTTCAGGATATAGCTATTTATGTGCTCTTTTATAATCAATTTTTGTTTTGTGTTTTAGATAACCCAAAGTTGAGAAATCATGGCAACCGTTTCTTAACATGGCGTCATCAGATCGGCCATAAATTAACCGGATGTTAATGAAAAATGAAAATAAAATTTTTTTTGGAAGTTATTAACATGTTAGAAAACATACTAAAAATTTGTAAATGTCAAATAAAGATTAATGTTAAAAAAATGTAGTTGAAAAAAGAGGTCATTGAAACCTGGCTACCCCCTTAAAGCGTAGCTAAAAGAATATAGGACTTTGCTGTCTACTCTACTAATGAAGCCGCATTTAAGGAAGAGTACAACGATACTGATGAAGTCGATAGTGTGTCTAAGCCCTTTGACTTGAGAGTGTAGGACTCTTGAACTTAAACAATTGTCCTCAGTGTTTACTTCTGACAGTAAGGTTAACGCGTATGAGAGTCTGACTAGATACAATCAAAGAATTCTGCGTAGAGCACTGGCATATAGGAAGGAGCAGGTTTGGTCTGCATTCACACGTAATGGACTTGTCTACATTCGGGTACGGGATGGCGACTCTCCTATAGCGGTATCAAATGTGGAGGCTCTTGACGAAATTGTTACAGAAGCAAAAGCAAAAGTGGCCGGATGATATGAACAATTACTTTTTTCACGTAAATGTTTTTCCTTTGTATTTTCTATTGCTCAAAATTTGTTTGATTTTTGCTCCGTTTCCTTTTATTCAAATTATGAATTTGTTTTTCTTTTTTCTTGTAATTTGGATCAATGAACCCTTCCGGATGTGTGTCGCTCTCATTTTTGTTTTGATTAATAGTCGAGCGTTTTGCCGATGGAGCCTGCCCTGTGTTGAGAATAGATTTGCATATAGATGTCATATAGTGCATCTCCCCTGGACAAAGTATGAACCATGATAAATATATTCTTTTCGCAATCTACTGGATAAAATATTGTCAGCATAAATGCGAGGAGCTTGAGGAACAAATCTGGGCAACTACAGGAAATGTTTGCTAGAACTAGAGTCCATGTTTTAATTGTGTGTGAAACTTGACTTAATAGCGATATTACATCAAAACTTGTGTCAATTCCGAATTTAGTCATCTTAAGAAATGATCGTGTAGGCCGGTTGGGTGGAGGTGTTACGATGAATGTTCACGAATCTTTGCGGAGCCATCATCTCCTGAGGAGATGTTTGAGTTTATTGGTGTGCAGGTTGAGTCCGGGTTTGATAAGTGCATTATTTTTGGAGCTTACTGTCCTCCGAATGGATTCCATTTGGAGAGTGTGACTAGATTTGCGGATGCGGTGCATTTTGCGACCTCATGTTGTCATGATGTAATTGTCTGTGGTGACCTAAATGTCAACGCACTTAGTCGCACTGCTATAAGAAATGAGCTGTTCGATTTGTTTCAGGTTTTGGACCTCAAGATTGTTAATCACATGCCTACCTACTTTAATTCGAACTCTCCTTCGCAACTAGATTATATTATTACAACAGAATTCATTTCATAATCAAATTACTCCTCCGAGCAACTTCGACCATGACTTTCTTTTTATGACCCACAAATTTGACTTGAAGGGGGTTGCTGATAGTGTTACCTTACATATAGTGACTTCAAGAATCTTAACAGTACTTAGCTGATTGACGAATGTGATTCTGTTCCGACATTTATTACTGTTATGATGTGGATGACAAGATAGTGATATTGTCTAATATGCTACCATATTTGTAAAACAAGTATGTGTAAGATGTGAAATTGTGAGAGGTTGGATCGAGTGCTGATTGAGCGTGTGGAAATAATTAATAATTAGAATTTATTAGTAATTTTCGATTATCGATTTAATAGAATATTTATAGATAGTTGAGTGTTATTAATAAATAACCGCACGTACACACATACGCACGTACGCGTCAATGTTAAATATGATTAGTAATACAGGGGTATTTAAATTTTGACTACCAGGCGATCATGAATTTAAGTACAAGAAAGCAATTTTCTCGCAACCCCAAAGCTTTTGTTATGGTCAAGACGATGTGATCGCACATCTAGCTTATCATTAGATGGCGGCATAATATTCTTACTATGATCAAAGCATGGCTCGCTAGAGTGAACAGCGTTATCAGTAAATTTTGCCCCGAATAAACTTCATTACCTTATGAGTAACATAAAATGCTGTTGGTTTATATGCTTTAAACATGGCCTGGTATTAGCCGTCGAATAAAATGCGCTAATAGCGTGTTTTAATATTGACAACCAATAATCAATATGTAGAATATGATTAATTGACTATTATTAACGATTATTACCTCAACTAAAATTGCTTTCATGCAATATGGATTGCAATATGATCTACTTCTGCTTTGCCGATGTTTCGCTGCATGAATCTGTAAAAATCGGTTTTTTTTTTAGCTATCAGCATTAGGTATATTGAATTGCACTTAAACTGCTTAGGCATTCTTTAGTCATCTCTCAAAGTGATAAGTCGTAATAATAATTTTTAATCGTGAAAATGTCAAAATTTGTAATTGAAAAAGATTACACAACCTATATCAAACGATTTAATGTGCGGGGGCGTAAGGTGGAATTTAAAATAAGGGCCCCACCACCAAATGCGGAGCCGTCGTCATGGATTAAGAGCTCCATTGAAGATGTTATCCATTATGCCATGATAGAACTCCAGCCGGACGATCAGGTCGGCATTACGTTTTGTGGTGAAAGTTTTAAGGAAAGAGGCCCGGAATGGATGAGTTATAGAGCAACATCTACGGTTAAAGTCGAAGACATCTGGGAGATGATTTCCCGAATTTTCCAGAGTAATTCAGAAGGTTTAAACACCGACGCATTTTGCCTAGCTGTTACTTCCGTCAGGTTAACACAAGGCAAAGGTCGAGGCAGAAAATATAATTCTTTCAATGAAGAGTGCGCAGTACATCGGGGTATTGTGTCGATAGAAAATAAAGATAATTTATGTTTACCCCACGCTCTAGTTGTTGCAATAGCCCATGCTGACAAACACATCGATTCGAAAAAATAGAGCTAAAATTCAAACAATAAGAGATATAATTGAATAGTGCAACATAATCTGAGCCATTCAGCAATTCTATGATCTGTGGTACCATCAGGTTTCGTTTGCCAACAATTGGAATCCGAATCTCAGCCAGCATCGGACAGTTACCCAAAAAGTAAACAATATCCTCATTTTCCTCTAAATTGCATAATTCGAAAATACTACTGCCCTCCTTCATCCTGAAATCATCTCTAAAATAGTTCAAAATATTAAGATTGTATTCAAGGTCATTATACAACCCATGTCTGACCGTTTGTTCAGCTCTTTCAACTGCTTTCTTACGCTCCCACTCTTGTTCCTTACTTATAATTAAATACAATTTATCCTTCAGGTTTTCCCTGGAGGTAAAGTTTCTTTCGGTGTTAATATTGTGTTTTTCTGAAAGCGTATGTATTTCTTCATACCAGTAGGTTTTTTTCCATAGAACTTCCCGCGCGAGACGTTTAGGTAACCTTCTGTCTTCATAATCAAACATCACTCCTAACAAGTAATCGTAGTGATGCTTGAGACTCTGAGAAAAGATAGTTGGTAGTAATGTTTCTAGCGTCAAAGCATAGTTGGGTGTCTGTTGCGGCAACAAAAATAACCGCTTAAGGAAAAAACGTAAAAGTTTCTCCACTTCATCGTATCTTGCAAATCCCCAAACCTGTGAGCCATAACACATGATTGCCTTGGAAACTTCATTAAACAGTTTGAATTTCCCTGAGTGACTTATATTTTTGTTTAAGATAAAGGATCTCCAAGTGCTGTTGATGGCATTTTTCGCAATTTTGATTTCAGCTTTTAGCTGTTCTACTACTGACAGTTTTGGCGTTAGTGTGATTCCTAAATATGTGTACCTATTAACAATTTCGATTTCCGAACCGTGGAATACCCATTTTTCTTCCCGACTTTTGCTTCCTCCACCCTTCTGAAAAATCAAAACCTTAGTCTTATCGAGATTTACTTGAAGATTCCATTTTTGGTAATAATTGTCTAAGGAGTTAATCATTTTCTGAAGTACTTCGGGATTACTCGCTAGAATCACAATATCGTCAACGTACATTAAACATTTGATATTGAGTGTACCACATCTCATACCTGTCTCCAATTCTTCTTCCAGATCATTTATGAAAAAAGAGAACAGTAGAGGGCTTAGTGGACAGCCTTGTCTAACACCAGCATTTGTCGGAAAAAACTCAGAGAGTGTAGCCCCATCCCATACTCTTGCGGTAGTGCTTTTAGACATGCTTCGTATAACATTAACCATCCTGGCAGATATCCCACAATTATAGAACTTCAAGAACAAAGAATTTCTTTCAATTGTATAGAAAGTAGCACGGAAATCCACGAACAGAGCATAAACTTTCTTTCTTCTTTGTGTTAATTGGAGGTGTATTATGCTAGTTAGGCAAAATATGTTATCTACCGTGGAGTATCCCGTTCTAAATCCTGCCTGGCTTTCGGCCAATATCTGTTTTGAGTTTTCCCACTTTGTTAGTCTGTTAAGTATAATACCTGCAAATAACTTAAAATCCACATCCATAAATGATAAGCCCCTGTAGTTTTCAACCATGTTTGTGTCTCCCTTCTTCAGTATAGGATATATAACGGACTGGGTAAAACTAGTTGGTACTTCCCCTTTATCTATGATATTATTACAAAAGTACTCACCTACCATATATCCGCGATTCCTTTGAGTCCACTAGAAAGGTCCCACGACGATAGGCAAACAACACAACGTTGCTGGATCATCCCACGGCGCCGGCAGCACTAAATTGGAGACCATTTTCAGGTCAAGCCGGGTAAAATAAACGGAGCTTTTACCTTTTCCCCCCGCTAAAATCGAGAAGAAATATTAGAAAAGAGTAAGGAAAAAACAACACACAAGACACAACACCCAAGACAACGATCACACAACACAAAACATGAAAGACAAAACCCTCAACCAATTTCCTACTTACCCGTGTCCGCCACAAATTCCAACTCCCTTCCGATATTTTTCCCTCCACATCCTTTCTTATAGGGCATCCAATAAAGCCCTCTCACTGGCCTTAACCTGAAATCAAATAAAATTATGAGTCAATAATGCCTCTTTAAAGCACCATCTAAGAAGAGTACAAAAACAACAAACATAGAACTCACCTGCCATTTCAATCAATTCTCCAAAATACTCCAGAATCTACCAACCACCTGGAAAGATTACTTTGAAAAGTAATACTTACCTGTGAATCGAGGAACCTAGTCGGCGTAGCTGTCAATTCCTGCAAATATCATTCAGAGATTTCTTGATGTACTCCATGTTCCACGAAGATCTGCAAGCTGAAAATCGATAACCAGCACCTGGAGGACCTAGAAGGAGGAAAATATCCGATGAAAAAAACAGAAATAAAAAATCTTATCACAAAATCCTAGGCCTAACCTCACAAATTAAAAAACACGAATTACCACAAAAGTACACTTTGCAGTAGATTAGGAGTAATTTTTACCTTTGTGATTATTGAAAATCTTTGCAATTAAATAAGAATCTAACGAAAATTAATTAAAAATTGATCTTACCTGATGTTAGTCCTTTTTTTAGCACAAATTAAGTCACTTTCGAATTTCGAAATTAACAAAAACTATAAAAAGGCTCACCGCCATCTTGAAACTCTCTTTTGTAAAGCAGAAATTGCCACGGTAACTTAATACAAGAACTTTACACAAAATCAATAACGTTGTTTATTTTCAAACCCGCCAAACTGCCCTTGAAGTTACGGCTCCACTCAACAGGGATTTCGAAGCAACCCGGCTTAATTTTCGCAGGCCTCAAACGGAATCCCCAGTCAGGAGAGCTCACCATCAAAACAACCGCACGGAAACATAGATCACACCAGCTCTAAGCAAAACACCAAGTAGCACCTGCACTAGCACACGGATCACCTCATTACGATCACCAGGTACTTCAGATCTCACTCACGGAGCATAAACTACACTCAGGTAACACATTCTTCACTTTTACTTCAAAACGAGTGACACTTCGAAAAGAATAGTGATTTTCTTTTACTTGTCGAGTATCGGAAAAGAAAAAACAATTATCAGTGAAATCTGCAAAACACGGTGAACTAGACACTATTACCTTACGCGACACGGACACTTTTAATACGACTAAGTTGTGCCATCTAATTTGAGAACTTAATTAATCCGCGGATACAAGAGTAAGTGAATTAGGCGCAGAGATTGCCAAAACACAATTGAAGTTGTTCAATATACTAACTTTTTCACAATACGGATACTAATTTGTAGTACCAAACAGCTGAACACGATAGGCTACCGCTCGGCCAGACCGCTATATCCGTAACAATATTATTCAAAACACTAAACATTCTACATAGGAAATTTTTAGGAGCACCTTTGAAGAATTCATAAGGTATTCCGTTTAGATCAGGAGCCTTATCATTTTTTGCCCTATGGAGTACATGCAGCAACTCATCTAGCTCTATAGGTTTGTCCAGAAAGTTGTCCCTAATATACGGAGCCGAGTATTGAATTGGGCATGCCCTCATTTCGGAACTGAGCAAATCTTCGAAATAATGCCTTAACGCTGGATGGTGATTGTTGTGCCTTTAACAAACTTTTTCCCTTGAAGTTTCTTTTCCATTGACCACCATTCACGAGAACTTGTTAATTCAGAGAGGGTGGCTGCACATTGCTCGTAATATGCTTCTTCCTTGGTCTTAAATAGCTTACGGAAATACGAATTAGCTTCTATATATCTATAGACGTTCAGCCATCTGAAGGAAATCTTTCTCGCGGAAACACAGCTACTATCAAACCACTTTTGCGGTTTCTTTCCTCCAGTTGTAACTGCAACTGTTTTAATTGCGCTTACTACGCTATTAATCGTGGCCTGGGCATCCTCAAAGTGAGGAGCCTTATCGATTATATTTCTGAGAAACTGCTTATATCTTTCCGGTTGCTGTTTATTCCAATTTAATTTCGGAAGTAAATTTAATTCCTGCATATTAGTTTGGGTAAGTGCCGCATTACTTTTTAAACTAAGGCATAGTGGGAAGTGATCAGAATACATTTCACGAAGTACCTCAAACCTATTCAGATATGAAATTGTAGGGATTGTCGCCGCAACAAGGTCAATTATATAATTTCCATTTCGGTAAGCAAATGTTATTTCTCCCTCTCTATCCCCTTGCATATGTCCGTTTAACAATACTAACCCCATATCCTCACAATTTCACAATTTCCTTTCACATTAACAACTTTGTCTTTAGACCTTCGACTAAAAGATACCGATTAGTCATGACTTTCGTCAGAAGTTGCCTGAAGTTCTTCCACTCTTGTATTAATATCTCCTAATATAATAAATTTATCATGCTTCACATGCGCAACACATTCCGCCAATTCACTAAAATCTTCATCCCATTGACTACCATTTATATAAGCAAGAATGAGGAGTAATTCCTTCTTCTATCTTAACTACACATCTATTATTTATATAAGCATACGACAATGTACCAACACTGGCTGAACTTCTAACACCAAACAGGCAACCGCCTTTTGCTCTAGCATATTGGGCTGATCTAGAAGCACTATCCCAATTCAGTAAAAAGTTCGCAAAATATTTTTTGTAATCATGAAAATTACTTTCTGTAACGTGAGTCTCATATAAAAAGAAGACATCAAAAGTTGCTACAAAGTGAAAGAAGTATGGAAACATTAATTTATTTTTTAATCCACAAATATTATATGTTAATATTTTTAATTCCTTTTCTTTTGTAAATTCATTCCACCACTTCTACCATTTCACTTCCTACCCGACAGACGACGATTTCCTACAAATTTACGTTACTATTTCCATATTTTTAATACTATCTAGTAAGATATCAGATACAATTCTCTTTACATTAAGGTCTTTCCTATAAAATAGTTTTTAAAAAAAAAGTTGAACTGACTTCACAAAAAGCGCTAAAAAGGATAAAATAATTTTTAATTTTATATCTATTACGACATTTTGAAGTCGGTGCAAATCAAACAAACCAAACAACTACAACAAAAATATTTAATCGTCATTTCTTATGATCCCGTACATAAACGTTCAGTTAGTATTATGTATTATTTTCAATTGTGGTGCTGTAGTTGTTTTATTTGTTTAATTTGCACCGACTTCAAAATGTCGTAATAGATATAAAATTAAAAATTATTTTATCCTTTTTAGCGCTTTTTGTGTAGTCGGTTCAACTTTTTTTTTAAAAACTATGTTATTTTTCACTTTTTAGTGTCTTCGACTCTATACAATGAAGGAAGAACCATCCAAATCGGTCCACGAGTTAAAAGTTAGTTATAACCCCCTACCCCACCACCATTCCACTAAACTTTTTTTCTCATGGTATCAATCAAGGAACATACTCTACCGAACAGAAAAGGAATCATCGAAATCGGTCCACGAATTACGAAGTTACTACCCCTCCCCCTCCCCCATCACCACCATAGGACCAAATTACTCTCCTAATAGCAATGGGGGATCACACTCTATACAACAGCAAAAGAACCATCCAAATCGGTCCACGCGTTACAAAGATAGGTTCCAACCCCCTTCTCCCACCCCAACCACACCAACAATTTTTTTTCTCGTGGTATCAACCAGGGAGCATACTCTACCCAAAGGAAAAAGAAATATCCAAATCGGTCCACGCGTTACGATGTTAGACTACTCCTCCCCTCACCCAACCCCCTACCATGGGCCAAATTATTCTTCTATTAGCAATGGGTGATCACACTCTATACAACAGCAAAGGAACCATCCAAATCGGTCCACGTGTTACAAAGTTAGGTTCCACCCCCCCCCCCCCCCCCACACACCCCAGCAACATTTGTTTTCTCGTAGTATCAACCAAGCATCATATTCTACCCAATTGAAAAAGAATTATCCAAATCGGTCCACGCGTTACGAAGTTAGACTACCCCTCCCCCCCCACCCACACCTTTCACCATAGGACCACATTATTCTCCTATTAGCATTCGGGGATCATACTCTATACAACAGAAAAAGAACCATCGAAATCGGACCACGCGTTACAAAGTTAGGTTCCACCCCCACCCCCACCCCCATTCCTCCAAATTTTTTTTCTCCTGGTATCAACCACGGAACATACTCTACCCAACAGAAAAAGAATTATCCAAATCGGTCCACGCGTTACAAAGTTAGCCTATCCCTCCCCCCTCCCCCCACCCTAGGTCAAATTGTTTTCTCCTATTAGCAATGGGGGATCATACTCTGTACAACAAAAAAAGAACCATCCGAATCGGACCACGCGATACAAAGTTAGGTTCCACCCCCACCCCCACCCCCATTCCTCCAAATTTTTTTTCTCCTGGTATCAACCACGGAACATACTCTACCCAACAAAACAAGAATTATCAAAATCGGTCGGCGCGTAACGAAGTTATGCCCGGTTAGACATAAAAAAAAAAAAATACGCGTCGAACTTAGAACCTCTTTGTTTTTGGGAAGTCGGTTAAAAAATCACACAATTTCTCTAGACCACTTCTTCCATCGTGCATAATAGTACTACTTTCTATTTCAAATACTTTACCTCTTATTATCATTTTATCATCTCTTACCGAAATTCTTCTTTTGTCTGCATTATTTAAACTACTCCTGATCTTAAAGAGCAGCTTCCTCTTTCTCCATATATCCACTGGGTAATTTTTATCTACGAAGATTCTCGTACCCTTCAATTTTCTGCTAGCCTTAATCACTTTTACAGCTGACTTTTAGTTCAAACTCGACTTTAATTAAGGTACTTTGAGTATGATTTGTGGGGATTTTAAACACGCTTTGAATTTGTAGGGGAACAGGTAATTCCATGACTTCACTGCAAATTTTGCTTATAATCGCCTCTGCTTGTTCCCTCGCTTCCAGTTTGTCATGCATTTTAAATATTATTGTTTTTTTCCCTAGCCTTCATTTCAAGATGGTCCACTCTAAGTTGCAGCTGTTTTTCTTTCTCCATTAACTCGTTTACTGTAGCTTCCAATTTTGCATTTTGCACTTTCAGGTTCGCAATTTCGGTTGATAGAATTTGAAATTTCATTTTCATGGAGTATCTTAAAACGCAGCTACACCGTCCTAAATGGCGCACAAAGTCAACTTACCTTAAAGGGGAACTTGTCCTCATCAAGGAAGAAAACTTGCCACCATCCGCTTGGGCGTTGGGCGGAATTCAAGCAACATATCAAGGTCCAGATCAGTTGGAAGGAGTTGTCACAGTCAAGACTGCAAAAGGAGTACTACAGAGGCCAATCACAAAAATCTACCAGTGGATAATGGTTAAGAGTCCTATTAGGGGGGCAGTACGATTAATTTTGTAACCCACTATTGTCACTTAAATTCACTATATATAGCTTATTTTCCTTCGAAATCGTTGGATTGCTATTCCTGAAAACTAGATTGACATTTAATGTACCGCGATAAACTTGTATTACTGCAATTAATTGGAATTCATTTAATCACACTTGAATATATACCGTTTTCTACAATCAACATTTCATATATATATATGGTATATATATATATATATTTTTTTTTTTTTTGAGGAGGAAAATCTTCTAAAATACACCCGGAGACCCAGCTAGTGTGGGATTTGTACCCACTAAAAACCATCTCCACTTCGCGTCCGCATTACTTCAGTGTGGTGGCTGCCTACCTAACCTACCTACCTTTATAGGGTACTTAATTTCCTAGCTATACGTCAATGGCTACTTAAACTTATTTCTAATCTGGACTAAACCCGCCTTAGGTTTTTCTCCTTATTTTCAGTAATGTACTTCACTATTCTGTACATTATTGTCCATTTTTCTCATTCTGCAGTCAGACTCTTTGTCATATTGGCTGCACAGAATGCCTCTACCGTGTACTGACTGTACTCTCACTTCTCGCACATGAAAAGTGTGTGTTCGGCATCATCCGTTTCTCCACAGTACGGGCACTTATCCGTATCTGCCCTGTTTCTTCTGTACAAGGAAACGGAAACAGCCGTGACCAGAGAGTGCCTGGGTTAGGAAATGGTCCACCTCTCCGTAAGCTCTGTCGATCCATTTCTTGATGTTAGGTATCAGCCTAAGCGTCCATCTACCATGTTGGCCTCCTGTCCATCTTGTCTGCCAGATCCGCATCAGGCTTTCCCCAGCTCTTGATGCTCTTGGGCCGCCTATATTGGGCATGATGCTGGACAGTGCTGTTATTGTCCTCCCTGCTTAAAGCAGGACCTTGTCAAGAGTGTCTTGAGAAGGTCATCCTTTGGTCTATCCAGACACCTAGGTACCTGGTTTCTGGACTCGTCTTAACATCTTTACCTTGTATAGTAAAGTGTATCGGCACTATTTTTCCTTTTAGCAGTGAGCAGCACTGCTTCTGGTTTTTCGGCGCAATCTGGAGGTGCAGCCTGTCCTTCCAGTTCGCCACCCTCTGCAGCGCAGTGTTGACCCTGGTCATGACCATTGCTACGTCATCTGCAAACCCTATCAGGGTTACTCCTTCGGGTTGCTCTTTTTCCAGTAAGTCGTCATATAGAACGTTCCAAAGCATTGGGCCCAACACTGATCCTTGTGGGACACCGCTATTTATACTCATTTCTACCGTTCGCCCCTCTGCTTCTTGCACTATTTTTCTCTCAGAAAGGTAAGATGCGATGACAGCTATCAGGCTTTCGTTTACTTGTCGCTCTCTTAGTTCTTCAAGTATTATCTGCCACGAGGCGCTGTTGAAGGCGTTCTTAACGTCTATGGTGACCATTGCCCATAGCCGACGGTTTCGTGCTACGTAGGCATGCGCTTCTCCTGCTATCCTGAGGGCTTCCATTATGGCGTTGACGGTCTGTCGGCCTTCTCTGAAGCCGTACTGCCTTCTCAAAAGGTCTCCTGACTTCTTGAGCTCATCTTTGAGTCTTATTAGGATAAGTTGTTCGTACAATTTACCCTCAACGTCAAGCAAGCAGATTGGCCTGTATGATGCTGAAGCATCTATCGGCTTGTCTCCTTTTTAAAGCAGGACCAACGGTGCTTTTTTCCACTCTGTCGGGAATAACCCCTCGTTGGTAAGTCCATTGTAGACTTCTAGCACGTAGTTTGGTTTTAGAGTCTTCCAGCACGCCTTTTTGGCTTTTTTAATAACATCTTTTAACCTTTTCCTGCTGGTGTTCTATTCTTCCCATTTCCTCTGCCTTTCCACTGCTGAGCGTCTGGGACTTCTGGTATAGGACCTTCTGTCTCTCATGCACTTTCTTCGTAACTATGCAATGTCGTTATTACGCCAGTAGACCGGAGTTTTCCTGGTTTGTTCTCTCTTTCTAGTCATTGCTTGGTTACTGACGTGCTTCAGCATCTCCATGAAACCTGCCGCAGTAACTGTACTTCCGTCGTGGGGACGGTGCACTATCTCAACTTCTAGCTTTTGGTGGTCTAACTTCTTACGTTGCCACCCTTCAGTACTCCTACTTTTTGCTTTCCTGCCCGATTTTGCTGTTACGACCTCAAAGACTATGTGATTATGGTCGCTTAGTGATTCTGTGTCACTCACTTCCCAGTGCTGAATCATACTTTTGTCGTCTTCCGTGACCAGCGTCAGGTCTAGGATAGATGCATATCCTAGCGTTTGGAAAGTTGGCTTATCTCCGATGTTGGCGATAAGTAGCCCGTACTCAGCTATCCAGTCGGTGACAATTTGACCTCTTGAGCATTGAAGTCCCCTGCCACAATTGCGCTTTGCGCATTGGCTCTGATGCGCCTGCCAATGTCATTTAGACTAAACTCCAGCTCAGCAGTATCTCTGTTCCCCGAGAAGTAGCAGCTGTAGATGGTAAGTTCGAGGATTTTAATGGCAGCATCAGCTTCCTTATCCGATACCTAGTCAGTTCTACCTTTGATGGCTATTTTATTTGGCTCACTTACCAATATTACCCATACCCCTTTTTCTCTGCCTTTGGCTATTGCCATATGCAGGGCCAGGCGGCTCCGATTTGTGTTTATTTGTAGTATTTTCATACTACTTGCCTATGCCGTTACCCTTTTTAGGAACCCCGACCCCCTGATCCATGTTGTTTGGGCATCTGACATGCCCAGACTGGTGCCCCTCTTTTTCGTAATGCACACGGTATGGCTTGTTTGTGTAGCTGCCAGCCGTATGTCCCTCCTTGCCACATTTAAGGCACAGATGCTCTCTGTCCGGATCTTTGAATTGGGCTTTGATATGCCCGTGCAAATAACCCACCCAATTTTTAATTTGCCTACTTTAAGGAGCTTCAGAGCGAAATTTTCCGCCAACACCGATGTTACGTTCTGCCTCCCTTCGTAGGTTGCCCCCTGGGCGTTCAGCTCCACAGTCTCCGGGCTAACCCCAGCAGCGCTGCATATCGCCTCTCTTATTTCCTCTACAGTCCATATATATCTATTTATATAATAGTATATTTATTTTTAATAATGTTGGTTCAAAAATTATAGAACAAATAAACGCTTTATGGTGCTTTATATCTCAGTACCGTATCTGTTTTATCTTTTTTCTGAAAGAGTGCTATTTTAACTAGTATTTCTAGACACTTATAGTTCATGATTAAAACTAACAGTTATATTGGACTATTTATTTTTTCCGTTCGATGAAAACTGTTAAAAAGACCTTTTATTTTTTTCTGGCAAAAATAACTGGTCCATTTGAACTTTTATTTTTTCAGTCTGACGAAAACTGTTAAAAAGAACTTTTTTTCTGCCAAAAATAACTGGTACATTTGAACTTTTTTTTACAAAAAAAAATCGGTCCATTTTAGGCATTTTTACCAAATTTTCAGATGGTTCTCGAAAACGGTAAAAGTGCCAGCGTTTTTTTATATCTTAGAATGCGAAAAATGCTTTTAAAAATGCAAAAAAACGCTCGCATTCCTTTTCTGTTTTCGAGAAGCAATCTGAAATCTGGGTATTGCGTAGTTTTTTGGTTCAGCAAATAGTTTGGTGATACAAAAAAATAAAAAAGTTCCAAGTCGTTTTTTGTAAAATTTTGCAAACTTTTGAAAAAAAGTGTATCTAAAATAGACCGCTTTTTGTCCTATTTTATTCTGAAAGAACGGGAAATTTTCCATAAAAAATGTGTATGGAAATCGCAATTACTTATTTCAGTCCGGAGCTATAAATAAGAGAAGAAACTCGTGATTTTTCAATAATCCTCGGTTTTTGCAATTTAAAAAAAAGTATAACTCGAAAACGAGGTGCTAATCGAGCTAAACTTGTTTTTACTGACACTTCATTGTCTTCAAAAATATAAACAAAAAACACGTCATGCTCACTTGAAAAGAATCCACCATATATATATATATATATATATATATATATATATATATATATATATATATATATATATATATATATATATATATATATATATATACAGGGTGTAACGTTTCTAAAGGTCAATACGAGTAGAAATGATAGCTCTCGCCTAGACAAACAAAAAATTGTATAGCAGGGGGGGGGGGGGGGGGGGGGGATCTTAACCGTTTGGGAGTTACAGGGTGATTCATAAATTTCAGTTTTTCATGGTATGTACATTACTCTTTTATTTTTATCTTTTGATCTACCCAACACAGCGACATCAAACAAACCCTACAAAAACTACTATCCGAATTACCATTCCAAAATTGTCAGCAATTTTCATATAACTCATACCATTACAGGTAAAGTCACAACAGTTTGCAATTACCTAAATTTCAGCATTTTCACACATTTTCTCCGAAATTCATGTAAATAGTATACCTCTTTTTTATTTTTATTGCATTGCAAACCTTATTATCTTTTCAAAAAGGTGCAACATGGCATGGTAGACAAAGGATTAGAAAAACCGCATCCTTAGAAATCCCTAACTAGCTAATTATTTTATTGCACTTTAGGTAGGAAATTCTTTAGATAAACAACATTTTTAAGATAAAGGGTCAAAAATGTTTATTTTGGGTTAGCAGGTAATTAATTTTAATAATTGCTGCGAAAAAGTTATAAAATCGTTATTGTAATTTTAGTTAGCCAGAATTCACACCCTTGTATCCTGGCGTTCTGTTGCTCATATCTGATGGATATTTTGCTATAAGAAAGGGTCAGTCAGCAAGAATACCTATCATAGTTGAAAAACAAATCAATAAGTACGGGTGTTTTCAAGCAAAAATTATTAAAAAATGGTAGAATTTACTTTTGAGGACTACGCGGATATTATTTACATTTATGGTGTAGAAGACGGAAACGACAGAGCGGCTGGTATTGGAATATCAAAGGAGATTCCCTAATCGGCGAGCACCACAAAGAGGGGTATTAACACGGACTGTCCGAAGGTTAAGGAAAACAGGTAGTGTAACTTCACACGACTGAGAGACACGATCCGAAACTTAGGGAACTTTTGCCGACATCGAGCAGCAAATAATCACCATCGTGAGGCAAGACCCTGAGACGAGCACGAAACGAGTCTTAAGACGATTAGGAGTGTCCTCATGTTAGTTTTGGAGGGTTCTTTATCGAGAGGGATTACGTCCATATCACCATCACTCAGTCCAAGAACTGCTGGGAAGAGAATCCGAGAGAAGACTGAAATTTATTACTTGGCTCCTGGAATGCGACATTGACGACGGGGCGTTTCTGGACCGAATTCTGTGCACGAATGAATCTCAGTTCACCAGTGATGGTATCACGAACTTCCATAACCTCTATACCTGGTCGAAAACTAACCTGCGCAGGACAAAGATGCCCTCATTTCAGCAGAGGTTCAGTATCAATATATGGATTGGTATCATCGGCAGAATTTGGTAGAACCATTCATTTGCCGCAAGTGCTCAGAAATCAAATTTATGCGACTTTTTGAAGAACACACTGCCAGATCTAATAGAGGACATGCCTGTACATAATCAAACGGACTTGTTTTACCAACACGATGGAACACGAGAGCATACTGCTAACATTGTGAAGGCAATACCAAGTGAAAAAATTCCTAACCGCTGGATTGGACGAGGTGCACCGATTCCTTGGACTGCTAGACGTCCAGACCTTACCTCATAGGACTTATGGGGAGCAATAAAGTATGAAGTTTATTTAAGCCCTGTAAACACTACAGAGGATTTAGGTAGCAGAATTGGGAATGCAGCAACGAAAATACGGGAGAGGCTGGATGCAATGCGCGTTAAAGAGGGACTTGGAAGGAGATTGTTTGCTTCCAAAGTGGGGGTGGACATTTTGAACAGCTTTTGTAAGTTACTAAAATTAATTGTAATACATTTTGAATTCAATAAAAAGAATTTTAGAGTTAATATAGATTTTCAAATATTTCCCGATAAGTTTTCTACTTATAAACTTCTACACCCTTTGGGAATGTTGTACCTCTTTGGAATAGTAGTTTTTGGGCAATTCAATAAAAATAAAAAACAGATGTACTAATTACATGAGTTTCGGAGAAAATTTGGGAATATGCCGAATTTTAGGTAATCTCAAACCATTTTTTTCAATTTTGGAAGTGACTGCACCTGCAATGGAACTTTGGAGAGGTCTTTGGAATAGTAGTTTTTTTAGTCTCTTTTATGCCGGACTAGTCAAAGAAATAGAGAAAGTCGAAAGGGATTAGCTAATCATCAAATTACCACACAATTGCGTGAGACTTGAACCTGATTGACGCAAATTGACACTGTACTTCCCGAAAGCCTCAAAATTGTATATTACGTATGAATCATTACTTTAATTAATCCATAAATTCTCACTATAAAAAACGATAGGTTTGTGTAATCCTGCATTAGTAAGCTAAATCTATTTAGCATTAGGCCTCTTGTAATACTTCCATCATGGAGACAATATAATAAATGGTTATCTGAGTTCACAATAATAAAATTGTAAATTAAATTCACAAGAGAACAATGAATGCAATGAAAATATGTTATCTTCTATTGAAATGGTCTCAATTTCACAGTTTATGTATGCATTAATTCCGGTACAAAAGAAAAATTTAAAATTGGACTTTTGGAGGTGGCGAGTCCGAAATTCTGATCTATTCAGTCGGTGGGTATAATTTCCAACAATTAATATGTGATTTAGTAAATGTTCTTTGTTCGAGGATTAAGGATAGAACTTAATTTGGGTTCACTATAATTCATTCACAGAACGTATGCAGTTTTTCGTAATATGATCATAATACACAGTTTATTTAAAATATACCTTTCATATACGCTTCCAGTGAGTTTTTGTTTCAATATAAATATGTTCGTATTTCCCAAAAAATCCCTCGCCAGTATCCAAGTTTTCCTCCGAAACAAACATAAATTAATTTAATAAATAACACAAATCAATTGCAAACATATTTCTCACCTAATTATGTTCCCAACAGCATCCACTTGAGAAGTTCGATGTCTTCTATCTAATATCCATCATAGTCAATGTCCAATTTATCCGGCCCTAAAAAATAACAAACAAATGCAAATAATCAAAGTTTTCTGATATGTGTTTATAAAACTTACCTAATTACAATTATTTAATTCCTGCAGTCATCCGACCACATCAAAACAAATAAATTTTTGACAACAACATGGCAGATGTCAAGTTTCCAATTCGACAAGGCACAGAATTTCGACGCTACAATCTGCAGATCTTACCCCATTGGAGTTTTTCGTATGGGGAAAAATGAAGGACAAAAGTTTGCTCTAGGTCATTTAACAATAGAGACGAATTTGTATTGCAGAATTGGGACTGTGACGTAAAAAATAGCCGAGAAGATGGCTACAATATACTTTAAATAGGGAATTAGAAAGAAGTTATTAGAATTCATCAAAAGTGGCGGAGGGCATTTCGAAAAAATTTTGTAACATGATAATATTAAATGTAATAAGTCTTGAATTCAATGAAAAACAGTTTAGGCTTAATTTGAGTTCAATTTCTTTAAATTGCAGATTCTTATAATATTCCCAAACGATTTTCTACGTAGAAATTTCTACATCCTTTCTCTTGCTGGCAAGTACCATTTTGGAAAGGTAATAATATTGGAAATTTAATAAATAAAAAACAGGTGTATTAATTATATGAAGTTCATGGAAAGTTTTGGAAAATGCTAAATTTTAGGTAATCGAAAAACATTTTTTTTTCACTTTTGGAAGTGATTGTACCTGCAATGGTAAGAGTTAGATAAACGCATTTCATCATTTTAGAAAAATCAATGGAATAGTAGTTTAATGGCGTTTGTCTGATGTCGCTGTATTGAGTAGATCAAAAGATAAAATTACAAGAGTAATGTGCATACCATGAAAGTTGCAACCTGTAACTCCCAAACAATTGAGATTGCCCAAAACCCTGCTATACAATTTATTTTATGTTAGGTTGGCACACCAGATCTGAAACACCCTGTATATTTATCTTCAGGATTACAATCGGAGCTGTGGTTTAAACGACATAACAACAAAGGTTTGTTTACAATAACAGCTTATGTTTTATTTCGTCATTTCTTATTAATCTATGCAACTTTAGCAATAACACGTGAAACATTGTTTCTTTGCCGCCTTTAGTTTCTTGCTTGACAGTGGCCACTAATATATCAAAGTACTAGACTGCATATGATTGCAGCGTAAGAGAAACCAATTTAATCGAAGGTGAACAATTTTTCTCAGCGACCGCGTTTAAACAATATTTTTGTAAAAATATCTGTACTTGATAGCAGAGTAAGTGTTAAAGGTACATTTATCAAAATCAGTTAAAAGACACATTTCAATTTTATTGCAAAGTAATCATGTTAAATTCCACTACTTCTTCCACTACTTCTCTTCAAAATGTCATAAATGTCCTTAAGAATGCAAAATACAAACACATGTTGCTATAGTGACATCTAAATATTTTGTTTCAAGACATTGGTTGCTTAAACTGCGAAAGTACTGAGCTTGTTTCATTGTTTGGTCGGTATTTGATTTTGAATGTAAATGTTTTAGATGTTTGTTTATATTTACATATAGAATTCTTTTGGCATTTGTTTATGGCTGGGAAATAATACAGGTGTATTAATTATATGACGTTCATGGAAAATTTTGGAAAATGCTAAATATTAGGTAATCGAAAAACATTTTTTTTTCACTTTTGGAAGTGATTGTACCTGCAATGGTGGGAGTTAGATAAACGCATTTCATCATTTTAGAAAAATCAATGGAATAGTAGTTTTATGGCATTTGTCTGATGTCGCTGTATTGAGTAGATCAAAATATAAAATTAAAAGAGTAATGTGCATAACATAAAAGTTGCAACCTGTAACTCCTTAATATGATCATATCATGAAAATAATTATGCTTGTTCTGACAAGTAGAAAATTAGTTTATTGATTTTTTCTCAAAATTCGCCTCCTTTTCGCTATATACTACTTAATTGCCGTCTATTTGTCAGTGGCTGTACCAAACTAGAGATAAAAGTCTTGGCTGTAGTGAGTAAAGGGGGCAACAGCTTAATTTAATTGTTTTTTCATTGACCTTTATTCCCTATGATTTATTCACTAAACTAATATAAAACATCAAATGGTTTAGAATAAGATTAGATGGTAAAATAAGAGCTAACTAAAGCCCACACTACTACTAGAATGGGAGTTTTGCCATTCGTTAATCTTTTAATCCGGATTTTTGCAAACTAAGTTTTTTATTCCTTTCGCTCAGGTTACAGATCCACGTAGTTAATCTCAACAGAAAATCAACAGCCTCATTATTTTAATCTTAAAGAATTTTTTTGGATTTAAAGTCATAAGACGATTTCCTATTACATGTATGTTCCTTGTTTTATCATTGTAATAATCGGTTGAGTGCCTTAGAAATGTGTAGCCGCAAAGAATGGGAAATAAACTGCAAAAATTAGCAATGGAAAATAAGTCAATACTAAAAGTATTAATGCTTTTAATAAAAACTCTTAAAGGTGATTAAAACGCGATTATTATTTCGTTAAAAGTAAGAAATTTTCTTGTAATTTGGTTAATTTTGTCATTAAAACTTGTGTTATATTTTTGAAATTTTCGGATTTCGACTGAGTTGTTAAAAAATTGGCAAATTTAAAGTTTTAATAACAGCAAAACCGGTGAATATTTCAAGGATGTGTGAAAATGGAAAAGCATGCATGCTAATAGGAAATATTTTTTATAGATATTTATGTTGTTTACAGAAAAATTTAATTATGTAACGAAGACTAAAGTATCTGAAACCTGCAACGTAAATAAAAGGAAACAGAGAACTGAATTCTTTATAAGAACTCGTTCTATCGGCTCAATTTCTTAGTGAGAAATGTTGCCTTACTGATGTTGTTTTCGCTTGTATTTTGGATTGCATCCGAACCAAAAACCTTTCAAAGTTATTAGTTTAAAACGAGTCCGATTTTTTTACTTTCGTTTGTACAGAATCTTCAAATTCGTTTGGCAACTTTTAAGTGAAATTTCAAAAATATGGCAAAAGCTCTTTCAACCGAAGATAAATTCCTGCACAAATTAATTATCCTTTTCCTTTTTAAATAATAATGTTACTACTGCAAATTTCCCAAGCGTGCCAATAATTTCGAGAAACAGCTTAAACCTGAGCTTATTGAAGCGAATTCCTTTTGAAATTAGTAGAATTTCGGAAGATTTAAAGATAGTTACAACGCAGGCGTAATAAAAGTAAGACTCATGGTCTACTCCACTCACGTAAATTCAAAAGCTTTTATTACTTTAAAAAAAGCATTTTAGGTACTAAGAACTTCATGCTGCTCTTTTTAACCGACTTCCCAAAAACAAAGAGGTTGTAAGTTCGACGCGTATGTTTTTTGTTGGGCATAACTTCGTAACGCGTCGACCGATTTTGATGATTCTTTTTTTTTGGGTAGAGAATGTTTACCGATTCGTGCAATGTCAAAAAAATTTTTGGCAGGGTGGGGGTGGGGGTGAAACCTAACTTTGTAACGCGTAGTCCGATTTGGATGGTACTTTTTTTGTTGTACAGAGTATGGTCCCCCATTGCTAATAGGAGAAAAAACTTTGGTCTAGGGTGGGGGAGGGGAGGAAGGGGTAGTCTAACTTTGTAACGCGTGGACCGATTTGCATAATTTAACTAACTTCGTAACGCGTGAACCCATTTCGATGATTCCTTTTCTGTTCGGTAGAGTATGTTCCTTGATTGATACCATGAGAAAAAAAGTTTAGTGGAATGGTGGTGGGGTAGGGGGTTAAAACTAACTTTTAACGCGTGGACCGATTTGGATGGTTCTTTCTTCGTTGTATAGAGTCGGAGACACTAAAAAGTGAAAAATAAAATAGTTTTTTAAAAAAAAGTTGAACCGACTTCACAAAAATCGCTAAAAAGCATAAAATAATTTTTAATTTTATATCTATTACGACATTTTGAAGCCGGTGAAAATTAAACAAATAAAACAACTACAGAACCACAATTGAAAATAATACATAATACTACCTGAACGTTTCAGCTTACGGGATCATAAGAAATGACGATTAAATATTTTTATTGTAGTTGTTTGGTTTGTTTGATTTACACCGACTTCAAAATGTTGTAATAGATATAAAATTAAAAATTATTTTATGCTTTTCAGCGCCTTTTGTGAAGTCGGTGCAACTTTTTTTTAAACTATTTTATTTATTAAATATTGTTTTAGGCTTTCATTTTAATACTGAACGAGCACAGCTATTTTTACTTACCCACGTATTGAAATTTTATACAGTGCACATCTCCCTCTAGTTTATTTATTCTAAGGCCTTAATAACGATTGAAAATGTCAACTAACAATTAGCATCTACTTAGCTAGGTGAATCTGAACTGAGCCCTAGGAATCTGTAATAAATTAATTGTAATCCGAGTCTGACCTTAACTTTCGCTTCAAACGAGTACTTTGACGACACTTTTATGTATATTTACACTCACAACTTACAAAATATTTTAATTCATGTACTTACATTAATAACTTTTAATTGAACCACCATTTTGCTATTAAATATATTAAAGTTCTACTTTTCTTAAGTCATCCGACAAAACAAAATATTTGGACATAACAGATGGACACAAGAAAAGCTAATGCCAACTTAATTAGAGCAACTGTCTGCTGAATTTCTCAGCAACATATAGATAGAATTAAATTAAATATATAAAATAAAAATAAACTATTTCACTTCCGGCCATTCGGAAAATGTCTCTTGAAAGTTTGTTAATCTGAAATATATCTTAAAATCTCGTATTTCCTTCAGCTGAACACCGTTTACTTAAAAACAAATGTTCTTTGAAAGTGCCTATAATTGAGGTCAGAGAAGTTAAATTTATGTCACAAACTCTTTAGATACCACGAATTATTAGTTCTTCGAAGGCAACATTTGGAATAAGCTCTTATGTCCAAGAAAATGTTAATTAAAGAGTTTTACCTTTTATACGAATAAGGAACCAATTACTCGTCAATTTGACAAATTTTAATAAATAAACTTTCAAAGTAGTCGGATTCAAATACACATACGAAACAAAGTTCATAGGGATGAGGTATACTATGTTATAAAATATTAATTTTATTTATACCAATGCACTTCATAAAAAATTCTTCAGATTTAAAAATAATAATAGTTTATTGACAAATTCATAAAGTCAAACTAAACCATACTCTAAACTACGCCATTGTCAGCGAGATTGTCTTCCAGGATTGTTATTATAACAATATAAAAAAGAACTAATGACTTAAAGGTAGAATTCAAAGGTAAATAAAACATCTAAGCCGTAGCTAATGAGTAGCAGTTATGTTGTTAAATCATATACCTCCTATACTTCCAGGCTTTCTCAAAAATCACAAAAAGTTGTAAATTTGTTAAGTATCTTTCTGCGAGGAAAATTTCGAAATTGTCCTACCTTTGCTATATAAAACTTAACTTGCGCACATTTGCTAACCCTTACCCCAATGAAAAGGTGAATTTTAGTTATAACTAAAAACTTGGCGAAAGAGCCGCCTGCCTATGAATTCATAACTCCACTCTTTTGCTTTTAGCTGTATGTGTTTATGTTGAGGAATAAGCTTTATATCTCAATGCCATAATTTCCAGGAGCTTTGAATCCAACTAGACAGAGGTAACCATTTGAAAGCTAATGTTTCGCAGTCAACAAGTTTTCCTCTAGGTGATTACAGGTGATATATTTTCTTGCAAATCAATCGGTTTAATGTTTTTTAAAGTTAGTCTACTTTTTAAGTTATATATTAAACTCTGAAGGATTTGCGCAAATTTTCGCTTCAAAGAACTTATGTGGGGTGGTAAGTAAAGATTTTGTGACATAAACTTAATTTTTCTGTGTCCAGAATTACGGCCATTTTGCATGAACCTTTGTTTTTTATAACTTAAACTGGGTTCAGCTTTAAAAAATACGAGTTTTGAAAGTACAATTAATTAATTAATAATCCTTCAGGGGATATATGGAAAACAATTGCCTTTTTTATATTTTCGTTTGCCCCAAGGTGGAATAGCTCATTGCCGATTTAGTTAAATTTGAATTTATTTAGTTTTCATGTTGCTGGAAAATTCAGCAAACATATGGTCGGACCAGTACCTTTTTTTATGTCCGTCTGCAAATAATTTGTTCTATCAGTCGTATGACTTCGGAAAACTAAAAATTTAACATTTTCAGTAGAAAAACGGTAGTTCAATTTTAAGTAAATATTATTAGTAGATTGACTAATAATTCATTTAAGTTTCGAGTGTATATTTTATTTTGATAATGGCATTTCAAGAATTGACTTTGGTGAGCTTTTCCTTGGATAAAATTTTGTAATCGTCTTGTTGAAACTCCTGATTTGAGGGTTTTATTGATTAAATAAGTGAAAAAAGCTTTTCAAGATATTTAATGCATTTGTCAACAACTGGATAAACTTTTTTTTTTAATTCTGTTGATGTTGGATTGAAACTGGAAATGTGTAACTTCTGGATAAGTAAAACTTAATATAAATACTGTTTCATGCAAAATTACAATTTTTCTAAATCCTTTATTATAAAAATGTATCTTAAAAATAAAAAGTTTACTCTAAAAAAATTTACTATACAAAAGCGATTTCAAATCAAATCAAATTTAGTAGCATTTGTCGCGAATTTGTTTTCCTTAAAAAATAAGTCGAGCTTATAAAGACCATTATTTTGTCCAAAAACTGAGGTGCAAAATGTAAAATTCCGGCATATTACCAATCAGTATCAGTACTTAAAAAATCTGGCTCGGCAAAAACTACACTCTCTTGCACTTGAAATTCAATTTAGTTTATCTGTTTTAGATAATTATTGGCCAAGATGTATTAGGGACCAAGAACCACTTTTTTAAGGACCTTTGCACAGATTCCTATAATTTCTAGAATTAAATCTGGTAACAATGCAAATACGTCAGAAAAGTTCATAACAAATTTGTTTTTTTTCGTTGCTTAAATTATTATTATTTGCATTTTTGAATTCGAGAGTGCAGACTCATGGAAGAAAGTCGTCAATTTTTTATATTACTCAGAGAAGAAAGTCGTAATTTTCTTAAATGTGTTATTATCAAAAGAAAAATATTTCGGCTTAATCCTTTTGCAAAGTTAAAATAAAAATTATTTCAAAGCAAAAGTAATAATTAAATTGAAAAAGTGATCATTACGAAAGTGAAGAGTTTAAACAAAGAAATTAAATTGTTCCGTATTTACAAGAAATTATTACAAACGATCCGAAATAAATATCTCCAGAAAATAGTATAGAGAGGCTAAGTCCGAATAAATTCAACCTAAATCTGATCCAATTGTATCATGAACGTAGTTGGATGCTCTATAACAAACACAATTCAAACATAATTTCATCGATTTGGCAGAATTATGACTTTTCATCTGAAAAATATAAATCACACAAACCTCGCGTATAATCGGTTTGAGAAGATAATAAATTATTTAAGTAGTGTTTAACTTGTAGTGATTTCAAAACTTGTATTTTTAGTGGCAACAAAATTGTTCCCTTTTGAAAAACCGACATAAGCCAACACAACTCCTTAGAGTTTATGGCTTAAAAATTCATCAACAAGAAAAGGTAAAAATTACAAACGGAATACTTATTGTAAAAAACGAATCAAATAAGTAATTTTATAATATTATTTTCGAATTTGTTGAAAGAAACCGATAAAAATAGTGGTTTATCTCATATGCTGAAACTGTGTGAGAAACAAAATATATATGGCCTACAGAATTAAGCAATCGGTTGTCATTTATTTATCACTTCCTGATTTCTAATATAACTCTTTATTTTTTAAGCTCGTGCTAAATTATTAATTAAGTTTAACATCTTGTGCATAAAAAACGCAATTGAAGTAACCATAACCTCGATTCCATTTTGGCCTCATTCTCTTTCATTTTAGGAGATTTTATCCTGTTAAAGAAAGGAGACTTACAAAGCAGCTGCGTCGAATAATACAAACTTAGCAAAGGAGACACAGCAAAGGATTTCCTCCAATAATCATAATGTGGCTTAATAAAGAAGAATCATTTTTACTGCCAGGAACACATTTATTCTATTTTAAAATCTTAAACTGCTTCAGGACAAATCCTAAGAGTTCTCGTTAAAAGCTCGTTTCTCGTTAACAGGAAAAAGCAAAAATCTCAGATGGAATGCTTATAGCACGAAAATCAGATAAGTATTTTCATAAAATTTTTGAATTTGTGAAAATCAGACAAACAAACAAAAATAGTGGTTTATTTTATATGCTTAAACTGCGAAAGAAACAAAATATATTTCGCCTATAGAAATAAGAGATCAATTTGCCTTTATATATAACTTGTGTATTTATAATGCAACTCTGCATCTTTAATTCTCGTATCAAAACAATTAATTCAATTTAACAACTTGTGCATAAAAAATTCAAATTAAGGTGAAATTTTGCTGTATTCGGCATAACCTCTATGTTAACTTGTCCTGATTTTGAACCGACTTCCCAAAAACAAAGAGGTTCTAAGTTCGACGCGTATTTTTTTTTATTATTATTTTTTTTATTTATTTATTTTTTTTTTATGTCTGACCGGGCATAACTTCGTAACGCGTTGACCGATTTTGATAATTCTTTTTTTGTTGGATAGAGTATGTTCACCGATTGGTACCATGTCAAAAAAATTTTTGGTAGGGTTGGGGGTGGGGGTGAAACCTAACTTTGTAACGCGTGGTCCGATTTGGATGGTTCTTTTTTTGTTGCACAGAGTATGATCCCCCATTGCTAATAGGAAAAAAAAATTTGGTCTAAGGTGGGGGGAGGGGGAGAGGGGTAGTCTAACTTTGTAACGCGTCGACCTATTTGGATAATTCTTTTTCTGTTCGGTAGAGTATGTTCCGTGGTTGATACCAGGTGAAAAAAATTTTGGGGCGGAGTGGGGTGGGGGTGGGGGTGGAACCTAACTTTGTAACGCGTGGTCCGATTTCGATGGTTCTTTTTCTGTTGTATAGAGTATGATCCCCCATTGCTAATAGGAAAATAATTTGGTCCTATTGTGAAAGGAGTGGGTGGGGGGGGAGGGGTAGTCTAACTTCGTAACGCGTGGACCGATTTGGATAATTCTTTTTCTATTGAGTAGAATATGATCCTAGGTTGATACTACGAGAAAACAAATGTTGCTGGGTGGGGGGGGGGGTGGAGGGTGGAACCGAACTTTGTAACACGTGGACCGATTTGGATGGTTCTTTTGTTGTTGTATAGAGTGTGATGCCCATTGCTAATAGGAGAATAATCTGGTCCTATGAGGGTGGTGTGGGGGGGAGGGGTAGTAACTTCGTAACGCGTGGACCGATTTCGATGATTCCTTTTCTGTTTGGTAGAGTATGTTCCTTGATTGATACCATGAGAAAAAAAGTTTAGTGGAATGGGGGTGGGGTAGGGGGTTAAAACTAACTTTTAACGCGTGGTCCGATTTTGATGGTTCTTTCTTCGTTGTATAGAGTCGAAGACACTAAAAAGTGAAAAATAAAATAGTCTTTAAAAAAAAGTTGAACCGACTTCACAAAAAGCGCTAAAAAGCATAAAATAATTTTTAATTTTATATCTTTTACGACATTTTGAAGTCGGTGCAAATTAAACAAATAAAACAACTACAGAACCACAATTGAAAATAATACATAATACTACCTGAACGATTCAGCTTACGGGATCATAAGAAATGACGATTAAATAGTTTTGTTGTAGTTGTTTGGTTTGCACCGACTTCAAAATGTCGTAATAGATATAAAATTAAAAATTATTTTATGCTTTTTAGCGCTTTTTGTGAAGTCGGTTCAACTTTTTTTTATAAACTATTTTTTAAGTGCTGTGATCCTGTTAAAGAAAGTAGCCTCACGCAGCAGTAAAAGTCAGGAATCTAAACTGATTTCTGAATTATAAGATGATTGGGGTTTATAGGGAAAAACACTTCTACTAGTGGTATTTCTATTTTCGTGAAAATTTGTATTTTATGTAGCAACACATTATTCCGCCCAGTTAACAATTCCTTTAAGGTTAGTACAGTAAATAAAAAAGCCAAAGAAAACTTTATATTCAAACAAGTTAATGTTACGGAAAATATTTGACTTATTCCTTACCGAATTGGCTCCTCACTCAGAATTTTGAAAATTGTTTTTAGCCGACTTACAAAACCAAAGAGGTTCTAAGTTCCATACGTATTTTATTTTTATTTATTTATTTTTTTATGTATGACCGAGCATAATTTTGTAACGCGTGGACAGATTTTGGTGATTTTTTCTTTGTTGGGTAGAGTATGTTCTCCGATTGGTACCATGTAAAAATAAAATTTGGTGGGGTTGCGATGGGGTAAGGGGGGGGACCTAACATCGTAAAGCATGGACCGTAGTGGGTGCGGGTGGAGGGGTAGTCTAAATTCGTAAAATGTGGACCAATTTGGGTAATTCTTCTTTTGATGTGTAAAATATGTAGCCCCACTGATACGACGATGAAAATTTATATGGAATATGGAAATATATTTAGAAGATTCCTTTTTGTTGTGTATATTATGATCCCCCATTGCTATTCTATGGAAAAATGTTGGCCTAAATCATTATAGATTTATTTATATTAGATTAAGATAGAGTATTTGTTTGTGTTCTGACAAAAATTGTGGCTTATGGCGAGAGCTGGAGGATGAGCGGCGTCTAGCTTAATAAGGCTTATACCGATTTTGATGCTGTTGTACAGAATACGTTTCCTGATTGTTAAATGACAACAATTTTGTACATAGAGTGAATACGATGATTCTCTGACAACGATAATTCTCTCTTGCTGTTTAGAGTGCGCACTAGGGTCATGTTTAGAATTTTCTAAGGTGAGGGTACTAAAGGGTGCCCGTGCTTATTTCATAATATGTTGCTGGATTTCTATAAATTTGTTACTGCACTACCTCTGCAACTTTTTAAATTGCTTTATTCTTACGATCAGTATTCTTCGAGTCGTATATATGAAGACACTATAAAGTAAAAAATAAAATAGTTTTAAAAAAAATTTGAACCGATTTGAAAACAACTACCCAACCACAGCTACAGTTTCAGTTAACATATTGTGTGCGCATATATTGAGGATTCTAAAAAAAACATCTCAAAATAAAAGTGTTAGATAAATTTCAAAGAGACATATCTCAAATATTGCTTAAGTTAAATTCAGAAATTTATTTTTAGTTTATCCGTGGATAGATAACAAAATCAGCCCCTCGGGACTTTGTATAAAACTTAAGTTTTTTAGCTTCTAAATACAGTCTCACTACAGCACTTTCATTTAGAATTTTCTAAAAATTAAAATTAATTTTGTACTATTAGTAATAAGGCCTCTCAAATATTGCTTTAGATAAATTCAGAAATTAAAATGTATGACTTTAAATTCAGTACTTAGGCCTCTCAGAGATATATCTCAAATAATGCTTTCGGTAAATTCAGAAATTGATTTTTAGATCATCCGTTGATAGATATAAAAATCAGTAGCTCAGGGTTTAATATAAAAGTTAAGATTTTTTACTTTTGAACACAGTATCTATGATTTGCAAAATATCTTTCAAAACCAGACAATTAATTTTTGGAATTTCACAATAAAGTATCTTAGAAACACAGGAATAATACTTCAGAAAATTTATTATGTTATTCTACAACACATGCCAAGCACTTTCATTTAGAATTTTGTAAAATAAAATCTTTTACTATCACTATTTAGGCCTCTCACAGAAATATCTCAAATATTGCTGTAATAAATTCAGAAATTTATTTTTAATTTATATATATATATATATATATAAAAATATGTATATAAAAATCAGTCCCTCAGGATTTTGTTTAAAACTTAATGTTTTTGCTTCTGGGCACAGTCACTAAGATTTGCAAAAATTGTTGAAAAGCAGGCAATTAATTTTCTGAGTTTTACTATGAAGTATCTTAGACACACAGGAATAACACAAATTTATTGAGTTAGCCTCAAACATTTCCAAGCACTTTCATTTAGAATTTTGTAAAAATTAAAATGTTTATCTCTACATTCCGTATTTAGTAGTCTCAGAAATATATCTCAGATAATGCTTTAGATAAATTCAAAAATTGTATTTTAGATTACCCGCGGATATATAGGGAAGAGTTGTTGAAAAGTAGGCAACTAGTTGTCGGGATTTTACAGTAAAATATTCTAGATAAACAGGAATAACACTTCAATAAATTTATTTAGTTAGCTTATAAAACTTTCCAAGAACTTTTATTTAGAATTCTGTAAAAATTTAAAATGTTTATCTTTACATTCCGTATTTAGGAGTCTCAGAGATATATCTCAAATCATGCATTGGAGAAATTCAGATATCGATTTTTACATAGGTTATCCGCGGATATATCGGAACAATTTTTTGATAACTAGGCAATCAATTTTCGGAATTTTACATTAAATTATCTAAGAAACACAGGTATAACACTTCAGTAAACGACAATGCCGGTTTTTGTATGGAAGCTGGCGTTCTTTTGTTTTGGCGCGGCCATTGACCAAACACTGATAGTTTACTTTAGAGTAGTGAAACAAACACGACTTGTTATGACATATTTATCTCTAAACTCATTCTGATTGAAGTTATGAAGATATGAAGTTTCAAATACTAAAATTTTTGTGCTACGCGATTTTCAGGTACCTTCCTTAATTAAGGACCTAACAGAGTCAAAGCCATCGAGGGCGTCATCCGAATATCTTTACACCGCCCTGAATAGGGATTCTAAATCAGTAAGGGTACCTGCAAATGGTGTAGTGTAATACTTGCTGAATAATTGTCACAAGGTTATTGACTACAAACCGTTGTTGTGGAAACTTTTCGGGATTTTATCTCTTTTAAGCCATTGTTCGTTACAGGTTTGGTGTTTTCTGCTCCACCACTTCATCGGGTGACCTAAATAATATCTAGGTGGTTGAGGCACACGCACCCAGTTCATGGTTCTTTTAGTCCAGGGGCAGTAGATGTTCTGTAATTTTTTTTAATAACTAAGTTATATATGGTTTTGGTGATTGATTATATTAACTCATTGATTATTTATTATATTTTTGATTATATTATCTTATTATAGTTTCATACACTATTACAATTCTTCATCACTGGACTCGTCTGCTTCGTTCTCGATACCATGTCGTATTATGACTTTGTCTAGTAACATAGCGGGTGGGGTTAGGTTTTTCTGATGTCTTCCTCACCCCAAATACCATCATATTAACATGAAGTAGGAACAGCATCCAAGCGTTCATTTGCCAACAATGCAGCTACAATAATGCGAATGTATAGCATGTCTGCCTTGCCTTCCTCCTTCTATCAAAATATAAGTATAATATATTTTAGACTATCTATAACGGGACTGTTTTCGCCCTCCAAATAGCGATGAACTAGTGGCTGTAATATTATACAGTCTGAGACGTATGTCCCGTTTTCTTTTACGTGCTCTTCGTCCTGTTCGGCCTGTTTCAATTGATATGTCTTAAGGTCTACAAATCCGATCTCCATTAGCGATCTGAAAAATAACAACTTATAAATAATATGGGCCTGCATGCATTTTATTAATACACTAGCTGCACACCCAACCGACTTTAATCAAACTTATCGCAGTAAGTAAGAGACTCTACATCATTTATTGGTGATTCATGGCACTATCTAAACGTTTTAAGTCGTTGACTTATTGTCGATGTGAATTATTATGCATTTGGCTATTTACATACCTGTCTGGTGTTCCTGACTTTTTGCAAATAACCTATTATGAATGAGTGCAGTTGAACATATTCTGGAATCAAAAAATTTGATCTACGGAGCCGTTTGTTACCTCGATTTAGACTATACTGGCATGAAATACATGGTCTCCTCTCCATTTTTCCTCCTTTGCATATATTTGAAACTACACAGTCCAGCCACAGGTATACAGTGTAGTTAATTAAAATAAGGCATGTATTTTACACCAGAGAAGAGAGGTGACTGATTATTGATGATGCTTATTGCGCCCATTGCAAACGCAAAAATGAAACAATCGAAAGTGGCCTACTGCGTGCGAGCGTAATTCAGTGTTAACCCTTATGACTAATCCTGTGCTAAAACACTGCAATTCTTTTAAATTTATAACCATTACTTTTCCTTATAATCTATGTCCAATAAATAATATATCAGAAACTTCTAAGCCTCATATCTTGAGTCAGACTGCGTTTAGATGTAAACATGTCAGAACAAAATTTGTTTGTTACTTCATTTTAAATTAAATTAACAGTATTCGGTTGATAGAGGCTGAAAAGAAAAACAGGCAACTAATTGTCTGAATTTTACTATGAAGTATCTTAGACACACAGGAATAAAACTTCTGTAAATTTATTGAGTTAGCCTGCAACATTTCCAAGCACTTTCACTTATAATTTTGTAAAAATTAAAATGTTTATCTTTATATTTAGTATTTACGAGTCTCAAAGATATATCTCAAATAATGCTCGAGATAAATTCAAAAATAGATTTTTAGATTATCCGAGGATAGATAAGAAATTTTTTATGAAACCTAGGCAATTAATTTTCGGAATTTTGCAATAAAATATCTAATACACATAGGAATAACATTTCAGTAAATTTATTAAGTTAGCTTATAAAATTTTCCAAGAACTTTCATTAAGAATTTCGACAGAATATACCCTTCTAACACAGAAGGCACACTTCTTTAGCAGGAGCCAAGAATCACTTCACCTATTCCATCAAAACGATGAAATGAGGCTACTACACCAGTATGCAGAGTAAAAATGAACAAAAAAAGAAAGGAATAGGAAGAAAACAAGTAAGGAAACCCAGCACACAACATGCAAACAGAGAGTCACGGGAGTATAGAAAATGAATAGTTCTTAAACAGCACCTTACTAAGAATTAAATCAAAATTATGACATGCATTAACAGCCCTACATAAACGATTAATTGATTCATGAATGCCATAATTTAATCTGGATGGTTCAACATGCATTATGTTGGGACTATCCGAAGGAAGCCCAAGTCAGCGACTTTGGGACTTTACTCAAGCGAGGGCAAACCGTGCAACCGGAGGCGGTCGGTGTAGAGTGGGAGTCTAATCGGATCGTCCCATGGGATCCCTCTTAGCGCAAATCTAAGAAAATTATGCTGCTCAAATTCGATACGCTTGGAATGAAAAGCGTAGTAGGGCGACCAGACCTGAAATGCATACTCTAGAATAGGTCTAAGTAAAGAGCAGTATAAATGAATCAATGTTGGTATATCCTAGAACTCTCTAGACCAACGCTTAACAAAGCCCAAGATAAAACTGCCTCTAGACACGATATAGGTAATATGCAGAGAAAGGTCAAGTTTCCTATCAAGTTTTACCCCCAAGGTCTGTTACAGACAGGACGCGACGGAGATCAGTCGTCGCAAGGTTGTAATCAGAAACTTGTGGATTAGGGCTCCTGGAAAAAGTCATAGCCTCACATTTCTCAAAATTTAGGTGTAGGCCATTATGCTCGCACCACTTCAGAAACGTATCTAAGTCCTATTGTATAAGGGTGGCGTCACCACCATCTTTAACACAGGAGAAGATCTTCATGTCATCATCGTAGATTAGAACATTACAGTACGAGATTAGACGGACAATGTCTTCAATGGCAAGAACGCATAGTAGAGGGCCGAGGTGACTACCTTGTGGTGCACCAGATGAAGCCCTGCAGATTCTAGAGGTTAAGCCACGGAGCGACACACGATAAAACCTGTCTCTTAGATAGAAAGAAATCCATTCGAGAAGAACAGGGGGAAACTCAGCCTCCTGAGTTTAAATATAATTCCGGAGTCAGGGAGTTTATCAAAGTCTTTACTGAAATCCGTGTATATGCAGTCAGTTTGTATGCCTCGCTGAAAGCCAGAAATAACGTGGGAGGTAAACTCAAGTAAGTTAGAAGTCGTTGATCTACCGATGCTGTCTGTGAGAGATTAACCCCATACAACTATAAGCTGCGAATACACTACTGATTCAAATAATTTAGGTATGCAAGATAACTTCGCGATTGTTCTATAATAAGTTACAATATAGAGAGCCGCTAATGGAGTAAGACGGGCATCGGAACAGGACTTGACGAAGGCTGTAGGGATACCGTCAGGACCAGGGGAAAAGTCCGATTTATGTTCATTGATTTTTTTCAAAATGAACTCTCGTGAAGCAGCAACAAATGGGATGTAGCGGGACAGAATATGATCAAAATTATTCTTGCATGGCTTGCAAAATTATTCTTGCATACTCTCAAAATATGAAGCAAAATTGTTTGCTATATCGTAACGTGTAACGTGTAATTAATTAACTAGAGAATCACAACATTATAAAATTCGGCAGATTCTGTAACACTGCCAATCAACTAAATAGATAAACAAATCCAAAACTGTAGTAACGGACTGAACTTAACTTGAAGAACTTAAGGTTTTGTAAAAATTATAATATAGTTTTAAAAAAAAAAGTTGAACCGACTTCACAAAAAGCGCTAAAAAGCATAAAATAATTTTTAATTTTATATCTATTACGACATTTTGAAGTCGGTGCAAATTAAACAAACCAAACAACTACAACAAAAGTATTTAATCGTCCTTCCTTTTGATCCCGTGAGCTGAAACGTTCAGGTGGAATTACATAAATTTTCAATTGTGGTTCTGTAGTTGTTTTATTAGTTAAATTTGCACCGATTTCAAAATGTCGTAATAGATATAAAATTAAAAATTATTTTATGCTTTTTAGCGCTTTTTGTGAAGTCAGTTCAACTTTTTTTTAAAAAACTATTTTATTTTTCACTTTTTAGTGTCTTCGACTCTATACAACGAAAAGAACCATCCAAATCAGTCCACGCGTTAAAAGTTAGTTATACCGAACAGAAAAGGAATCATCGAAATTGGTCCACGCATTACGAAGTTACTACCCCTCCCCCTACCCCACCACCACCATAGGACCAAATTATTCTCCTATTAGCAATGGGGGATCATACTCTATACAACAGAAAAAGAACCATCGAAATCGGACCACGCGTTACAAAGTTAGGTTCCACCCCCACCCCCCACCCCCACCCTACCATACATTTTTCTCCTGGTATCAACCACGAAACATACTCTACCCAACAGAAAAAGAATTATCCAAATCGGTCCACGCATTATAAAGTTAGCCTACCCCTCCCTCCCCCTCCCCCCACTCTAGGCCAAATTTTTTTCTCCTATTAGCAATGGGGGATCATACTCTGTACAACAAAAAAAGAACCATCCAAATCGGTCAACGCGTTACGAAGTTATGCCCGGTCAGACATAAAAAAAAAAAAGAAAAAAATACGCGTCGAACTTTGAACCTCTGTGTTTTTGGGAAATCGGTTAAAAATGTATATCTTTATTGTCAGTATTTAGGCCTCCCACACAAATATCTCAAATATTGCTTTAGGAAAATTCAGAAATTTATTTTTATTTACCCGTCCGTCCGGATTTTGTATAAAACTTCAGGTTTTTTGCTTCTGAACATATTATCTAAGGCTTATAAAATAAGTGAAAAGCAGGCAATTAATTTTCTTAATTTGACTATGAAGTATCTTGGACACACAGGAAAAACACTTCAGCAAATTTATTGAATTAGCCTGCATTATAGCATTTTCATTTAGAATTTTGTAACAATTAAACTGTTTAACTGTACATTCGGGTCATACCACGGAAAATCGACCAATTTCAAAGAAAAATTCTGGATCGACCCTCTTCGATTCTCACGAAACTTTGCATATTGGTAGAGATTTATGAGAATAGTAATTTTGTATATTTTATTTTTAATTTGAACCTTCTATTTTTTGAGATATGTAGGAATGAAATTTTGAAAAATGATGCATTTTTTGCATTTACCGGAGGTTTGAAAAACTCATAACTTTGGCTTGAGGTATTAAATCACAGGGGACGATGCGAACAATGCAAAAAATATATAAAAAAAAATGTTGGGAGAAACTTTTTTTTGAGGTTAATAATAGTATTATAAATTATTAAATATCTCAAAATGCCTACCTTTGGTTTTTTTAAATATATATTATTTATAGAATCATTACGCAAATACAGAGAAAATTTGAAGGTGTCACTCCAAAAGATGTGGGCGTAGTGAACAAATATAGAAGACTCTGTTGAAATTTTGTCTTGCCGAGCGGCAAATTTTTCTTTCTAATTTCAATGCCAGGGAATTATTCCAATGAAAACTTTGCACTGCATCCTGTACTAGAAAAGAATAGTTTTCTGAGAAGTCCATGATAATCAGGAATTCTGCAACGCTAAGCCACAATTTCATATTGCCTATAAAAAATACACGCGCACACATAATTATCTCTTATTTGAAACATCATTGGGTGATGAGGAGATGAGGTAGAATATTCTTTAATTCATCTTGTTGGGTGGGAGGGGATAAACTTTTAAAATATTCGATTTAGCAAGTGTAAAGAGAAAATCACTTTCTATGTGTACTTATTTGGTGTATATTAGTATTTACATACAAACATAGTTAGTATGTAGGTGTTAATTTATTCTTGGTAAAGTTTAACAGTAAATGCATATTTTTTGTTTTTTTTAGTGCACTTTTTTAAAGATGTTTTTTCGTGTTGTACGTATTTATCAATAATGTATATTTGGTGATTTCTTAAAAAGCAACAAAACGGTTGTTGGTTTTTTCAGTGTCATTATAGATTTTGTGCTAGTTAATTGTTATCGTTTTTTGATACCTTACTCATTTAAATAAAAATGGAAAATCATTTTGGTTCCTTCAGGTGTTGCAATTCCTTTAATAAGCCTCGCTATAATAACCGGTATAAAAATTTGCGAGGTGTATTACCGTGGATGGTTCAACGACTTCCGCAGTTAAGTCTACAATCGAAGATTTGTGGACAATGTCGTGAACAAATTAGGAAATTACCTGGAACTTCTTCCATGGATGAATTTGAATATCCAGAGGAAAATTTCGAATTGGAAGAGATGGAAGGAATGCAAGTAGATAGACATGATCAATTATTTTATCAGCCTAATCTAGGATTGTCAAGTTTTAATGACTACCTTCGATATCTAAGTGAAGAAGAACTTAACAAAACACGAATTTGTGATAAAGGTTATATCAGGAAAAAGTTAAAATTAACAATAAAATGCATTAAAATAAAGATTTTTAATATTGTCGACGAAGAAGAGGACGAAATTGACTCTGAGCTATACTTCATCGAAAAACTCAAAGAAAAACGACAAGGACATTAAATCTTCGATTCTTACACTTGTACCTGAAGACTGGAATGTAAAGAAAATACAGGATCAGTTTCCTGGTTTTTTTTTTTTTTTTTTTTTTTATATAAATGATGTTGCCAAAGCTCAGGGGATGCCCTATGATGCTAAAGCACAGCCTTGGCAGGAAAGGAATTAAGGTTGGGGAAAATGGGTTAGGAGGTTGAGTGAAGGAGGTGTCGATGTACGCCCCGTTTGAAAGTTTCAGGCTCATAAGACGAGGGAAAAACAGAAGATGGTAAACTGTTCCACATTAGTGTTGTTCTGCTAAGAAAAGATTCCCGAAATTTGACGGTACGTCCAAATTTGACCCGGAGAGTATAGGGGTGGGAGCGGCTTGTAGATCTTGTATCGCACGTTGTAATGAGTCTACAAGGAATCAGGCTAGCAATTTCGTAATAACAATGGCCATGGAAATAGCGATAAAAAAGTGAGAGACAACCGACATTCCGTCGATGCTCCAGAGAGTCAAGGCCCTCAGAGATTGAGGAATCGCCAATAAGTTTAACAGCCTTACGTTGAACTTTGTCTAACGCGGACAATGCGGTGTGTCCTGCCCTGCCCAAATATGGGAATTATATTCAAGTCTAGGCCTAATGTGGGACTTGTAGATCAACGCTAGGTTTAGGTTTAGGTTTATGTGGCTGCCTTAAAGGGCACACTTAGACCTCAAGAGGCCCGTTGTGATGCCACGGAATCCAAAGAATTCCCTCCACCTTCTCATTGGAACCATCCGGAGCTGTCAATGAAGCGCCAAAGATCTGCAACGTCAATCGCCGCCAGATCACAGAGACTATCAAAGAAATAGTTACCTAAGTAGGACTTTTGCCTGCGTGCCAGTGCAGGGCACCGGCAGAGGTAGTGGAGAACAGTTTCCTCTTCTTCCTCGTCCATGCAGCTTCTGCAAAAATCGTTTGAGAAGATACCCAGTCTCTTCGCGTGTAAGCCAATAGGGCAATGGCCCGTGATAACCCCAATAGCTATTCTAAGGTCAGATCTGCCCCTCGAAAGCAGACCCTTGGAGCGCCTAAGACCCAGTTTAGGCCAGATCTGCCTGGACGTATGGCACGTAGTATCATTTGCCCATCTGTGGTTCGCTAAGTTAATTGCCCCCGTGTTTAGCAACATCTTGCAGGCTGCCAGGGGCCTTCCAAGAGTAGTCATTTCCGGTTGGATCTCCAGGGTGGTACCCCTTCTTGCTAGCTCATCCGCCACGCAATTACCTGGAATATCCCTGTGCCCCGGGACCCATCACAGGTTAATTTGATACCGTTCATCCAGCTCATTCAAGAGTGAGCGACAGCTATTAACAGTTTTAGATGTCGATAGGACAGAATCTAGGGATAGCAAAGCAGCCTGGCTATCTGTAAAGATACAGATGTCCTTTGGAGCTACATTCCCCTTTAGGCAATATAAAGCTTCCTGAATAGCCATAACCTCCGCCTGAAACACAGTAGTCTGGAACACGGAAGGATAAGCCAATGTTCAGTGCCTCTGAGAAAACACCACCCCCCATCCGACCCTGTAGTTTAGAGCCATCCGTATAAATTTGAATGGATTCATTACAGGGAAAGGTTCCCCATCCCAGTCAAGCCTGGTTGGAATGTTCAGTAAGAAACGCTTGACAAAGGAGCAGCTGGGAGTGGTGTAGTCAAAATGCCCCACTTGGAGCGGAAAGGAGTCCAGAATTGTGGAGTGCCCAACTCTAGTATTGGACCATTGAGATGTGGCTTTAAGTCTGACAGCAGTAAGTGAAGAAGTATCTCCAGAGCATCAGTAGGAGTGGTCCGTAGCGCTCCGGTGATACAGATGCAGGCCGATCTTTGCACCTTCCTCAAAACGTTGAGGTAAGTGGCCTTTTCCAGTGATGGACATCAGACAACCACGCCATAAAGAAGGATTGGCCTAATGACTGCAACATAGAGCCAGTGAGTCAGCTTGGGTTGAAATCCCCATTTCCCACCGATGGCCCTCTTACAGGAGTATAGAGCTACCGTTGCTTTCTTGACCCTCTCCTGAATATTAGGCTTCCAGCTGAGCTTTCTATTCAGGATGATACCCAAATATTTAGCTTCCTCGGTAAAGTCAAGGCGGATGCCATTCAGATACAGAGGGTCAACGGGAGGAATTTTATATTTTCTAGTAAAGATAACCACCTCGGTCTTATTAGGATTGACGCTAAGCCCATACCCCACCGCCCATCTGGTAAGCTTGGTGAGGGCATTCTGCATAAGATCCCTTATAACAGGCAGGAATTTGCCAGCGATAGCTATAGCAATATAGTCCGCATAGGCAACCACTCCACAGCCCTTCCCTTCCAGGATTAGAAGCAGTTTATTCACCACCAGATTCCAAAGAAGAGGAGATAGGACCCCACCTTGCGGTGTGCCCGTACTCACAGTTCTGGTAGCATGAGCCTCTCCCAGTCTTGAGCTAATAGTCCTGCCATGAAGCATTTGACTGATCAGCGACATAAGATTGGCATTCACACCCAGAGAAGCGAGTGCATCCATGAATGCCCCCGGACTAACATTGTTAAAAGCTCCTTCAATGTCTATAAAGGCAGCTAGAGTGAACTCTTTGTACTCAAGGGATTTTTCTATAGAGCGTACGAGAGAGTGCAGAGCAGACTCCGCAGATTTCAATTTACAGTACGCATGCTGGGACGCCGATAGTAGATAATGAGGGATACTACCGCGTAAATGAATCTCAACTAGTCTCTCAAGGAATTTGAGGAGAAAAGATGATAGACTTATAGGTCTAAAGTCCTTCTGAGTGGCATGCGAACTTTTACCTGCCTTGGGAATAAAAACTACCTTGACTCTTTTCCACTGTGCCGGGATGTAGGTCAAGTCAAGGCAACCCTTATATAATGCCATCAGCCAATTAAGTATAAGATCAGAGCTGCGTTGGAGCTCAGCAGGAACAATGCCATCAGGACCCGGAGACTTGAAAGGCATAAAGCTGTGTATAGCCCACCGGAGTTTGTACTCCGTAATCACGTTCGCTAGCTCAAGAGAAATAGGAAAATTACCTAAGGGAGGCATCTCAACCTCCTCGGTGTTTCCGGGAAAATGAGTTTCAAAGAGAATCTCTAGAGATTCAACGCTTGAAGAGGTCCAAGTACCATCCGCCTTAAGTAAATAGCTAGGAATACTTGGATTGGTAGCAAGGATTTTCCTCAGTCTAGAGGCCTCAGAAGTTCCTGTTACTTTAAAGCAGTAATTCCTCCACGATTTCCTCTGAGCCTTCCTGAGTTCCTTTTTATAGATTTTTAGAATGTCTTTATAGCAGTCCCACGAGTGCGTGTCCCTATTGGCTTTTGCCAGGTTAAAGGTCCTTCTGCACTCCTTCCTAAGAGTTCCTAGGTGTGTATTCCACCAGGGAGGCTTCTGTTTTCCCTTGGGAATCCTAAGGGGACAGGATTGAGCCATAGCTCCATTTAGGACTTTGGTAAGTTTATTAACTAGTCCGTCCAGTACCTCTTTGTTATTTGGAGGGATGGGCGGGTCAGGAAGTGACGCCTCCACAATATCCCTGTACAGGTTCCAATCAGTCTTCCTGTAGTTTCTGAAGACTGGTGGTTTCGAAGGACGGACATCCAGATCGAACTGGATGTACCTATGATCGGAGAATGAATGTTCGTTGGAGACCCTCCAGTTCTTAATGAGAGATCTAATATTATCCGAGGCCAGAGTCAGGTCTAAAACCTCTTGCCTGTTTCTTGTGATAAAAGTGGGTTCTGTCCCCACATTACATAAGAGCAAGTTAGTATATAAAAAGTAATCATACAGAGACTCACCTCGCTCGTTGATATCGGAGCTGCCCCACACCGTATGATGTGCGTTGGCGTCGCATCCCAAAATGATCCCAGTCCTGCGTCGTTCAGCCTCAGTTACAAGGTTCTTCACAGGATCGGACGGCGGAGGCCCCACGTGGTCGTGTGCCAGATACGAGGAAATCAGCCAGGAGCACCTTGTTCCAATTTCCAAGTTGACTGCTACCGTGTAATCGTCGCTATATTCGGAGAGAAGAAAAACATTTAGCGTCTTCTTCGCAATTATACAAGATCTGGGCTTACCCGCATTCTTTTTGTAGAGGGTCGTATAACCCGATGTGGATAGTCCACGAACCAGTCCTCCCACGACCCACGGCTCTTGGACTAATACAATATCTTCTCCGTCCTTTGTCAGACGGAGAAGAAGGGCAGCAGATGCTGCTTTAGAGTGGTGGACACTCCTATCCTCCACCGCTGTACTGTCGCTTTACCTCTGATTCAGAAGCAAGTAGCTGTTCCTCATCCCAAGAAGCCCTTAGCAGCCTGCGTGACAGCTCCGTCTCAGACATGGCGTCCTTCTCTAGAGCTCGTACAGGCGGGTTATTGGACTCGGGAGGAATCTCCCTGGTAGCCGCCCCTGTCGAAGCAGCAGCGGTATCAGAAGATTCCTTCTTGGCTTCCTCCTTATCCTTTTTATATACCTTAAGGGTAATGGACGAGAAGCCATAGTCCACTACCCCGTGTACCTTAGCCAAAGGTTCCAGGGACTCCTTATTGATCACGAGGATCACTGACCTCGAGTCCCCTTTAGGTTCCTCCAGCTTGCCTATCTTCCGATTGGAGGTTGGAAGCCCGGGATTGCTGCACCTGATGATATCCATGATGCTCGCAGGATCGGAGGGTTCTGCCGGGATCCAAGCCCGGGCTTTCGGCCGACTCGGGATCTCGTCCCGAGGTATTGCTTCGAGCCTGGAGCCTGGCCAGACTTCCCCCAGTCTTGATATCGCCAGCTTGTAGAGATCCCAGGATCTCTGATTCGCACAAGCGATAAGTTTAACATGGCCCTGATGCCAACCCCCATCTCGACACGAGGGAGGAGGGCCTGGAGACTCCTTCATAAGAGGGAGGAAACTGAGAGCCAGTTTGACTTCCACTTTCCTCCACTTGTCAGATCTGATAGAGCCGTCTTCGTTGCTTCTATCCACAACTGCCAACACAAGTTTGCCCTTGAGGACCTCACTGTAGGGAATCGACTTCCTAGAAGGGCCCTTCGCTTTCTTAGCCTTTGGTTGGGGCTGTTCCTCCATAGACCTTTGTCTCTTGGACACAATTGATGGATTCCCAGCTCCACCGGCATTAGAAGTAATGCCCTGAGCCCATTCCATGGAGGCCTTGTCCCTACTGGTGAGGTCCGATGTCGGAATTGCTGGGAGCCTATTTAAGAGCCTAAACGCATAGCGCCTGGCTTTATAGTTGGCTTTAGCAGGCGTCACCTGCCGCTTGCTTGAGGCAACACGGTCAGGGCCCTGCCCCTTAGTAGCAGAGTTGCCACTGGGGAGACAACTGCGCATCCGGCCGTCCCCAGCGCCAATCGGACCAGGCTCAGAGTCCAAAGTCCTTGTGGACGCCAACCCCGAAGCCTTGGAGGGTACGACAAGCCGCTTGCTCAAGGAAAAACGGCTGCCCTTTCCCTTTGTTCCAGTTAAGGCAGGCAAGGCTGGCTAATCCCGAGGTCGCCAGGTATCCGGATACTCCGTTCACGACTGAGCTATTTTTGTTTACCCTGGGCCCTCAGCCAAGCTGATTCTCGGCACGGGTCGTATAACACCTTAATCCAGCCCAGGGGAAAAAGGATGGGATAGACGGGATGTAGAGGTATAGGACTAAATCTGGGGAACGGCAGCTCTTGGTGCACTGCTCATCAATAGTCTTTCTGACATGGGAGACCCTACCAGAATAGGTCCAGTTAATCCAGACCTATCCCGTCAGCATAGCCTGATTGAGTATCGCAACTTAAGCCCCCCCCCCCACCACGTCAAGGTGTCTGCCAAGGAGGGGAAGATCAACGCTAAGTCGGGTGGGGTGAAATATTTCTTACATCTCTGTAGAAAACCCAAACATTTCATCGCACTTTTAGCGATTGCAAATATATGATCCGTCCAGCTAAGATTGGTGGATATGTTAATACCCAAGATCTTTAGTAAGGGTGAATTGGGTATATTCACTCCGTCGACTGAAATGGGTTGGGGGTGAACTGGGCGTTTTTTAAGGGACATTAAACAGCATTGAGTTTTGGATGCATTAAACGTAACACGATTTGCTCTGCCCCAAGCGAGGACCATAGAAATGTCTTTGTTTAATGATCTAAACATGGGTTCCCGATTGACTTCTGTAGCATTTCCACGTGAATTCATTACAGAATCAAATGAGTACGCGAAATCAAGGGTGCTGTCGTCGGCAAAACTATGAATAGGATTGAGAGTAAGGGATAAGAGATCATTAATAAAAAGAAGAAATAAGGTTGGTGAAAGAACTGAACCCTGAGGTACACCGGCATTTATTTCGTAGGAATCAGATGTATCTTCGTCAATTACTACACGGATTGACCGGCCTGACAAAAAGCTCTCTATCCATTTAACGAGGGTTGGGTGCAGACCAAATGTTTGAAGTTTGGCTAACAGGACAGCATGCCAGACTCTATCAAAAGCCTTTGAAATAATAAGAGCGACGATTTCGGACTCACCAAAATTATGGAGACAATGATTCCAACGCTCCGTTAGAGCAGTTAGTAAGTCTCCGGTTGAGCGGCCAGCGCGGAAACCGTACTGGCAATCGTTGATAAGATGGTTATTTTCTAGATATTTCAACAACTGAGAGTTGATGAGTGATTCAAAAACTTTGGATATGATCGAGGTTAGTGCAATTGGTCTGTAGTTAGAGGGGTCGCATGCCTCTGCTTTTTTAAGTATCGGCTGGACATGAGCAAGTTTCCATACACTTGGAAATATTCCTGTTGAATATGACAGGTGAAAAAGTTTGCGCAGAGGTTTAGCCAAAGCAGAGGCGCAGCATTTTAAAACAAGGGGCGAGAAACCATCAGGCCCAGTAGCTTTGGACACGTCGAGTTTCGAAAGTACTCTAAAAACATCCCGAGTGCGAAAGTGTAGCGGCTTTTGCCTACTAGTGCACTGTGATGGAGATGGAAGTGGCTGCGATGAAGGTGGCAAGTACGAGTTAGCAGCAAAATTAGCAGCAAACAGGTTGGCCTTGTCCAATGAGTCAGTTAAAACATTCCCATTATAAATGAGTGGTGGTGTTGACGAACAGGTGAAATTGTTCTTTACTAGAGACCAGAAGCCCATACTACCCTTTTGAGTAGAAAATACCTTCCGTCTGATGCTCTGGTCGAAATTGAACTTAGCCCGGCTAATTGCTGAATTGCAAATATTCCGCGCATCTCTATAGATACGTCTCAATTCCTCTGAAGGGCACAGTTTATATGCCTGGAAGGCTTTTTAATGGCTGCGAAACAGTCATTATTGAACCAATTGGTGTTAGTTGGTTTGATGTTCTTGAAGCTATGAGGAATAAAGCGATGCATTCCAAACCATAGGATGTTCAAGATATAATCGGTGCCTCTGTTAACGTCCCTCATAGAAAAGCAATCAGACCAATCCAGCTCTCAGAGATATTTATTAAGTCCCGCCCAATCAGCATTTTTATAATGCCACACTAATCTTTTGGTGGAGTTTAGGTTAGTGGTTGTCAGAGAGGAGATGGAGAATTGGGCGGAGATTAGACGATGGTCCGAATTACCCAAGGGAGACGTCACCGAAACCGAATAGCTTTCTGGATGCGATGTTAGAAATAGATCTAAAAGATGCGCGTTGTGCCCCAAAGTATCAGGAACACGAGTCGGACACTCAACCAGTTGCTGTAAATTAAAAGACTCACTAAATAACTCGACGTGTCTTCCAGACGGGCTTGTGGTGGAAGAATGCCTGAGCCACTGTGTGCTGTGGACGTTGAAATCTCCAGCAAGAACGATTTCTGAAGAGGGGGATAATTCCAAAATCTTATCGATATCAGAAGACAGTTTATCGAAGGAGCACACAGTGTCAGTGTCAGACATATTCGGGCTGCGGTATAAAAAGCAGAAGTGAATAATGTGCCGATAGAGTTTAAATCTAATCCAGACGTAATTAAATTCTGGATTAGTAGAAGAGAATTGAGGAAGATGGGAGAATGGCACATCATTGCTAATATAAACCGCGATTCCCCTCTGAGGAGAGAAGAGCGGCACTAAGTGATAACCAGGAATGTGATACTGATTAATATGCATTTTCCCGGTCTTAATTTGCCAAAACAAAACAAAACAAAAACGTACACAAACACAAGGACTGACGAACGGGATCCACAAATGCGAAGCAAAGCCGCCTCTGAGAGCGCAATGCCGGCAGCAGTGTTATGCCTGCTGTGCTGAACTTTGATCTCGACAAAGGCAGCCAAAAGCTCAGCAGTGGAGACCCGTTAAACGCATTCAATGCAGCACGATTGTACTACATTGAATGTTGGATGGAAAAAAATAAAAATTAATAGGAACGGACTCACCAGACTGTGCTTTCAAATAGAGCATAAAAGCCCTTCACTTCGGCAAGATGGCACTAGCACTTTGAAATTTTTTAATTTTATTTGCTTTCGCAACCGCTTTAAAAATTTTCGGGAAGCAAGACACGGCGGCACGTCCGTCCCCGTCAGTAGTTAAACTCAAACTACCGGTGTGACAACTTATGTGGTTAAAAACACCAAGCACATGATTAGAAAAGAAGGCATACTTTCTAAGAGCACCCGAAAATCAAGAGATCCCGACACAAATTTAATTGACGTGGTGACTGCATTTTACAATAGCAATCACGTTAACAGAATTATGCCTGGAAAGAAAGATTGTTTCCATAAAACTTAATGAAGAGAGACTTAATGTTCAAAAGAGGCTATTATTAGGAAATTTTTCGGAAGCTTCTTTGCTGTTCTAAAGACTCGAACCCGGATCTTAAGGTGGGTTTTTCAAAGTTCGCTTAGCTTCACCCAAAAAACTGTATTTTGGCGGGTAAAAGTGGGACACATTCTGTTTGTGTCTGCTCTTTGCATCAGAATGTAAAACTGATGTTAGAGGGCAGGGTGTAAGAAAACATTGTTCAAATGAAAATTAAAAGTCAGTAATTTTCAATTACAGAAATTTTATTGCAATGATGTTATGTAATCCTCCTTACATAAATTTTTTTTTCGCAAATGTTGCAGTTGTCCTGGTTTTTCAGTTATTAGAGAAAGTATAGAACACATTTTAGATAAAGACTATATTGATGCAATTCATTATCTTCAATGGATAAGTACAGATAGGTCAAATACATATAAAGGATGTTATTGAAAGTGCAAATACTTTTATTGACGCAGTCGAATGAAAACTTATTCAACTTTTAACACATTCGTTTATCGCAGAGAGGCGGAATAGATTTTTGAATGAATTGAAATTATCGCTTAGCGTTGGAGAATTTCTGGATATTATGGACTTCCCAGAAAACTATTTTTTCCTAGTACAGGATGCAGTGCAAGGTTTACATTGGAATAATTCACAGGCAACTTTCCATCCTTGCAGTATTAATTATGTGAATGAGATTCCATGGAAGCAGTTCACACAAATTTAATTTTCATATTCGATTGTTTGATCCATAACACTGTTTTGGTATATGTTTTTCAACGATATTTGGCCGAATTTTTAAGAAACAATATTGGAAAAGTAGGAAAGATATTTTATTTTTCAGATGGTTCCGCGGCTCAGTACAAAAATCGGAAACATTTTTGTAATTTAACGTGCATGGTTAAAGACTTCAAATGTCAAGCAGAATGGCACTTTCACCATTTTGATTTTGAAATAAATCGATAAATTTTCCACTTATAAATTTCTACACCCTTTCTCTAACTGGGCATCTTGTACCTTTTTGGAAACTCAATAAGTTGGGGAACCCAATAAAAATAAAAAAGGGGTGTACTAATTACATTTTTTGGAGAAAATTTGGAAAAATTCTGAATTTTAGGTAATCACAAACCATTTTTTTTCACTTTTGGAAGTGACGGTACCTACAATGGTACAAATAAGATCAACATTGTTGACAATTTCGAGAAGGTCATTGGGATAGTAGTTTTTTAACGTTTGTTTGATGTCGCTGTGTTGGGTAGATCAAAAGATAAAAATAAAAGAGTAATACCATGAAAAACTGAAATTTATCAATCACCCCGAAACTCCCAAACGCTTGAGATTACAATTACTTGTTTGCCTAGGTGAGATCTATCACCCCAATCGTTTTCGCACGTCAGATCTGAGACACCCTGTATAAAAATAACTTTTGTGTCCGGTAAAATCAGTCCACGCGAGTTATTTCATTCACAGAATCTCCAAACCAAACAAACTCAAAAACATGTCGAAAGAAGATCCGAACATCTTGTTCATGATTTTATTTAAATAATATTTAAATCAAGATCCCAGCTTCTCTATAAGAACGTGAATGAAAGCACGTAATGAAAACCATTATCGTTTGTCCCAGTATTAGTTTTAATACGAAATGTTTGTACAACAAATAACAAAAAGCTGACCCCTGCATTTTAGGCAAGAAAACTAATTTTTCAAACTTGATTTATAGTTTTTAATATCACAAGCAATAAGTATATGTAATGATGTTAGAGATCTTCAATACTACATCACTTTAATTATTAAAAAATAATGTTTCTCCCTAGCTCTAAAAACTTAATATAACAACTAATATCTATAAGAATGTCCGTCATAACAGCAACGTTAGTTAAAAGTGACCCAATCCCTGCTTTAGCTTGCATATTTGACTAGTTGCTTGAAACTTACTCTAAATTAAAGCAGAGTTTTTCATTGATCTTAGTCAAGTAAGTGAATTTTTTTAAATGATATTGGCAACCTGTCGATTTTACATGGTTTAGTTTAAGTCAATAAAACAACATTTTGTAATTTACTTAAGTATATTAACTTATTACTGAGTGAGATATTGAAATACTCAGGCTGCCATGGTGTAAAGTAATTAAAAAATAGGTAATTAGTCTAGTTATAATTAGTTTAGTGCCGAGACTATCTTTTTAATAACCCTGGATGCATAGATATACCTTTTAAGGAAATCATATGGGCCCGTAAAATTAAAGTTTTAAATTAGAAAACTTTATATATGTTTTATAATTTGCTGTACAATGCTAGCAATTAGAAAAAACTCTAAGCCAACTCTTCCATTGTGAAAATTGTCAGTAGCTTGCTCCCCATTTACCACCACAAAGAGTCGAATTTTCAAATCACTAACTTCGCATGTACTTTGATCACCACAAAACTATAATTCTATTTAATATATAAAAATCAATATTTGTTTGTTTGTATTTTATGCGCTGCCATACCGTTCATCCTATTGCGATAAGACTTTGTCAGCTTATTGCTCGCACTTGCCCGAAGGTTAAAGGTATAGTGCAATTAATTTACAGTAGGTGGCGCGCGAGTCGTACCGGGACATGTATTTGAAAGAATATTTCTAGAATTCTACAGTATTTTCCTTCCTTTTAACATAATTTAAAAATTTATAATAAACAATCGGCAAAAGCCAAACAGCAAACGTCCAAGGACATATGTCACTCGCAGTTTATCGTACATATATTAAACAAAATCTAATTATTATCATTGATGCCGATCAATGTGAATTAATTGAAATCCAAATTATTTAGTGCGCTAATTTTTTTAGGTGCTTGAGTGAGAGTGACATGTGCAAACTCGGAAACGGCTAATTCGATTTTGATCGGATACCATCGTGTGAGGGGAAGGGGAAGGGTGGGGGGGGGGGGAAGTTGGTGGTGACATGTATAAATAATCAAAGCGTCCGATATTAGTGTCGAATCCATAATTTTCGGCGTATGTAAGAGAAATAATGACACTCCCGATGCCGTTAAATAATGTAGTGATAATACTCCGGTATGAAAGTTAGGGTGGGGGGGGGGAGTTGTGGGGGTTTGGTGGTGGTTGAGACGAGAGTGGGGTCAATCCATATCAAATCGACCAATTTAATTAGTAAAGGTCGCTGACAAAATTTATGTATTTTTTATTTTTTACCTAAATTTGTACTATACTTAGAGTTGAAAAAATATACTCATTAATTTTTTTAGATGTTTAGTTTTTCTGGAGCAGCCATTTTGTATTGGTGCCTCAGCCTATTTAACATTTTACTGAGGTTTGTGTTAAACGATGTAACTTCTTGGTTTTTAAAGATGTTCAGTTCAAACAAAAACCATGTTAAAGAGCATAAAATGTATAATATTTTCCGTCCATATGCTTAGGCCAACTATACGGTAAATACGAAAAAAGATCGGTAAATATTAACGTTTTCAAACTAAAAACCTGCTCTTTTAAAACTAAAAATGTTAAAGATAGAACTATGACTCACCTTAAATTTTTTTTGTCTGGATAATGCCTTTATAGTATACTGCTTTCCTAAAAAGTTTCAGGCTTTAGAATTATATCGTTTTTTTCATGGGTCTTTATATATTGCGATTTTTCGAAAATCGCGCATTTTCAATCTGAAATATCTCAGAAGGGACACAATTAAAAAATGCAAAATTTTTAGGAATTATTCCTTCTTTATATTGTAATAAGTATTTAAAATTTCATATCTGAGACTTTATTATTTTTTTAATTATAAAAAAAAAATTTTGCTATATTTATAACTAAAAACTAATAAAGTCTTAGTTGTGAAATATTCAGGAAACATTCCTTCATTACGTTGTAATAAGTGTTTAAAATTTCATCAATTTCATTTTTATTAAACTTTCTGGGAGGAAGAGGTGTAACTTCGCCCTGCCAAGTAAAGATTTAACAGAAAAACAATAGACTATTATATAGGACTTAAAATTTCCAAATACAATGGAATGTTTCTCTGAGTGTTCTAAATACTGAATTTAGAGGTAAACCTATTAAAAAATTCATAATGATAGATCAACTCCACTGTACTAGGCTTATTCAATATATTTATTGAAATGGTATTCCTGTGTGTATAAGATAATTTATAATAGAATTAAGACAATTATTTGCCTGGTTTCAACGCTTATTTGCAAGTCTGAGATACTTTGTTCAGAAGCAAAAAACCTTAACTTTTATACAAGATCCTGAACGACTGATTTTGATGTCTATACACGGATAATCTAAAAATCAATTTCTGAATTTATATAAATCATTATTTGAGATATTTTTCTGAGAGGAATAAGTATTGAATTTAAAGATATACATTTTAATTTAAAAAAAATTCTGCCTTCAAACTGTTGTTGCCTTACTCAACAAATTTACTGAAGTCTTACACCTGTGTCAAAGATTACTTACTACTAGATAACCGGCTCCCTAAAATACCCAGCTAGTCTTGAAAAAGTAATACTGGCTCCACAGTAAAACGAAATATATCCAGATTGTAAAGTCAAAAGAATATACATGCAAATAAAGAGGACAGGTATTGTGCAGTCATTTACTCCTGTGAAATTATTTGAGAGAATAACTTATTCCCGTCAAAGTTCTGTTCTCATCCGGAGGGAATCACTTACTCCTATCAAAAAAGTACCGCCAAATCTTGTCAAAGAGAAAAATGTACCAAAAAGTACGACCAATAAAAAGAATTCATGTGAATCACATGACTGAGTTAGTTACTTATGTGCGTAAACTGTCGATGTATTCTGATCTTTTAATGAGCCAAGTACATTTGATATTTGTAACTGCATATATGAAAAGTATACGTGTCTCTTACCCGCAAACTCTCCCGGAAAACAAATTTTTAATTCTGACTGCAGAGTTGCCCGAAAAAACCAAATTGTTCACTAGTTTGTTCGAAGCCGTTTATCTAGTAATCTTTGCCTGTGTGTTTTAAATAACTCAACAAAAATTCAGAAAAGAAAACAAAATTACCTGGTTTTTAAAGATTTTTTTCATGTCTTAGAGAGTGTATTCAGAAGAAAAGAACTTAAACTTTTATACAAAATTCTGAACTTAAACTTTTATACAAAATTGGTAAGCTGGAGGAACCCAAAGGGGACTCGAGATCAGTGATCCTTATGATTAATAAGGAGCCCCTGGAACATCTGGCTGCCAAGGCAAACGGGGTAGTGGACTATGGCTTCTCGTCCGTCACCCTCAAGGTGTACAAGAAGGACGAAAAGGAAGCCAAAAAGGAATCATCTGCTACCACCACTAGTTCGACAGCGGTGGTGGCTAATGAGATCCCTCCCGAATCTCAAAACCTGCCTGCACAAGCTTTAGAGAAGGAGATCATGACTGAGACGGAGCTGTCATGCAGGCTCCTAAATGACTCTCTGGATGAGGTAAAGCTTTTAGCTTCTGATTCAGAGGAGCTCAATGATACAGTGGTGGAGTTTAGGAGTGACTATGCTTCTGATGCTACGGTTACTACAGATTAATCTCCACCACTCCAAAGCAGCATCTGCTGCCCTTCTTATCCATCTGACAAGGGACGGAGAAGACATTGTTTTAGTCCAAGAGCCGTGGGTCATAGGAGGACTGGTTAGCGGACTATCCACACCAGGTTGCACGACCCTCTACAAGAGGAACGGGGGTAAGCTAAGATCATGTTTAATTGCGAAGAAGACGTTAAATGTTTTTCTTCTCTCCAACTATAGTGACGAGGAAACGGTAGCTACCAACCTGGAGATGAGATCAAGGTGCTACTGGTTGATCTCTTCCTATTTAGCACACGATTCCGTGGGGCTTGCGCCGTCCGACTCTGTGAAGAAGCTTGTTGCTGACGCTGAACGACGCAGAGCTGGACTCATTCTGGAGTGTGACGCCAATGCACATCATACGGTGTGGGGTAGCTCCGACATCAAAGAACAAGGTGAGTCTCTTTATGATTTCTTTTTAAACACTAACTTGCTCTTATGTTATGTGGGGACAGATCCCACTTTTATCACAAGGAATAGGCAAGAGCTTTTAGACCTAACTCTGGCCTCGGATAATGTCAGATTCCTTATTAAGAGTTGGAGGGTCTCCACTCCACTCCACTCCACTTTTCGACCATAAATACATCCAGTTCGATCTAGATGACCGTCCTTCGAAACCACCAGTCTTTAGAAATTACAAAAAGACTGATTGGAATGCATACAGGGCCTCTGTAGAGGCCTCACTGCCTTCTGACCCGCCTATTCCTCCAAATAACCAAGAGGAGCTGGACGGGATAGCTGACAAACTTATCATGGTCCTTAATGGAGCCATGGCTCAATCCTGTCCCCTTAGGAGACCCAATGGAAAATAGAAACCTCCGTGGTGGAATGCACACCTAAGGTCTCTTAGGAAGGAGTACAGAAGGACCTTATAATCTGGCGAAGCCAATAGGAACTCGCACTCGTGGGACTGCTACAAGGACTGGCTGAAAGTCTACAAAAAGGAACTCAGAAGGGCTCTGAGGAAATCGTGGAGGATCTACTGCGATAAAATAACAGAAACCTCTGCAGCCTCCAGACTAAGGAAAATCCTAGCTACCAATCCAAGTATTCCTAGCCATCTGCTTAAGGCGGATGGTACTTGGACCTCATCAAACGTAGAATCTCTGGAGATTTTCTTAGAAACTCATTTTACAGGAAGCTCTGGGGGGGTTGAGATGCTCTCCCTATGTAACCTTCCTCTTTCTCTCGAGCTGGCGGATGTGATTACTGAATTGGCTGATGGCATTCTATAAGGGATGCCTTGAATTGACCTACATCCCGGCACTGTGGAGACGAGTCAAGGTGATGTTTATTTCCAAGGCGGGCAAAAGCTCGCATGCCACTCCTAAGGACTTTAGACCTATAAGTCTATCATATTTTCTTCTCAAACCATTTGAGAGATAAGTTTATATTCATCTACGCTGTAGTATTCCTCAGCATCTACTATCGGCGTCCCAGCATGCGTACTGTAAAGAGAAGTCTGCTGAGTCTGCTCTGCTCTCTATCGTACGCACTATAGAGAAATCACTTGATTGCAAGGAGTTCACTCTAGTGGCCTTTATTGAGATTAAGGGAGCTTTTAACATTGTTAGTCCGGGGGCAATCATGGATGCACTCGCTTCTCTGGGCGTGAATGCCAATCTTATGTCACTGATCGGTCAAATGCTTGATGGCTGGACTATCAGCTCAAGGCTGGGAGATACTCATGCTACCAGGACTGTGAGTACGGGCACACCGCAAGGTGGGGTCCAGTCTCCTCTTCTTTGGAATCCGATGATGAATAAACTGCTTCTAATCCTGAAAGGGGAGGGCTGTGGAGTGTTTGCTTATACGGACGACATCGTTATAGCTATCTCGGGTAAATTCCTGCCTGTTTTAAGGGATCTTATGCAGAATTCCCTCACTAAGCTCACCAATTGGGCGAGGAGGTGTGGGTTTAGCGTTAATCCTAGCAAGAACGAGATGGTCATCTTTACTAGGAAATATAAAATTCCTCATGTTGACCTGCTATATCTGAATGACACCCGCCTGTCTTTTAACAAGGAAGCTAAATATCTGGGTATCATCCTGGATAGGAAGCTCAGCTGGAAGCCCAATATTCATGAAAGGGTCACGAAAGCAACTGTAGCTCTATGCTCCTGCAAGAGTGCCATCGGTGGGAAATGGGGTTTTCAGCCTAAGATAGCTCACTTGTCCTATGTTGCAGTCATTAGGCCAGGTGTGGTCTGGTGGCCATCACTGGACAAGGCCACATGCCTTAACGTTTTGGGGCACTACGGACCACTACTACTGATGCTCTGGAGATACTTGTTTATTTTCTGCCGTTAGATCTGGTGGCTGATCAGATGGCTGCTAATGCCGCCTTTCGATTTACAGCCGCATCTCAGTGGTTCAATACTAGAGTTGGGCACACTTTAATTATGGACTCCTTTTTGCTTCAAGTGGGGCATCTTGATTACACCACTTCTAGCTACTCCTTTGTCAAGCGGTTCAGATCGACGAGCTCAACCAGGATTGACTGGGATAGCGGCAGAATTTCCTGTGGGAAATCCGTTCAGATTTACTCGGACGGTTCAAAGCTACGGGGAAAGGTGGAGGGTGGGGTTTCTTCAGAAACACTGAACATTAGCCTGTTCTTGCGGATTATTGCAGTGTGTTTCAGGCAGAGGTCAGGCTATTCAGGTAGCCTTGTTTTGGTTGAAGGGGAACGAAGTAAAAGACATCTGTATCCTTACAGATAGTCAGGGTGCTTTGTTATCTCTTGATTCTCGTCGATAGGACGACGTCTAGGACTGTTAATAGCTGTCGCTCACACTTAAAGGAGTTGGCTGTGCAGTACAAAATTCACCTGTGCTGGGTCCCGGGGCAGAGGGATATTCCAGGAAACTGCGTTGCAGACAAGCTTGCTAGACGTGGTACCACCCTGGAGATCCAGCCGGATAAGACTACTCTTGGTAGGCCTCTGGCCGCCTGCAAGCTGTTGCTTGGCACGAAGACAATTAACCTAGCGAACCACAGATGGACATAGACAGAGCTGGCCTAAGCTGGTTCTTAGACGCTCCAAGTGTCTGATTTCGAGGGGCAGATCTGACCTTGGTATAATTACTGGGGCTATCACAGGCCATTGCCCTATTGGCTTACACGCGAAGAGACTGGGCGTCTTCTGAAATGACTTCTATAGAAGCTGTATGGACGAGGAGAAGGAGGAAACTATTTTCCACTTCCTTTGCCGGTGCCTTGCACTGGCACGCAGGCGGAAGTCGTTGTTGGGTGACAATTTCCTCGATAGTCTTGGCGATCTGGAGACGATTGACCTTGCAGATCTCTGGCGCTTCATTGGTAGCTCCGGATGGTTCCAGTGAGGAGGTGGTGGGAATTCTTGGCTTACCGTGGCATCACAATGTCCTCTTGACGTCTTCCTGTATCCTTTAAGACGGCCACACGAACCTAACCTAAACTAACCTACAAAATCATTTATTTATTTATTTAATGAATTTGTCTACAGATAGGACTCGAACAGACTATACCATACAAATCATTCAAAAATAAATTTATAAATTTACAATTCAATATAATATTTAAATCACTTCAAATAGAAGTGATAAGGAATCTAAATAATGAACATTATCTACAACACAGATTTAATTAGATTTGGAGCTGGTAGCAACAATATCCTTAAATTTCTGACGAGCAAAATTTAAATCCATTTCATTCAAAATTTCATTGCATTTCCTGAAACAATAAGTTATAGGTTCATGCTCACCATAATATGTACGATGTGGTGGAATATGTAATAAATTTCGAGATATAAGTGAGGTACCAGGCACATAAATACAAAACAATGAAACCAATTCTGGCGAATGAATTTTATAGCATAGAACGTCCTCCAATAATTGCAGCCCAAGCAGTTTACATCTATAAATGTATGGAGGCATATTATCGAACTAAAATAATTTACGTAAGATACAATGAGTGAAATTTTTTTGAATCAATTCAATCCTACTAATGAGGTTCTGTGTGAAGGAGCATCGACGCGTACTCCAAATTCGATCGGACTGACGACATGTATAAAACTTTCAGGGTTTAAGGATTCTTGCAGTCCGCAGAGTTACGTTTAATAAATCCAAGCATTTTGAAGCCTTTGAGCAAATAAAATTAGTGTGCAAATTACAACCTAACTTACAATAAAAAACTACTCCAAGATCATTAATTCCATGAGGTCTCTCGAGCAAAATGCCATCAATTTTTACTCATAGAAGAAAGGTTGGTGGTTCTGATAGTATCTACAATTTTTGCATTTGCTATGCTTCAGCCCAATATAATTGACAACACACCAACTGCGTAAATTGTTGATGTCATCCTGAAGAAGAAGCAAATATATCCGAAGCAAATATATATAGAAGCAAATACCTCAAGATCATCAGAATATAACAAGAATGGTGCAAAATAGAAGATTCTGGCTACTTCATTGATAAAAATTATGAATTGAACTGGACCTGAATGACTGCCTTGTGGAACACCAGACAATGTCTTGCAAATGCGTGATTCTAGAGAATCAATTTTAACAAATTGAGAACGGTCACTCAGATGGGACGAAATCCATTTTAAAAAGTTGAGTGAAACCCAAACGCATAAAGCTTGCCTATAAGTAAAGTTGAATTAACTCGATCAAAGGCTTTAACAAAATCTGCATAAATGCAGTCGTCCTGTGCACCACTTTCAAATTGCTCCGAGACATAATGTTTAAAAAGTACTACATTTGTAGATGTAGATCTCCTACTCATAAAACCATGCTGCTGAGGAGGAATCGCTTTCTTAATATGAAAATAGAGCTTTTCTTAGGGATAGGTAAAAGTTTAGTAATCGGTCTTTAATTATTAATCATATGACGCAAGCCAGCCTTATATAAAAGTTTAATGTAGGAACATTTCCATTCATCGAAAAAGTAGGCTTGAAGGCATAAAGATCTAGAAGATAAAGAGCGACTACAGCTTTTTAATAAAACATTAGGTATTACATCACTACCGTAAAATGTATCACAATTCAAAGAACTTAGTCTCTTCAGCGTCAGATATATCTAAAAGTAGCGAACCAAAATCAACCAAAGATTGTGAGTTGTCCATCTCATAACTCCGATATAAATTAGTGGAGCAAAAATTTTATTCAAAAAAATTAGCAAAAAGTTCGCAACTTTCTTGAAGATTATTGGAAACCACACCATTTAATTCCATTTTTTTAGGAAAATTAGACGCAGCACATTTATTATCAATAAAGGACCAGAAAGCTTTACTTTTTCGTTTAATGTTATTCTCTGATGACCAAATATACTGCTTAAAGAAATATTTGTGCAAAAACTCATATTTGCGTCTTAAATTTTTGAAATTAGATTCAATAGTTGGGTCATTATTACTTTTAAACATTTTACGTGCCTTATTTTTTTAATTTTTTAGCCTCAAAACTCCACGTGTTAACCGAGGTAGATGTGAATTCCTTTTTTTACTCTTAATAACAGGAATGAATATAGAAATTCCACTGTGAACAATATCAAAAATGTAGTATACCTTTATACTTAAGATGATACAATTTATTTAATTCAGTATGCCAATCAATAGAACCAAGATAATTGTTAAGGCCTCCATTTTTAAAGTCATGAATTAAAGACTCAGTTATTACCATATTTGAAAAACAAATAGTTCATTATTAATGACAATTGAAACATGATGTAAATCAGGTTTTGAAAGTGGATAATACATATATTTACAGTACATCTTAGATCAGAACTCAAGAATACTAAATCCAAGAACTTACCAGAGTAATTCCAAAATGAATTAACTCGAATCAAATTAAAAGAATTAGAAAGAAAAAGCAGATGAAACATTAGATGGCATTATAAACTTTCCATTGGGCAGATCAATCTTCACAATCAGCTGCTCCATAATTGCATCATCACAAGGCACTGCAAGACGCTTAGAGGAAAATGTTGATTTAACAGCGATGAAAACTCCACCAACCCGAGACAACCCGGTAGATGCATGGTAATGATCGTTACGAAAAACGAAATACTATCTTTCATCAAAGAACTCCGATGACAATACACTAGAAGTTAGCCAAGTTTCCGCAAGGATTACAACATCAGAATCACCCTCAATAATGTCAAGATAAATTTCACGTACTTTAGCACTCATTCCACGGCTGTTTACTACCAAAAGTGCTTTCCGGCGTTGAGCTGGTAGTTTCTGATCTAAGCGCACTTATATCTGAACAAGACCACTGTCGTAGTACTACTGCTCGAATTCTGTACGGCGATGCTCGCTTTTATACTTTTGGCGAGGCCCGGAGTTCTTCCCCACCACATATTTTCTGACTTTTTACTATAACCCACTTGATACAACCGAGATGCACACACCCAATGGATTATGGGTTGCTATGCAGATAAGAACAATGTGTGAATTTCACAAACCCACGCTGCCAGTAGAACATCTGGTTATCGAGCACAAGTTTACTATGACTTGATGCTGATGGGAAAGCCCCACCAAGATGTATAAGGCTGATACGGCCGAGTGCCTCACAGTGACAGAGGATATGTTCCGCTGTCTCTTCCTCTTCTAAACATAATCGACAGGTGGTAGCCCAGGTGACAGTGACCAGTTAAAAGTCCTGTTATCAGCCTTAAATCTAGTCTGCTGAGTGAGAGCAGCTCCTTCGTTTTCTGTTTTGAGTAGGTTATAAACCTCTTTGCTTGTCTTCACCCCTGGGATATTTGTCCAGTGTGAGTGCTTGCATTCGTCCTCCCATGACCGTATACGCATTGCTATTCAGCTTTTTGAGTAGCCACAGAATGGCTCCGGTCCAATAAACTGAGAATCCGCACCTTTTTTTGCTAGGTGATCCCTCTTCTCGTTGCCTTCAATGCCCTCGTGCCCTGGTAACCATGTTAGCGTAATGCTGTTGCTGTGGGCCAGCTCTTTAAGAGCAGTGAGACAGTCCCAGACGATTTTAGACTGAAAGGTGTAGGACCCCAAAGCCTTCAATGCCGCCTGACTGTCGGATATAATATATACTTTAGCACCGCGTATACCTCTGTTAGTAACTTCACGTGCGCAGAGTTCGATGGCAGGTATCTCTGGTTAAAAGATGGTTGATGCAGAACCGAGCGATTTGTACAGCCTTAATCTTGGTTCATATACCCCGATGCCCGTTCTGCCTTCCATCTTGGATCCATCCGTTTACCAAACCAGAGATCCCCTTTCAAAAATATGTCTATTATTGAGCCAATAATCTCTTCTCTCAAGGATCAGCTTGAATGGTATATCAAAGTTGTGCCTCTTCGGCATGATATCTGATATTGAGTTGATCACCGGATCACCCATGAATTCTTCAAGGATTCTCCTATGGCCAGACCAGTTGCCTGCTGGGAGGAGATTGGTGCCAGTCAGCTTTATTGAGCCTGAGGCAGCCTCCTTCTTTAGATGTAGATGTAAAGGGGGGAGTTCTGAATTTTTGCAGTGTGGACCGCGCTGTCTTTTGTTCTACTGTTGGCCACCACACGAGAGCTGCGTAGGTGACCACGGGTCTTATGATTGTTTCATATGCCCAGAGGGCCATTTTGGGCCTTAGTCCTCAAGTCTTTCCAAAGAGTCTTCGGCAGGACCATAGGGCAGTCATAGCCTTTCCTGTAACCCTATTGAGTTGAGGATTCCATGTGAGTCTTTGATCTAGAATTACTCCTACATATTTGACCTCACTTGTGAATTCCTGCCGTCTTCCTTCAGGAGCCTCTAGCCTTAGGTTCCTTTTTCTTGTGTGTTTCTTTCTTTTCCTTTCGGTATAATGGTTGTTTTACTAGGGTTGACTCTGAGGCGTTCCCTAGCACACCAGGATTGTACCATATTCAGAGCATTTTACAGTCTTACTGATAGGGTCCTATCCTGCTTTCTCTTGATGGTAATGACCAGGTCATCAGCGTAGCCCTGGCAATCGTAGCCAGCATTAGTCAGTTTGACCAGGATATCGTCAATTACAAGTGACCTCCCCACTGAGGACAGCCTCTAGTGGCTCTTACTGCTACCGAATTGTCCCCAGCCTCGCTGTAATGTTTCGGTTACTCAGCATTGCCCTAATCCATCGGACCGTCGGCAGATCAATGCCTCTGTCGGTGGCCACTTCTTCAATGGACGAGAAAGACGTATTGTCAAAAGCACCTTCAATATCAAGGAAAGCACCAAGCGCAACGCCCCTACCATTGACAGCGTCTTCTAGTTTTCCAACCAGACTATGAAGTGCTGTTATGATAGATTTGCCTACCTGAGAAGCGTGCTGGTTAGCATGTAACGGCATGTCTTTCAGACAACCCTACCTAATATGTTTGTCAATGATTTTCTCCATTGACTTGAGAAGGAAGGCGGATAGGCTTATCGGCCGATATGTCTTGGGTTGAGCCGCTGGTCGCCCTACACTCTTGGGTATAAAAGCTACCCTTACCTCCCTCCACGGATTGGGGATGTAGCTGAGTTGATAGCTGGGCCTAAATATTTTTATGAGTATTGGCATCAGATCATCTAGGCCCTGCTGCAGAAGAGCTGGGAAGATGCCGTCACCACCGGAGATTTGTAGGCTTTAAAGGAGTTAATGGCCCACCTTACTGTCCCGGCTGTGAAAGATTTTACTCGAGGTGCTCCTCAATCTGCGTTTTGACCCACCGCGCACATTGAGTGATTGAGTTCCTCTGTATTCTTCTGGCATTGAACACTCAGGGAAGTGTGTCTCCAAGAGTAATTTCAGTGTTTTCTCAGAGTCAGTGGTGTAAGATCCATCAGTCCTCTGGAGGAGGCCTATGCCATTGAAGTGATCTTTTAAGAGTACTTTTTGGAGGCGTGCTGTTGCAATTTCCTCACAGAACTTCCTCCAGGTTAATTCTTTGTTGCACTCAGCCAGGGCCTGCTTGTAATCATCCCAGGCTCCTGAGCGCTTGGCTTTATTGAAGAGTTTTCTTGATTTAGCTCTTAGTTTGCTTAGTGTCCTGTTCCACCAGGCCACATCTCTAGCTGCCTCTCTGCGTCTAACAGGATTACTGTTTTCATAGCTTTATACGATCAGGTCTTGTAGCTGTTTTGAGGTCCTTTCTAGGTCCTCCTGGGTTTCTAGCGGGGCGTCATCGAGTTCTTGTATGTTCGACCTGATGTGCTCCCAATAGATTCCCCAGTTGGTTAGCTTGGGAACCCTAACCACTTCCAGCTGCACATGAGGGGCCTCCATATCAAATCTTATATGTTTATGATCTGATAGGGAAGGTTCGTCCGACACGTGCCAGTTTAAAATAATGTTCTTCTTGGCGAACTATGTTTGTAAAGGTTGCTTTATTGCCCTTATTTAATATTTCAATGTAGTATTTAATGAAATAGTCTAATAGGTACTCACCTTGCCTGTTTTCCCCGGTACTTCCCCAGATTGTGTGGTGGGCGTTCGCATCACATCCGATGAAGAACTTCCTATTGTGCTTATGGCAGTAGCACAATAGCTGCGTAACTTCCCTTGGAGGTGGTGGTTTGTCCGAGTCTCCAGGGAAATAAGCAGAGGCTACAACCACCCCCTGCTTTCCCCTGTGCGTCGGAACATCCACTAAGGCAGCGACCAGATCTCTAGTGATTAGCTCTGGAATAGGAAGAAAGTTAATCTTTCGTTTAAACAGCAGGGCAGCACGAGGAGCTCCGTGCTCGCCATAATATACTAACTTACCCTGTTTTGATGGAAGTCCCTTTATCAGCCTTCCATGAACCCAAGGTTCTTGTATAAGAGCCACATCTAGCCCCTCCAGCACGAATCTCCTGCTAAGAATATCAGTGGCAGATTTGGTATTATGGAGATTGATTTGGAGGAATTTTAGAGTGGCTCTATCGGCTGCCCTTGGCAGAGTATGACAGGGTCCATCGGTCCTTCGGGATTTTGGCCGGCCCGTCGTCCCCTCTTTTACAATGCCTTTCGATTTGTCGGTGGTAGACGTACTTTTCTCTGCCACTTCCACTTTCCTGTCTGGTTCAATGTGGGCCATGGAGGTCCCCGGTACCACAAGTGTCATCTTGGGTGTTGTTAGAACCAGATCAGTTCGGGTTGAGTGCAGCCCTGTGTCTGTTGTGGCCGCAAAACATCCCCCTTGTTGGCCTCTTCAGGTTGAGGAAAGCAGAGCCGTCTGCCCCGCTGGTTGCTAGGCACCAGCCGCGGTTTTGATCGGTGCTGGATTCGCTCCACCTCTCGAGGCCGCGAGACTTGCTTTTGAAGCCCGCCCCGTGGGGTTTTTAGCTTCTTTGGAGGTACACCCCGCCGAACACTGGGCCTTAGCAAAGCCACTTCTGGGCCTGAGCTGTACCTGCCCAAACATATAGTTGACCTTGAAAAAGGTCTTTTTGAGAGCCTCAGCTGAGATGTGATCTACTGAGAGGACTATTGCAGTGGCTGTTCCCTCTGTGTCCCTCTTCAGTATCCTCCAGGCCGAGACCGTCAGTTTTTGATTCTGACCCTCAACTTGGTCAAGGATCTTCTCATTTTTCAGTTCCTGGCTATCCGGGAAGTAGCCTACCAGGACTTTGGAACGAGGAAGCTCCTCCTTTCCGATCGCCCTTAGTTTTGTCCCTTCCCATGGCTGAATCTCAACCACAGACTGTTTAAGCCACTCTAAGGTGGCCTTATCAGCGCAGTTGATCATAAACAACCTGGCCTGTGTCCAGTGTCATGGAGTGCGGGTTTAACCTCGATATTCTTGTTTTCCCGAATTTTTCTGAGGATCGCCCTTTGCACGGGCACAGGCTGCTCGGGCGAGAGCGATGCCTCAGGAAATTTATCCGGTAGGATGCTCAGATGCACTCCTGCCGCGACTTTCTTGCATGAGAGGGCTATTGGAGTCTTGCTTTCCGCTACGGGTGACTCCTGTTTGGCCTCCTACCCTAGGCGCCATCGCTAGTTTTCTAGCTGCTTTCGGGTCGTGTCCCTGTGACAACAGTTTTTTGACAGCTCCGCTGAGATTTTTGTCCACTACCTCCTCGGGACTTTTCCCTGAGGCCTCTGTAGCCTCAGGTTTGTCAACCGATTTGGTAATGAATTCTCATCGGACAGTAGTGACCTGGCAGGGCTTACACTGTCCAGATCCATTGGCATGTGTTCTGCCATTTGAGGCCTTAGATCAGCCTAAGAGGTTGGCCCCTTTTAATGGGTTCCACCCTCAGTGTTTGTTGGCAGTTCGGACAGCCTGGTAGGACTTGTATTTTCCTGGTCAATTGCCATGTCTTCAGCCATTTGAGGCCTTGTGTCAGCCTCAGAAGTTGGCATTTTAAGAGGGGTGAAACTCTCACTTTTTTCTCTGTTTATTTCTATTGAATCGAACTCGTGGGATAGAGTAGGGGAGAAGTGACGGTCGACCGTGACAGAGATCCCCATATTAATTACTTACTTATTCATACGTGTATTTCTTAACTAAAACAAGACGTGTATTTCCTTAATCTAACAAAATTCATTTTTTTCTTTCTATATATCTTAATCCTAAAAAAATTTATCATTTTCTATATATCTTAATTCTTACAAAATTGATCATTTCATTTTTTTCTATTTTAAATCTAACAAAATTCTAAAGATAATATAAAAAAAAACAGGCCATTACTTTTAATTCTGCGCTCCTTCTGTACTGCTTTAAATATTCGGTCCCAGGTTTGGTGGAACCCAAAGAACTTGGGTGGGATCTTCGATCCATTGATCCGGTCCTATTGAGTTGGCTGCTAGAGGCGCTGGTTGGCTTGGTTCTGTAGTGGTCTCTTTGTTTGGCTGATTATCGGCTGCCGAAGATGCCCTTTTAGGTCGATGGCTATGAACGAGCAGGTCGTTGATCCTCGTTACTTGAGATACTTAAGTTGAGTAACACGGATATCTCTAGGTAGTCGACGGATGGTTCAGGTTTGGACATCTGTCCGTTGTCTTCGTTTTTGGTTCTTGGTGTTTCTCGGCTTATTTCGTCATGCCTGTCTTCTTTAGATGTCGTTTCTGGTTGCTTCGGTGGTCGGAGGGTGAGTGTAAGAGTGTTTTCCTGGATTGCTTCATTGATTGTAGCCTTTTCACCGCTAAAGAGGATTTGTCTTTTCGCTGGTTGTTGCGTAATTTTTCTCGTTCCGAGGTGGGTGGTCGGTCGTAGAATTGGACGCGTCTGGTTATGCAGAATTGCCATGAAGCCTATTGCGGAAGGAATTTTCCGCATTGGTGGCCTTATTTCCCTAGGCTGCGTTTTTTTTTATTTGCTGGGATCCTTCTCAATAGATCCTGGGTTGCTGGGAGCTTGCTTATTTTGTTTCGGTGCTTTCATACTGATCTTTGATATGGACGAGCCCTTTTGACATACCGGATGGTATTTCTTCTATTTTATATATGTATATGACAGCGAAGTTCACGTAGGCTGGAGCATATCCAGTGGAATCATAAGTACTGGTGTTTATTGTTTATTATCGGACTGGATGTATTGAGCTTTCATAGTGTGAATAACTCGGTTGACCCGTTCGGTAGGATTAGCCTGAGGCGTATACGGTGAGTTAGGTCGATGTATTATGTAAAATTCTTGAAGCGTATTTTTAAATAGTTAACTGGTGTACTGCGGTCCGTTGTCCGTGATCATAATTCGGTGACAACCAAACTTCGATATTATTCGGTTTAAAAAATACTTTACAACGGCTGGAGCGGTAGCTTGTCGTAACGGTTGAATTTCGACCCACTTCGTGAATTTGTCCTGAAACAACAGTATCATGTTGTGGCCATGTTTTGATCTTGGTAGTAGTCCAATAAGGTCGGAACTTACTACCTCCCATGGGCCTCGTAGTTGTAACGTATGCATTTTCCCAGCGGTTTTCTGTTGAGTTGGCTTATGCTTAGCACATATAATACACGGACATATCTGGCTGCTTCTCGGAACATTCCAGGCAAATAATACCATTTGGCGATTCGGCTAATGGTTTTGGCTACTCCCAGGTATCCAGCGGTTGAAGCGTCATGGTTTTCATATAGTATCTATGTTCGCAACGTTCTCAGTATACAAAGTTTCCATTCTTGCTCAAGATTCGGTTAATTTAAATGATTTCGGTCGGGTTTATGTCGGTATAGTTTCTGGATACGGATGCAATAGTCTGGAAAACTTTGTCGGTCTTGTTCTACATCTGCGAATTTTTGTCGGTAATATGCACAGGTTTCTTCCGGAGTTAAAGTGGCCATTTCTTTGGCTGATAATGGCTGGCGAGATAGCGCGTCGGCTATTTTATTTAATACCCCTCTTCAGTACTTGACTTCGTAATCATATTTCTGGAGTTTTACGGCCCATCGTGCTAATCGTCCGGAGGGGTTACCCAATATCTGGAGCCACTTAAGCGCTTGGTGGTTGGTTACTACGGTAATTTTGTACCCTTCCAGATACGGTCTCATCTTCCTTATACACAATACTACTGCCAAACATTCCTTTTCGGATGCGGAATATTTCTTCTCGGTGTCGGTTAACGTCCGGCTTGCATATGCGATGACGTGCTTGTCTCCGTTTATTATTTGCGACAGTACTATTCCTAGGCCTTCGTGACTGGCGTCGGTCTGTAGAATAAATGGTACTTCAAATTTTGGACATGATAGTACTGGTGCTTTGGTCAGATTTTTCTTAACTGTTGTAAGAAATTCCTCTTGTTTCAGTCCCCATATACATCTCTGTTTTTTCTTTAGCAAACGGTTGAGCGGTACCACGATTTTTGAAAAATTTTTGATAAAGCGTCTATACTATGATGCCACTCCCATAAATTGTCGAGTTGTGTAATTGTGGTTGGCGCTGATATCTCGGTTATGGCATTCAATTTTTCGGATCGGTCTTAATGCCTTCCGACGTAACAAGATGACCTAAGTATTGAAGCTCTTTCTGGCAGAAATTACATTTTTCGTGGTTCGTGGTTAGTACGATGATATCATACAAAAATATAAGAATGCCCTGGCGTCCATGTCTGGCCCTATGACAGTATCTAGCAACTTCTGACACATTGCTGGTGCGAAGTGGAGTCCAAATGGCATGCCGGTAAACTGGAACAATCCCGTGCCTGGTACAGTAAATGCTGTAATTGCTTTACTTTCGGTTGCTAATGGTACTTGCCAATAGCTTTGGTGCAAGTCCAGTGTGGAAATATATCTTGCCTATCGTAATTTATCCAAGATATTATTAATCTGAGGCAGCGGGTATGCATCTTTGATTGGGATTTCGTTTATCTTAAGGAAATTGATGCAAAAACGGTATTTGCCATTCTTCTTTCGGGCTAAAACCATTGGTGAGCTATATGGGCTGTTGGATGGTTCTATGACATTCTCGGGTAACATACGGTCTACTTCGGTATTTATTATTTGCTGCATTGCCGGATTTCTCGGAAAATATCGGTGTTTGACCGGTTGGTCGGTTTTAAGTCGTATCTTCTGTTCGACTAGCGTCATAAAATTTTCTTATTTCGGTTGTCAGGAACTGCTCCAGTTGTTCCTCTTCGGATATATTTTTTTTTGGATCGGTTGTACGGTTGTGATTTCTAGATTTGTATTTACTTGACTCGGTATATTGCTGGTGTGGGAGCCTCATTTCATCAATTTGATGGAATAGGTGAATTGATTCTGGGCTCCTGCCAAAGAAGTGCGCCTTCTGTGTAAGAAGGGTTAATTCCATTATTATATTAGTGAGGTGTATTTCTAACCCACGCTGATTTAGTAAGTCAAGAGCGATCAAGATTTGGATTGTCACAATCGCTGGTATGTGGAATTCATGATTTACTTCCCACTTCACATTTTATCTGTATGGCTTTGGAAACTGGTTCTAATGTTTCGGATGTTATTCCTTTGTATTCGGACTATTTGTCCATTCTTCTTTTCACACAAGTCCACCATTTCTTCTCCTATGTATGAATTATAATAGCATAGACCGCGTATCCAATATTGCCGTAAATTCCTGGTCAAAAATTTTAATAGGCAGGAATGGTCAGTTATCTTCCTCTATGCTGTGATCCAGGACTGGTTTAAGTGTGGCCCCATTCTGTTTGGACCGATGGGGCCTCGGTGGTTGTCGGTCCTACTCTCTTTTCCCTGGCACTGGCAATCCTTATCTATACTCCTAAGCTTCCACATCTAGAGCAGAACAGCTTGGGATGGTTGTCACATCGTTGTCTGGTATGGCCGGGCTGTCCACATCTCCAATAGCACGTGTTTGTGTTATAGTGTAGATGTACGGTGACGATGGATAGTTCTGGTCGGCTGGCGGGCTTTATTCCTCGTCGGTGATGGTCCACAGGTCGGTTATACTTTAATTTGGATTCCCTGGTTGCACTCCTTTTCGGTTATTTTTCGTTGGTCGGTTGTATACTGGTGTTGACTGGCGTTGAATGACTTGTTCTTTTTGAATTGCCTCATATTCTGCCCCTAAGTTTTGCAATTTGGTTATGTTGTTGAAGTCTTTTCTGCGAATATACAAGCGGACGTCTGGTCTTAGGATTGAATATATTCGTTCTAGTTGTAATTCTGATGAGGATACCCCTACTCGTCAACTTAATGTCTGCATCTCGCTTTAGTCGTCGCGGATTGATTCATTCTGTCTCATATTCCGAGACCAAAATTCTTCCTCTAGTCTGAGTTGATAACGTGGCGGTAAAAAGTGCTGTTTAAGTTGACTGCTGAACTCTTTTCATGGTTTCCAACTGTATTTAATAGAAATCCATGTACATCATTACCGCCATCGTAGTGTGTACCCCATTTGCGAACTCTTTTATTTATTTATTTAAGCTTAATACAAGCTATTGCATAAAAAATACAAAAATAAAAAATTAAATACAAACTATAACTTAATACTAATTCTACAGAATATAATAAATGAATAATTAAGAATAAATAAATAAAAAGTATAAGCTACAATATGAGCAATATATATTGATTACTGGCAGAAGGCGAAAGGAAGAAGAATTAAAGTAGGCGATCAGGATCAAGATGGGCGGGGTCAAGATATAAGGCTTTGTGGAGTGATGATTTACTCAGATGGAAGTCAAAAGAGGAAAGGTCGTTGACTTTTCGTAACATCCTGGTAATTGGCTCGCTTTGACCGTAGTTTGTGCGATGGCAGTCGAGTCGGAAAAGGGGAGTGGACCTAAGGTTACGGGGATTGGTATAGATGGGTAAAGATTGCAGGATTGAGGGGCAGTCTATGGCACCAGTTAATAATTGATAAATGAAGAGAATGTCGGAAACATCACGACGTTTGCTTAGAGGATGTAAGTCGATCAGTTTCAGACGGTTTTATAGGGAAGAAGGTTGAATCTCGATCCCTCGATAGCTTTGTAGCCGACCACCAAGCGCTTAAGTGGCTCCAGATATTGGATAAACCCTCCGGACGATTAGCACGAATCCCAAAGAGAGGTTTTAAATAAAATAGCCGACGCGCTATCTCGCCAGCCAAAGAAATGGCCAATTTAACGACGGAAGTGGAAGAAGAATGGTACCGGCGAAAATTCGCAGATGTAGAAGAAGACCGACAAAGTTTTCCAGACTATTGCATTCGTAAATCATCCGAAATCATTTAAGTGAACTGAAAACTTTGTATACCGAAAACATTGCGACCATACAAAAACAATGACGCACCAACCGCCGGACACCTGGGAGTAGCCAAAACCATTAGACAAAATGCCAAATTGTATTATTGGTCTGGAATATTCCAAGAAGCGGCCAGATATGTCCGTAGTTGTATTATATGTGCTAAGCAAAGCACAACTACTACTAATGACGAACAGGTTGACACCATAGCAGGTCTTGTATGGATACCAAGCACTAACTACTACTAATGACAAATAGCCTGACATCACAGAAGGTCTTGTACGGCTACAAAGCAAGCAAAAACTACTACTAATGACCGACAGGATGACACCACAGAAGGTCTAGGAAACGGACAGGTACCTAACTACGGTCGGTACTGCTTGCGCAGGTGAGACTTTGTCTCCCCAAAAGCAAACCACTAGAGTCTGAACAAAATGAGCCTGAAGCTTCAGTGCTATATATTTCTGCTCGATTTCCCTAGGGTGATGCTGACTTTTATACTTTTGGCGAGGTCAAAAATTATTCCCCACCACTATTTTCTGGCTTTTTTCTATGAACAACTTTATACTCACCCAACTGAGTATGGGTGAGAAGCAGAACCAGCCGATTCCAGCAACCTCTTGGAGAGTATTGGGCCGTAAAGCGGAACAAGGCGGACAGACGCTGGCACTCTCCATTGACGAAGGGTCCATGCAGATATTGAAAGAGCGGCAGATGTGACTCTTCTTTAGCATCACCTCTGTGCTGTTTAAGGCGGCCGGTGGGGGAGCGAAAGAGGAGGACACTGTTGCCCCAAAATAAACAGTTGAAGGTGGTCCAAGCAAACCTACAACACAGTAGGGCTGCCTCGGCAGTCCTCTGTAGGCTGTTCGCCACTCAAGCTGTAGATCTGGCCCTCATCCAGGTATCTTGGGTAAGTTTCGGCCAGATTTCGGGACTGCGACAGGCTGGTTTTGGAATCATTTCTGATACCAAGGACAGCAGGCCACGGACCTTATTATATATAATAAAGCAAAAACTAACTGTTTGGCGTCCACAGACTTATGTACAAGGGACCTTACAGCTGCCCGAGTGGAGGTATGTGCGCGGGGACGAAGATGCTGGGTGTTAATCTGCTCTGCGTACTTCCCATACGACTCCACTGAATCACCACCGACGAGAGAACTAAGGGAACTCATCGGGTCGACAAACGCGGCGCACATGCTAATTGGATGCGACGCGAACTCACACCACATTAACTGGGGGAGCAGTGGCAGTAACAGAAGAGGTGAGTACCTTATTGATTATATGTAAACTACTAACCTAGTTATACTAAACCGTGGATCTGACCCTACCTTTGACAATGGCCGTCGGAGGGAGGTAATCGACATCACTCTCTCCATTAGCTACATATCAGAACTGGTAAGTGACTGGAGAGTGTCTGACGAGCCATCATGCTCCGACCACAAACACATTCTCTTCAGCGTTGGAGAATGTGTCAATGAAATAAAGGAATATCTGAACCCCAGGAACACCAACTGGGTTACCTATAAAGAGGAACTGGGTGCTAGACTCTATGGGTTCATGGGCTCGATCAAGTCTACGCAAGACGTCGAACTTGCGGAAGACCTCGTAAACGATGCTATACAGACGGCCTTCAGGTGTCAGTTAGGTCCCAGAACAGGAACGTCCCTTCGTGGACGAGAGAACTTGCGAGACTAAGGGCTACTACCAGGAGGGTGTTCAACAGAGCGAAAAGAGGCGGGTGCTGGGAAGAATATAGACAATCCCTAACTGCCTACAACCGAGAACTGCGCCGTTCTAAAAGATCCAGCTGGCAACAGTTGTGCCAAAACGTGGAGGGCGCTCGCGAGTCTGCGAGACTGCATAAAGCCCTTATGAAAACTACGTCGGGCGACCTGGGCACACTCCAGAAACCGGACGGGACATACGCCCAGACCAGGGAAGAAACGCTAGAGATTCTACTGCAGTCCCACTTTCCTGGTTCAAAGGTGGAAGAACCGAACGAGGCAGACAGGCCCAGCCTAATTGACCACCTAGCAAGGAGGGCGACCAAGGCGGACTGGAGGGTTGCCAGCTCGGTCTTTACATGTAAAGCCATCAAGGATGCTATTTCATCTTTCGAACCATTCAAGTCCCCTGGCACGGATGGTGTACCCGGTGCTCCTACAGGAGGGCTGTGATGTTCTTTCACCGGTGCTGTGCAGAATATACAGGGCGTCCTTTGCACTAGGATACGTACCATCTATCTGGAGGACTGTGAAAATAGCCTTTATTCCAAAGCAAGGCCGTGTAGATTACACACTCGCTAAAGCATACAGGCCTATTAGTCTAACATCGTTCATGTTAAAGACGATGGAAAAAGTTGCTGATCGGGCGATCAGGGAGAGGTATCTTCTACACTCACCACTTCATGCCCGGCAGCACGCCTACTAAACCGGAAAATCCACTACAACGGCACTCCATGACTTAATACTCAAGCTGGAGGGAGCGGTTTATAGCAAGGGAACTGCAATTGCAGCCTTCTTGGATATAGAAGGCGCTTCTGATAACACATCTTTTGATGTGATCACTCGAGCACTAAGAAGAAGAGGCCTTGGGACGACCTTCTGTCGATGGATAGATATGCTGCTCAGGTCTCGAGATCTTACCTTGAGTCTCCTCGATAGGACGATCAGGGGCTGCGTCACAAGAGCGTGTCCGCAGGGTGGGGTGCTGTCATCCCTCCTTTGGTGCCTTGTGATCGATGAGCTACTTGTACGTCTTGATGAGCGAGGCTTCTTCACGCAGGGCTATGCAGATGACATTGTAGTTCTGGCTTCTAGCGATATGGGGAACAACATTACGATACAACTCCAGGGGGCTCTAGACGTAGTTGCAACCTGGTGAACCGACCTTCTTGGGCACTGCGCTACCCTTCAAGGCTCAGGTGAAGTACTTGGGGGTGATCCTGGATTCCAAGCTATACTGGAACCGGCACCTTGATATAACTGTGGAAAAAGCTCGGAAGTCCTTCTGGGCATGCCGTAGAGCCTGCGGGACCACCTGGGGACTTAAACCCAGAACAATGCTCTGGATCTACACATCGGTAATAAGGCCCATGATAACTTATGGAGCGATTACATGGTGGCACAGAGCAAAACTAAATGTGATAAGGACTAAGCTTAGCAGGCTGCAACGTATGGCCTGCCTATGCATCACTGGAGCCATGCGCACCTCGCCGACGGCTGCACTCGAAACCATGCTAAATATTAAACCTCTTCATATAGAGGTTGAAAGCCTGGCTCTGTGTGCGGCCTACAAATTAGAGGGAGCCGGTCTCCTTGGGGAAAACATAGGTAAGGGCCACACGACAATAAGGGATATTCTTGAAGCCACACCTGAGTTGGCCATGCTAACTGATCAGATGCCGGCAAGACTCTCACCATTTCAACCACCCTTAATACGGGTGGAAAAGCGTGAGACCTGGACGCTTCCAGCTGTCCGTCCAGGGGAGCTAGTATGGTATACGGATGGACCCAAGACTGAATCAGGTGTTGGGGCAGGGGTCTGAAGCAACTCTCCTCGATTCAGTTTATCACTGGCCCTGGGAATATATACCACGGTATTTCAGGCTGCGATCTTCGCCATACTGACATGCACCTACGAGAACCTAAGAAGTGCCTATAAAAACAAAAGGATCTCAATCTTCTCGGATAGCCAAGCTGCAATCAAAGCAATTGCTTCATCTACCACCAGATCAAATCTGGTGTGGAAATGCCAAAGGAGCCTAGACGCACTGTGTAGAACTAATCAAGTAAGCTTGATCTGGATACCGGGACATCAGGGCTACACGGGAAATGAAAAAGCAGACGAACTGCACGGCTAAAAGGCTAATAGCAAACCGGGGGGGAGGTATGTGCGAAAGGACGAAGATGCTGGGTGTTAATCTGCTCTGCGTACTTCCCATACGACTCCACTGAATCACCACCGACGAGAGAACTAAGAACACATCGGGTCGACAAACGCGGCGCACATGCTAATTAGATGCGACGCGAACTCACACCACATTAACTGGGGGAGCAGCGGCAGTAACAGAAGAGGTGAGTACCTTATTGATTATATGCTAACTACTAACCTAGTTATACTAAACCGTGGATCTGACCCTACCTTTGACAATGGCCGTCGGAGGGGGATAATTGACATCACTCTCTCCAGTAGCTACATATCAGAACTGGTAAGTGACTGGAGAGTGTCTGACGAGCCATCATGCTCCGACCACAAACACATTCTCTTCAGCGTTGGAGAATGTGTCAATGAAATAAAGGAATATCTGAACCCCAGGAACACCAACTGGGTTACCTATAAAGAGGAACTGGGTGCTAGACTCTATGGGTTCATGGGCTCGATCAAGTCTACGCAAGACGTCGAACTTGCGGCAGACCTCGTAAACGATGCCATACAGACGGCCTTCAGGGGAAGTTGTCCGATGTCAGTAAGGTCCCAGAACAGGAACGTCCCTTGGTGGACGAGGGAACTTGCGAGACTAAGGGCTACTACCAGGAGGCTGTTCAACAGAGCGAAAAGAGGCGGGTGCTGGGAAGAATATAGACAATCCCTAACTGCCTACAACCGAGAACTGCGCCGTTCTAAAAGATCCAGCTGGCAACAGTTGTGCCAAAACGTGGAGGGCGCTCGCGAGTCTGCGAGACTGCATAAAGCCCTTATGAAAACTACGTCGGGCGACCTGGGCACACTCCAGAAACCGGACGGGACATACACCCAGACCAGGGAAGAAACGCTAGAGATTCTACTGCAGTCCCACTTTCCTGGTTCAAAGGTGGAAGAACCGAACGAGGCAGACAGGCCCAGCCTAACTGACCACCTAGCAAGGTGGGCGACCAAGGCGGACTGGAGGGTTGCCAGCTCGGTCTTTACATGTAAAGCCATCAAGGATGCTATTTCATCCTTAGAACCATTCAAGTCCCCTGGCACGGATGGTGTGTACCCGGTGCTCCTACAGGAGGGCTGTGATGTTCTTTCACCGGTGCTGTGCAGATAGTCAAGCTGCAATCAAAGCAATTGCTTCATCTGCCACCAGATCAAATCTCGTGTTGGAATGCCAAAGGAGCCTAGACGCACTGTGTAGAACTAATCAAGTAAGCTTGATCTGGATACTGGGACATCAGGGCTACACGGGAAATGAAAAAGCATACGAACTTGCTAGGAAGGGGTCTAACACCCCTTTTATAGGGCCGGAGCCGGTCTGTGGAATACCTCTCGGCACGGCTAAAAGGCTAATAGCAAACCGCGCAAATGAGGGGCATAGGCTGTATTGGAACAATATTGAGGGGCACACTCACTCAAGAAGCCTTATGCCCTCACCGTCGCCGGGTAGATCCAGGGAGCTCCTCAAGCTGAGCAGGTCGGCTGTTAGAACTCTGGCAGGCCTGCTTACCGGCCACTGTCAGCTAAGAAAGCACCTGGTGAGGATAGGCAGAGCCATCGACCCCACCTGCAGACTCTGTCTGGAGGAGGATGAGACCCCATTACATGTGAATGCCCTGCAGTAGCCAGGAGCAGATTTGGCCTATTCGGGAAACCACACCTCCAAATATAATTAATCAATCAAATCAATCAATGGGTTGTTATGCAGAGAAGAACAATCTGGTTTTATCTAGTTATCGCGCACAAGTTTCCTACGACTTGGCCATTGGATGACGTCACGCATATTTGCATGCCCGTTCACTGGAGCATTTGTGAGTGGCATCTGTGTACCGCTTGAACAAACGATTAACAACGGAGACCCACACACCCAGCTGATTATGGGTTCATGTGCCCGGAATATAATATGACAACGTAGCTAGTGGGAATAATTAGGCTGTTCTTTGTGGATTACGTCATGCACATCTGCAGGCAATGGAATTGGAGTTTTTATGGACATGTACCATGAAAAGTTTGTGCAAAAAGTGAAAATGGGGACAAGTGTGTTAACTGTCGGGATTTAAAGGACAGGGAATACTTTATTTTTAAGATGACTCTCTTTCTCTTTCTCTTTAGTCTTAATCTTAGTCTTAATCCTAACAACATGGTATCTTATATTCTCTTCTTTTTTTTCAGAATACATATCAAAGAAAATTGTTATTTTTAAATTGAGATATAAATGGTTACATAGCTTATTTCTAAAAACCTTTAATTTTAAATTCAGATATATGTACACGGTACATAGCTTATTTCTAGAAGAAAGAGTAAAAATACAGAAATTTGTTGTGTCCTATATGTATATATACATAAGAAGTTTTCCAATGCTTAATCTAATAAAGATAACTTAACAGTATGATATAAGATTCCGTTATGTTTTTCAAAACCTTAACCTAATAAAATATATACATATAAGAAACTTAAACTAACAACCTAACAAATGAATAAAATATATTCTATCTTAACCTAACAAAGATGCCTATATTTCTAATATCTACTATATATAAAAACTAAAAAATTACTGATGACTTCATGGTTTGGCTACTGTCCAGCCTCCTTTGGTCTTCATTATCGTCTGAATTAAAAGGCGGCTTTTCTTATCTCGGTCGGTCTTCCTTCGGAAAGGCAAAAGGTGGTACTTCTTCGGAACTGCATTCTCTGGTATGACGGATTATGACTTCTGTCTCGTTCGGTGTTACTTTGGATCGGTCTCATCGGGATTGACAGATTAGGGCGTAGGACGAGTTTTACGAAAAATCACCCCCAGCGGCTCTTCCTTCTGGCGACTTCTGGCGTAGTCGGGTAAAGAAGGTCTTTCTTGCACATCATAGTTCCTTTTTTCATAATATTAGTCTGGTAACTACATCTTATTCTAAAAATTTGAGTTTATTTATTTATTTATTTATGCCTACAGATAATAAGATTCTACAGACTAAACAATATAAATGAATTGAACACAACCATCCTAAAATTAACTTATATAAAAATAAATTAAATTTACAAACAAAAGAATTCAAAATCCAATAGGTTGAGCCTATAAAATATACAGAAACAGTTTTAATTAATAAACTGATGGAGCAAAGATAATTATGCGTAAAGACCAAATAAATTAAATAGATCCAATCTGAATCTGAGTGTCAGAGAAATCAGTAGAATTGCGCTTAATAACGCCAAGCATTTTAGAAGCTTTACATGAAGTATAGTCAATGTGAACATTGGAAGTGAATTTGCTATCAAAATACACACCGAGGTCGCAAATATTAGATGGTCGACTTATGACAATGTTATTGCTCATGTAAGCAAAGCAATGAGGTGAACGCCTGCGATGGAATGAAAATGCCTTAAATTTATCAGGATTAAGCTCAGGGCCATTGTTTATACACCATTCAACAAGCCTATCAATATCCTCCTGAAGTCTATAACAATCTGATAAATCCTTGATGATACAATACAGCTTAAGGTCATCAGCATAAAGCAGAATTGAGGCAAAAGAGAACATCTTGATTACATCATTAATAAAAATAATAAAAAGAAGGGGACCAAGATGACTGCTCTGAGGAACACCAGATAAAGCGGAAAATACTCTGTATTCGACAGATTTAATCTTCACACACTGACGACCCAATAAGTAGAAAAGAATCCATTTTGATAAAGAAGAATGAAACCCAAAAGCAATCAATTTCTTTTTAAGTATGGAAAACTTGACTCGATCAAATGCCTTAACAAAATCAGTATATATTGTATCAACCTGATAACAATCCTCAATTTAATTGATCACAAAGTTCTTTAAAATTACCAAATTGGTTGTAGTCAACCTTCTACTACCAAAGCCATGGACAATAACCTCTTTAAGGTGGACATACAGTTTCTCTTTTACAAGACTTTTAAAGCACTTCGGAATCAGTAACAACTTAGCAATTCCCCTATAATTATTAATCATATGTCTTGAACCAGCCTTATGCAAGGGAATTCTTTAAGAAAATTTCCAAGCCTCAATAAAATTACCGGAACTTAAAATTGTATTGAAAATATCTGTTAGAACTTCCGCAAGCGAAGAGCTGCTGTGTAATTTCCGGGTACACGGAAGTACATTGAAATACACGGAAAGTACGTCAAAATTTTATTAGTTTTTCTGGGAGGAAGAGGTGTATTAATTAGAATTATGCACTATTCTTAGCATTTTCGAGCCTTTTAAGTCCACGCTTAAACCAAGGTGGATGAGACTTCTGGACCTTGCTAACAAAAGGAACGAATTGATTAATGACAGTATGAACAATTTCTAAAAACTCATTACACATCAAATCCAGATCGCCAGAATTGAAATGTAGGACACCTTTCCAATCAAAAGAGTAAAAAAAGTTCTTAAGCGAAGCATAATTAACTTTACGAAAATCAAATCCAAATGAATTCAAATTATCTGACAAAGCAAAATTGTACATACTAATATTAATAACTATAGTAACTAATAACTAACTAATAAGGTTGAACTAAGAAATATTTCTCATGACTAGAAGAAATGTAAGTAGAAGGAAGGCACTTTTCATCCTCGGATCAACACCATTTCACACTCGGAAGATTAAAGTCACTTAAGCAGCACAAAAATTTTTGATATTACTGGCATGAACGTCATAAACCATAATAGGGCTAGAAGGTGAAATGAAGCTTGCGCAAATAAAAATGTTCCCAAGACCAAACCCAGTTATTTTAACAACAAGTTGTTGAACAATTCCATTGTCATTTGGAAGCTGTACACCTTAAAGGCCGTTTCACACCGGCGCGATAGCGATAGCATTAGCGGTAGCGTTAGCATTCTAACGCCTTTCATAATACGAAACAAGAATATTCACACCAACGCGGTAGAAATTTGCGATAATATTGCAGTGGATGCGTTATATTTACGATATAGCGGTGGATTGCTGCCAAACCAGTTCTATCGTATCTATCGCAGAGTCAATATGAGTGATTTGACGGTAAACTTAATAGAAGAAGTAAAAAAATATCCAATATTGTTCGACTTATAGCACAAAGACAAGGCAAGATGAAACGCTATCGAAACGCTATCTCTATCGCCTCAGTGTGAAGCACCCTTTTATCGCAAACTTGACGCAATCGCTATCACGCCGGTGTGAAATGGCCTTTAGACCTCATAGATGTCCTCACAGCAATCAAGACGCCGCCACCGCGTGACAAACCAGTAGAAAGATAACAGCGATCCCTTCTGTAAACAATATACCAGTTTTCATCAAAGAATTCAGATGAAAAATTTAGCCATGTCTCAGTAAATACAATAACATCATAATCTTCTAAAATTATATTCAAATCAATTTCACGAACTTTCGAACGCATTCCTCTGACATTTTGGTAATAGTAAGAAAACGATTTGAAGCCCTTATTCGAGAAAAACATATTTTGCTCAGGATGAGTTATATTTAAGGCGTCTGAAGAGTAACGCCTTTTTCGTTTTTTGAACGTTTGCCTACGAAATTTCTTACAACAACACCACTCGGCCAAAAATCAGCAACTGAGAGACTCTGAATAAAATGTTCAGGAATACCCAATTTAAATGTAACAAATTTAAATTTTGTAAGATCCACATCTTTCTTGACCAAATGCCAGCCAATCATCGAATCCGCCAAAATAGCTGCTTTAGAAGAAGCATAATTAATAATCCGATCCTTATTTACTGTAGGTGATGGGACAATAGTTGCAAGAGTAGCAACTCCAGACTGTGAACACGACCTAGCGGTCAGCATTATCTGCACCTATTCATCATTATTGGAAACAACAAAAAGTGAATTAGCAGAATTAACATCAAGAGGAGTTCCGATGTCATGAGTGGGACCCAAATTCTGTAGCAAGGCCGTACATTTAGCCTCAATTGTCGCAATAAGGGCATTAGGTCCATTTCAATTTTGAAGCAAAGCCATGCAATTAGAAATTTCGCCTTTAAGTACATTAACTTCGGATATCAAAACAGCAAAATTATTTAGCAATCCATCCTTGAGCAAATCAGCACACGCCAGAACAAACTCGAATAACTTTCGATAACTTTCAAAGCAGCCTCATCTAATTTCGAGCACCGTTTATAAAAAGAGCGATAGCAAGAACAACACTTAATATTTTTCAGTCTCTTGAGATCACTGACAGTGAACGGACGTAATTCTAAACTCTCTTTCAAGTTAACGGTTACGTATATTTAAAATCATACGGTAATAAAAATTACGAGTATAAAGCGTGCTTTATCTAGTTCCTCCTCCGATAGCGGAGAAAATGAACTTTCCGTGAAAATTCGGAATAAAATTAAACGTCGCGCTTCAGACTACGACGAAATCAGTGCAATGGCGAAGGACAAAACGCAAAGTGGAAATCGTTTCGCGCTCCTGCAAGAGGTTGGCGAAGATAATTCAACTATGACGGACAAAACATCTCCAAACTGCTCTACTGCTAACAAAGAAGACAGAGGTAAAATGCCACCAATAATTCTGCTGAAAAATCAACGGAATATGCCCGATCGGTTACCAAGGAACTAGGTGGTGAGTCAGACTTTTCATGCCAGCAATAGAGCTCTACGATGACATTAGTAACATGGGTATACACTGTGAAGACGTTAAACCCATGAAGCTTCAGAATAAAAGGTATGATGACCAAGCCAATTATCTGCTCTATTTTAAAAAGAGCGCAGTGAAAATAAATGAACTACGAAAACATAAAACTATTTTCAATACAATAGTGAAATGGGATTTTTATAAAAAAAAAATCAGCTTACGCAATGCCGAAATTGTCAAATGTATGGCCACGGACAAGACAATTGCTACGTCAAACCTAGCTGTGCTATTTGCTCCGACACGCACATTACATCGGAATGTAAAACTCCTGAAATGATAAAATGCGCAAACTGTGGCGCTAACCATAAATCTTTCTCTTACTTGTGTCCCAAGCGCAAAGAGTATTTAGCAATAAAAGAGCAATTTAAATCCAAAAATGTGCCCTCTCTTGAAATGAAACATCCACGTTCAAATATTCAACCGGTACCGAGTAACAACTGCACTAATTTCCCTCCACTCTCTACGAAAAACAAAACAGCAACGCCGCAACCTTGGAGCGCTGTATTACGCCAATCTTCAGAGAATGATTTATTTACAGCCGACGAACTAATACATATTGCATCAGAGCTTATGATTAAATTGAGAAATTGTAGATCCAAAGAAGAGCAATTTAACGTAATTACTACTTTAGTTATACAATATGTGTATAAGTAACCAGAAAGATAATTTAAATATTATGTTATGGAACGCCCAAAGCATTAGCAATAAAAAACTAGAATTTATAGATTATCTTAGTGCTAAAAACATTGATATTGCGTTAATATCGGAAACTTGGTTAAAACACAATCGTAATCTTTTGATTATAAAATATATAGACTAGACCGCGCAAATTCCAGGGGAGGTGGAGTTGCTATTATAATTAAGTCCAACATTAAACACGAACAAATATCAATATCTAACCTAAAAGTTATTGAATGTGTAGCTGTTAATATATTTACGGATAATAACGAAAAAATTTCATGTCTTGCGTGCTACTTCCCGGGTGGTAAATGTAATGCTGTTAAAAAAAAAAACTTCATGCAAGATATTAAAAAACTTACACAAAACTCCAACCAAGTTCCCGGCTGAACCTACTTACCAACCGGCAAATAATCTTCTCTCCTCATCCACACTAGACCTATTTCTTACTAACTGCCCAAATAAATTTACAACACCTTTCTCTGACTGCAATCTCTCATCAGATCATACACCGGTTCATACATCTTTAATAACTAACGTATCAATGACAAATAATTTTACCTATCGTTTCTACCAGGCTAACTAGAATCCCTTTAGAAGAGCTATAAAGTAAAAGCTGAAGCTCACTTATTTGCATTTAACATCAGTAAATTATAATCAACAAATAGACAATCTCATCGAAAACTTTTATTGTACAATACGGGAAGCAACGGAAAAAGCAATCCCCAAATATTATCTAAATCACGAGAAACATCAAAAGCTTCCCATTCACATCAAAGAATTAATTAAAGTTAAAAATTCAGTTCGCAAACAATGGCAAAATTACAGAACGGTTTCCCTAAAAGAATGCTCAATAAATTAACTAGAGACGTCAAGTTACAAATCTATACCTTTAGAAATCAATCCTGGAATAAAAAGCTGTCCACTCTAACAAAAGGGAGTAAAACTTTCTGGAATCTTACCAGAATTATAAAGAACAGAAAATTACAACTGTCACCCCTAATCTATAATAATCAAACGTTAATTCTAAGACAAGATAAAGCCAATGCCCTAGCAAGCACCTTCGTCGAAGCACACAAAGCTACTTCAAATTATAGCGACAATCAAACAATAAAACTTGTAGAGAATGAGATCTTAACCCTAAATTCAAATAGAAATCGTCAAAATAAAGTATACTTTTCCCCAGCAACAGTGAAATCCTTAATTGTTACGCTCAAAAATCGCAAAGCTCCAGGGTATGATAATATCAATAGCATAATTTATAAAAATCTCCCAAAGTAAGGAATTATGTACTTGACATTCATTTCTAACGCCTGCATGAATATTTCATATTTCCCTAAGAATTGGAAAATCGCAAAAGTAATTCCCATTCTAAAACCAGGAAAAGAACCAAATAATGCGAGTAGCTACAGACCCATTAGCTTACTTAATTCTATTAGCAAAATATTTGAAAAACTTATACAGCAAATAATAAGGCAGCATATCGAGGAGAACAATATCCTCCCACCTCAGCAGCTGGGATTTCGAGCAAAATATACAACTACTCATCAGCTAAAAAGATTAACAAACCACATCAAAAATCACATAGAATTATCTATGTCAACTGGGGTAGTTCTCCTTGACATAGAAAAAGCCTTTGACTCCGTGTGGCATCATGGATTGATTTACAAATTGATAAAACTAAAGTTCCCTACTTACGTAATAAAAATCATTCAATCCTTCCTGAGTGACAGGTATTTTTCATATCGTTGGATGGAACTACCGCGAACCAAATAAAAATTACCGCAGGAGTCCCTCAAAGTTCAGCTCTTAGCCCTGACCTCTATAATATATACACGTATGACATAACTGAAAATGTTAAGTGTAATGTGAGTCTCTTTGCCGACGACACAGCTTTGTACCATTCTAATACATGTCCCAACGAAATAATAAACTCCTTGGAAATTAACCTACGAATACTATCTTTATATTTTTACAAATGGAAAATAAAATGCAATCCTCTGAAAACATCCTGTATGTTCTTTACTTGAAGAAGAAGTCCTAAATATCTTCCCCAAAGACCCTTAATGTTTAACAACGAAAGTATTATCTGGACTAACGAAACAAAGTACTTAGGAATGTATTTAGATAAAACACTTACTTATAATCTTCATATTAATAAAACCATAGATAAATGCCAAAAGCTAATAAAAACATTATACCCCCTTATAAATCGCAAGTCTCCTCTTAATGCTGAGAATAAACTCTTAATATTTTAAATGATATTCCAGCCCATTCTTACATATGCATGTCCCGTTTGGTCAAACTATGCTAAATCACATATGAATAAACTACATATACACCAAAATAAAATACTCAAAATGATAATGAACCTCCCCTGGCATTTTTCAACCAAACTCCTACACAATAACACAAATGTAAAAACAATTATAAATATCTGTCAGTATTATACAAATAAATTTGAAAATGTATAACTACATATACACATTCTTAAAATAAGGTACATAGGTTAAAAGTAGTGATAAGTCAGATTTAAGGCTATACATCTAAGTTTTAGTAATCTAGTCTTTCAATAGGGTTTTTTACACTTTTCCCTAGCATAACACACAGATTATTAGCATGCAACAAATATTTTTAGGTTTAGAAATAAAAAGCAACTAGAGTGGTAAGATATACTTATACATATCGTTTTTCCCTCAAATAGTATACATAACGTAGCACAGCAAACAAATGTTAATAGTTTTATAATTCGTGCAAATAAATAAATCTAAATCTAAATCTTAATATTTTTTTATAAAACAGTTCATTATCATAAACAAAAATTTTAATAATAAATGAAATAAACAAACATTTGCGCGAACTAATAAAAGCAAGTCTGACTTCGACGAGACACTACGAGTTCTCTGGTATTATTTAGCTAGACCGAAGCTATGAGGATTCGAAAATACGACGAAACGCTTCGAGAAAAGGTAGGAAGGGCCCAGTCTTGGCGGGGGCACTACCGTATTTTCATTATTTTACGCAATAATTCCCGAAAATTACCTATGTATATAAAAATCTTCTCGATTTCATTAAATATTTTAAATTTCGTGTGCGTAGTTAAGACGGATTGTCGTATTTTTATTTCTTTGAAAACTTTCAATTACATTTATTTATTTAAAATATTTAAATTGTGTGCATGTAACAATAAATAGTGTGTAACTTGTGGAAAGATAGAAACCAAAATCAAAATTGAAATTTATATTATATTTGTGTAAAAATGCCTCAAACATGGAATCCAATCCACGGACCACGTTCAGACCTCACCTCCGGGACAAAACACTGGCACTAGCAATCGTACCAATAACGTAACGTCCCTTAATAATAACACCCCCTCCTTAATAATTGTGATCTTGCTTTGCCCTTGCCTGTGCATACCAATATGTTGCCTTATTTCAGGGTCGCCAGACTTCACACAGGCATTATCGCCAAATAGGCACTACGAAGTCGCCAAAATCGCCAATCTATTACTTTTTTGTATCCATGATTATAGCCAAAATGTCAAAGTGAAAATCAAGATGACAAATACGTGTAAACACTAAAGTACACGTAAGTGCAAATAGTCACTTCCTTTAGCTTATCGCGATAATACTACAATGGAATGGTTTTTTATTGGGTATGCAATATACTGTCTTAAGGTACGAGTAATTTCTTTAATTACACACCTTAAGTTTCCTTTGTTTTTAATTAAAGCAATCGTTACCAGCATGTTGCTTAAGCCACTAATATAATAATATTTTTGAACTCGTTTTTACAAGCACAATTTCATTTGATTCCCATTCCACCCCAACGAAAATTAGACCCAAACATCAAAATGTTGCTGTTTTTCTGCCACCAATTGATATCTTCGCGCCAAATATCAACTCCCTATATGAAAGAGTTTCAGAAAAAACACCAAACAATTAAAGACTTCCAATAAAATATATTTCATTATAGTTAAAGTTATTTTCAATTGTAGATACTAAGACATTATCTTTTAGAAGTTCAATTGTGTTTAAATCGTTTTGCAGTGATTGTACATTTGCATACAGATACAATAGATCGGATATTGACTCCGTTATAGATGACTTATTGAGGATTTTTAATAAAAAAACAGCTATCTAGATCGTTGTTTTAATGTAAATTTTTTGGTTTTCCATCTATTGTTCGGTTTTTCGAAGGCGTCCAGCAGCTAAAGAAAAGCTAACACTTTGGTGGTGCTGTTGGAGAAGAGCCAAAGGAATTTAGCTTTTCTTTATTAGAAACGCCGATCGTGTTAAGAAATATTTCAATATTTCTTGCCTCGCTCGAGTTGAACGGTTTAGTTCGGAATTTTTATTAAAAAGTTTTGAAAATTTAGCTCGGGTCATGTGTTTAAATTGTACATTGTGTACATGTGATTATTGAGGATGCTTAGAATTTTCTTCTGCAACTTGATCTCTGGATCAATTTTCGGTTGAGGAGCTGGAAGGTCAGCTGCGTCGCCTAACTCTGCCTTTTTTTGTAACTCACACCTTTCTTGTAACAATTGTAAAACCATTAAGGAACGATTGTCAGCAAGTGCGTTTAATAAAGTTTGAATCGCGTCTAGATGACATTCTTTTAAAGGAGGAGCAACTGAACTATTTGGAGGAATGATTGGCAAAGCTGTCGGCAGTAATTTCTGCCTCTCTGCGCGCAATTTGATTTGAAAATCATTCGATCATTCGCTATTAGGCCCGAATAAAAATTCCGACTGATCAGTTAACTGCAACTGAGTTTTCAGCCGAAACAAACGCCAAAATCAAATTTGAAAATAAATTGTAGCTTCAGCTTCTGGAATTTTCAGAGATATTTGCATTTATATTTCAAATGAAGTTAGCCGCAGTCGAGTTTTGTGACTACAACTTTGCACTTTGAGCAAAGTCTAAGTTTAGTCGGAGTCGACTGATAAGTCGTTAAATTGTAGCAATCATGTCGCATGAATTTCCCATTTGAGCAAAGTTGCAGTCGACTGATCCGTTGGAATTGTAATTCGGGCCTCAAGTTAATGGCATTATCCACTGGCATATTTCGGTACTCCTCTGGTTGTCCATAGAGTATGTTTATACTTGTATGATACTTCGATGCTCTTCGTTTTTGGCGGTGAAAAGTACTGCATATAAACATCCACGTCATGAAATATTTGCGTAAACTTTTCCAATTGGTACCCCTTTATTTGGAAAAAGCAAATCAACTTTTAAATATAACCTTTTCATATTCGGCATATTCTCTATAAAAGGTAAAAAGAAGTAATGAATCTATACATATTCAAAAGTCCAATTACGCGTATGCCTGGTTAACTAAATCACATATGAATAAACTACATATACACCAAAATAAAATACTCAAAATGATAATGAACCTCCCCTGGCATTTTTCAACCAAACTCCTACACAATAACACAAATGTAAAAACAATTATAAATATCTGTCAGTATTATACAAATAAATTTGAAAATGTATAACTACATATACACATTCTTAAAATAAGGTACATAGGTTAAAAGTAGTGATAAGTCAGATTTAAGGCTATACATCTAAGTTTTAGTAATCTAGTCTTTCAATAGGGTTTTTTACACTTTTCCCTAGCATAACACACAGATTATTAGCATGCAACAAATATTTTTAGGTTTAGAAATAAAAAGCAACTAGAGTGGTAAGATATACTTATACATATCGTTTTTCCCTCAAATAGTATACATAACGTAGCACAGCAAACAAATGTTAATAGTTTTATAATTCGTGCAAATAAATAAATCTAAATCTAAATCTTAATATTTTTTTATAAAACAGTTCATTATCATAAACAAAAATTTTAATAATAAATGAAATAAACAAACATTTGCGCGAACTAATAAAAGCAAGTCTGACTTCGACGAGACACTACGAGTTCTCTGGTATTATTTAGCTAGACCGAAGCTATGAGGATTCGAAAATACGACGAAACGCTTCGAGAAAAGGTAGGAAGGGCCCAGTCTTGGCGGGGGCACTACCGTATTTTCATTATTTTACGCAATAATTCCCGAAAATTACCTATGTATATAAAAATCTTCTCGATTTCATTAAATATTTTAAATTTCGTGTGCGTAGTTAAGACGGATTGTCGTATTTTTATTTCTTTGAAAACTTTCAATTACATTTATTTATTTAAAATATTTAAATTGTGTGCATGTAACAATAAATAGTGTGTAACTTGTGGAAAGATAGAAACCAAAATCAAAATTGAAATTTATATTATATTTGTGTAAAAATGCCTCAAACATGGAATCCAATCCACGGACCACGTTCAGACCTCACCTCCGGGACAAAACACTGGCACTAGCAATCGTACCAATAACGTAACGTCCCTTAATAATAACACCCCCTCCTTAATAATTGTGATCTTGCTTTGCCCTTGCCTGTGCATACCAATATGTTGCCTTATTTCAGGGTCGCCAGACTTCACACAGGCATTATCGCCAAATAGGCACTACGAAGTCGCCAAAATCGCCAATCTATTACTTTTTTGTATCCATGATTATAGCCAAAATGTCAAAGTGAAAATCAAGATGACAAATACGTGTAAACACTAAGTACACGTAAGTGCAAATAGTCACTTCCTTTAGCTTATCGCGATAATACTACAATGGAATGGTTTTTTATTGGGTATGCAATATACTGTCTTAAGGTACGAGTAATTTCTTTAATTACACACCTTAAGTTTCCTTTGTTTTTAATTAAAGCAATCGTTACCAGCATGTTGCTTAAGCCACTAATATAATAATATTTTTGAACTCGTTTTTACAAGCACAATTTCATTTGATTCCCATTCCACCCCAACGAAAATTAGACCCAAACATCAAAATGTTGCTGTTTTTCTGCCACCAATTGATATCTTCGCGCCAAATATCAACTCCCTATATGAAAGAGTTTCAGAAAAAACACCAAACAATTAAAGACTTCCAATAAAATATATTTCATTATAGTTAAAGTTATTTTCAATTGTAGATACTAAGACATTATCTTTTAGAAGTTCAATTGTGTTTAAATCGTTTTGCAGTGATTGTACATTTGCATACAGATACAATAGATCGGATATTGACTCCGTTATAGATGACTTATTGAGGATTTTTAATAAAAAAACAGCTATCTAGATCGTTGTTTTAATGTAAATTTTTTGGTTTTCCATCTATTGTTCGGTTTTTCGAAGGCGTCCAGCAGCTAAAGAAAAGCTAACACTTTGGTGGTGCTGTTGGAGAAGAGCCAAAGGAATTTAGCTTTTCTTTATTAGAAACGCCGATCGTGTTAAGAAATATTTCAATATTTCTTGCCTCGCTCGAGTTGAACGGTTTAGTTCGGAATTTTTATTAAAAAGTTTTGAAAATTTAGCTCGGGTCATGTGTTTAAATTGTACATTGTGTACATGTGATTATTGAGGATGCTTAGAATTTTCTTCTGCAACTTGATCTCTGGATCAATTTTCGGTTGAGGAGCTGGAAGGTCAGCTGCGTCGCCTAACTCTGCCTTTTTTTGTAACTCACACCTTTCTTGTAACAATTGTAAAACCATTAAGGAACGATTGTCAGCAAGTGCGTTTAATAAAGTTTGAATCGCGTCTAGATGACATTCTTTTAAAGGAGGAGCAACTGAACTATTTGGAGGAATGATTGGCAAAGCTGTCGGCAGTAATTTCTGCCTCTCTGCGCGCAATTTGATTTGAAAATCATTCGATCATTCGCTATTAGGCCCGAATAAAAATTCCGACTGATCAGTTAACTGCAACTGAGTTTTCAGCCGAAACAAACGCCAAAATCAAATTTGAAAATAAATTGTAGCTTCAGCTTCTGGAATTTTCAGAGATATTTGCATTTATATTTCAAATGAAGTTAGCCGCAGTCGAGTTTTGTGACTACAACTTTGCACTTTGAGCAAAGTCTAAGTTCAGTCGGAGTCGACTGATAAGTCGTTAAATTGTAGCAATCATGTCGCATGAATTTCCCATTTGAGCAAAGTTGCAGTCGACTGATCCGTTGGAATTGTAATTCGGGCCTCAAGTTAATGGCATTATCCACTGGCATATTTCGGTACTCCTCTGGTTGTCCATAGAGTATGTTTATACTTGTATGATACTTCGATGCTCTTCGTTTTTGGCGGTGAAAAGTACTGCATATAAACATCCACGTCATGAAATATTTGCGTAAACTTTTCCAATTGGTACCCCTTTATTTGGAAAAAGCAAATCAACTTTTAAATATAACCTTTTCATATTCGGCATATTCTCTATAAAAGGTAAAAAGAAGTAATGAATCTATACATATTCAAAAGTCCAATTACGCGTATGCCTGGTTAACGACAATTATCTCACAATCATTGTAATCAGGAGGGACGTGAGCATGATACTGCTGCTGAAGCTGTTGTATTGGATTGAGTTGCCTCTAGAGCTTCTTTCTTTAGCAGTGGTTTTTTACCTTTACCTATTCCGGACTGTTATTTTGTACTCTCTAAACAAAGATCCATTGAGGGCTTGAGCTGACTGGGCTGTTTCAAATTGTACAAATCCGAAATATTTTTGCTCCAAATAGCCAAGCATTGTTCTGCGTCTATTACAGATACTTTCGAGTTCTTTTTTGGTACATGTTTGTAGGTTTCCCAAAAGTATACGACTTTTTGATAAAGTAGGATCTCATACTTTTAATAAACCGTTTTCCATTATTTCTCCTAACATTTATTAAAAATCACAGAATTAAACTGCGAACATGCCGGCAAATAACTCATTAGACGTGCCGTAGAATTTTCTGTCAGTTGCAGTTGCGGCAAGTTTTACTCAAATTAGCAAAATTTTCAAGAAAATTCTACTAAATTGATGTATGTTACGTTTGTAAAGCTTTAGAAATTCTTTTTTAAATGGTAAATAATCTGTCAATTTTTCGTTCAAGAAAAATCGCCATAAAAACGACCAAAGTCGATGAAAAATCGCCAAACAAATCGCCATCGCCAATTTCATATTTCTTGTCGCCAGGATTGATGAAAAATCGCCAACCCTGCCTTATTTGCTTACGTGAAACCTCAGTTACCCGGCCAGTGATGCCAATTCAGTGATTTTGTCACCAAATCTGGTGTTTTTGAACACCTCCTTAGTGACAGAATTTTTTTTCTCAGACACGTCTAAAAGTTGGTGATTTTTAACTTCCACCGCGGTGACTTCTGGTCACTTTTAATGTAGTGATGCCAAATCAGGGACTTTGTCACCAAATCTGGTGTTCTCGAATACCTTTCTAGTGACTGATATTTTTTTAGCGACACTGTGATTTTGAACCTCTTCTGATGACACCAAATGTTCTCCGACTCTTTAACGTTTTAACGTAAACATTCGGCATTTCTCATTGTTTTTGACTATTTTTGTACTTACATATTTGCTGGGTTACCACTTCATTTAGTTACAACCGGTGTTGCACCACACATTCAAGTGGGCCCATTTAATGCTTTTGTTGCTTAGATAAACAATAGAACAATTTCCTGTGAGACTTCATGACTTTCCAGCGGGACCCTGAAACTTTTAACGATACTCATTTTCTGTCGCTTGCGATAAGAGGATCGCCCACAAAATTAGAACTTTATCACATTCTAATAGTTCTCTATTTCTCCTCCCATTCCAAATTGAAAGGAAGAAATTACACGACGCTTAAGTTAATGAGCACCAGTTACAGGTAAATACAGTCTTTTATTGAGTAGTAGTATTTACATTTTCGTAACTTAGAAATTTCTTATATTATATTGGAAAAAATTTTGAAAAAAATTTATTATTTTATATCTGGTAACTTTTTTAAAAAAAGGTGTCCTTTCTAGTCCCTATCTAGTGACAATCTTCATCGAAGACTTGGCAACACTGTACCCGGCAATGTAGAAGCTGCTTACACCAATTACTTATTTCGAATTGGGATTCACTCAAAGATTATTTAAAAACATATACTCCGATAAAAAGCATTACGCGAATCTTTTGATAGAGCTTCTAAGTTGCAAGCAAACAAATAATTAAAATATTGTAACCGACGTAGCCTTAAGTAAAACCTCGAAGACAGTTTAATAAAGCCTTCTTGTCTTCAAAAGTTGTCGTTCGGGGGAATTTCTCTCCACGAATATAAAAGTTAGAACGCTCGCCAAAAATGCTTTTAAAGTGGAAAGTGTGCAGTCCCCAAGGTGCACAAATCGAAATGTCACGGTGCACACCTAACAGGTGCTGTGAGTGTTTTGTAGCTTCAGGTGGCGGCCACTTAGAATTTGAGCTCCAACTTACGGGGCCGGTGACGTGAAGTTGGAATAACTTTTTTTTTGAAGGGATGATCAAGTAACTTCCTGTTCACGAGTTTGTTAAAAATTCTTCGCTAACCTAACCTGTAACCTGCACCAAAAAATGTTTAACTATGAAGTTTCTTCTTCCTAGGTAAAACTAAATTTATATCGGCGGAAGTCGGAGAAAGGCGATCCCCTACCAACACGTGCAAAAGCTTGATTCAGATCAATCAATTAAATCAGTCGTCTTCTTAGAATTTGTTTTATTATAAACACTATTAAAATTACGTTAACAAAAACTTCATCAATTCAAACTTCCAAAGGAAAGAAACTCTAACTCGCTTTCTTCTGTTTCAGCGTATCTCATCCAGCGAGTCGAATCAAAAATTAATTAATTATTTTCAAGCGAAAAAATTGCATGGTTGTCAATTTCTACTTTCTACTACGGCAATTTACACTTTATAAGTGCATACTGCTAGCATCAAATTCATTTTCTGTTTCAAATTTCTAGTATTAAGTTTATTTTGTGTAGCATTAATTCTTTATTTTCGTAACACCACTCCTCTTCCAATGTGAAAAGCTTTCCCCAGCGTCCGTTAGAATTTGCTTCGTGTTCCCTAGTTTTCAATTCAAGGAGGGCCAATAGTGGATATATGGACATTTTAGGTGTACCCAGTAGGAAGTAGGGATCCCGTAGGGCAGCTATCGAAGAGAATAAATACTCGACCTATTGAAAAAGAGAATATGAGTGGAGGATTCTTATTTAGGTTTAGACACGATATCGAAAATTTTCGGCATATACTCAGCAAACTTAACATGCTTAAAAGCAGGTTCTCTAATTCTTTTCGGACTTCGTTTTGGTTCGTTTATGCAGGTGAATAGCTACCAGCAAGCTCAGCAAGCCGGAGTTTCTCTCGTGCTTTTATGAACGGAAGATCGACAAGCGAGTAAAAAAATGGAATATTCTCATCCCAGTCCTTTTATTTTGGCTTATAAACTTCGAGAGGTAATTTAAGAGCGTCCGATTGAGCCTTTCCACCATACCGTCCGACTGCAGATGAAGGGTAGATGTCTCTATACCTAGGCGTTTCATCACTGCTTGAAAAACGGAGACCCTGATCGGAATTGAGTTGTAAAGGTACACCAAACCGAGAAAAGATGTTGGATTAGTGCTTCGGCAACTGTGGTGGCGGTTTCGTCAGGCGTTGGGATCGCCTTCGTAAAATAATCGACTGCCACAACGATGTTTTGGTTATTTCGTGCAGTCGTTGGAAGTGGGCCAAGAATATCGACGGCAATGCGTTCGAAAGGGGCTCCCATATTATACCGTTATAACGGTGCCCTCGGTTTGCGGCTTCGTCCTCTTCTTTGGTTGCAGATGTGGCACCTTTCACACCATTTTCGGACATCTTCAGAGCAGTCGACCCAGTAGCAGAGAGTCTTTATCTTAGCAGAGGTTCGCTTCCATGCCCAAGTTCCCGCCAACTGCGTTATCATGGGCTTCTTTCAGAATTACTTCTTCTAGGGTTATTGGCAGCAAAACTTGGTAGGTGGTCCCGCCGGCGTTAGTTAAAACTCTACAGGCAACATTCTGATGCAGTTGATGATGATGATGATGCAGTTTCATAGGAAACATTAAGAGAAAGTTCAGCAGCTCACATTTCTTTCTGATCTGGAGCGCTTCCTGCGTGCAGCCATTCTCTTACAATCTTTAAGTGTGGGTCGTCTTTCTTTAGTCTTGTGATGTCACGTTGTACTGCTACGAAACGGACGTTGACAGTCTCGCGCTCCTCGTGACGAGCACAGTAACCGCAATCATTTACCTGGCAGGGTCGACGAGATAATGCATCGGCGTTTCCATGCTTGTTTCCAGGGCGATGTTGAATGTCAAAGTCGTAACCTTGCAATCGTTCTAACCAACGCGCAATTAAGCCTTCGGGCTCTTTGAAATTGGTGGGCCAGCGCAACGAAACATGGTCAGTTCGTACGATGAAATGCCGTCCAAGCAGGTAGGACTGGAAGTGGGAGACGGCTTTGACCACGGCGAGTAACTCTGTACGGGTCACGCAGTAGTTTCGCTCCCGCCGTGAAAGAGTTTTACTATAGAATTCAACGACACTTTCTTCGCCGTCCTGTGCTTGTGATAGGACTGCGCCCCCAGCGAACTGTCTCGCATCCGTGTCCAAAATAAAAAGTCCAGTCTCATTCGGCTGTTCAAGAATGGGGCGCTGATTGGTTTACGTTTGAGGGAAGTTAATGCTTTTCGGCAATGGCACAAACGCATGCTTTTGGGCAGTTTTTAAGTTGCGTATTCAAGTTGTGTATAATAGGACGGACATTAAGTGCTTTCGGCGTTTTTGCCGTTTCGACGACATCAAATATTACCTCTTCTCCCTCTCATAGCTGCGGCTTTGATGTACGAACACTTCGCTTCCGTTTTCTGTCCGGCGTATAAATCCGTATCGCCTTGAAGAATTATACCAGCGAACAACTACACGAACGTCTTTTTCCACGGGCCTTTCAATGACACGGTTTTCTGGAGATTTTTGTTGTTCGGTTCTCAGCAGTCGACTCTTCCCTTGGGTTGAGGTATAGGGAGCGTCATAGTGGTCGCTTCGGCAACCCATATGTGTAAGTCGAGTAATCATGCAGCGTCCCTATTAGCTTCCATCCGAATAGCTTGAGTTAGAGTAGTCTCAAGGATATCAGGCTCTTTATCTCGCACACGTTGTTGGACGTCGGCATCTGCTACGCCATCCAAGAACTGAACCAACGCTATCCTGTTTCGTGCTAGTGCAGGGCAATCGTTAAAAGCCAAATAAGTTAACTTCTGGACGTCTGTTGCAAATTCGGCTAGATTTTCATTCGGTTTTTGTATACGGCCTCTCAGTTGGAAATGAGCTATAGATTAACGATACTCATCGCTGAACCTTTCCGACAGAAATTGATTAATTAATTCATATTTATTCTGTACTTCTTCCTCCAAGATATCGTAAAAATTCAATGCAGTTCCCCGAAGATAAGGAGCCAAGGCTCTGCAGACCAAAAATTTGCTTTAGCGACTGTTTCAAAACGCCAATAATATTGATATGGCGATTGCTTGGCAGCTCGTTAGCCGGGGTTGATATTAGAGGGGTGTTCCTGGTAGTTTTAGCGGTTGCTAGTGGTGTATCATGCTGTCATTGGGCAAATATTTGGAGCTTGGCTGATTTTGAAGGTTTTCGGAACAGGGCCATTCCCACATGGATTCCCTGACAAAGTTGGCTGAATTAGCATTTCTGGCTCATCCAAATCGGGTAAAGATAATTCAAGACCGGTAGAATTGTTCTGAGACGATTAAGAGAAAAATTCGTTGAATGTATCGAAGCACTTTTCATTTTAGCGGTGGTTTGGATAAGTTCATCTTTTCGAGCCTTTTTGACTTTCTCTAGTCTCTCTGATAGGCGTTAAATCGGAAATTCTAACAAATAGTTCTGACAGGCTGCGAAGTGCAATAAGGCTACTATCCTCACGGTGTGTATGCCTTGTAGATTCGACAAAGTTAGGCAGCTACCTATCCCAAGAGAACGATTAGTAGCGCCCCAGTCTCTTGTCTCCAAAATAAAAAATAATGAATAAAATGAGTCGACAACTGAAACTAAAGTAGTTTGTGTAGGAGAGGTGCCCAAGGGGTTGTCGAGCAGTTGTTTTTTTTTTGTTAAGACCAAGCGGAAATTATTGTGTGGGGGGTCTCTTTCGAAGACTTTGACTGTATACCCCTGGCACCAATTGTAACCGACGTAGCCTTAAGTAAAACCTCGAAGACAGTTTAATAAAGCCTTCTTGTCTTCAAAAGTTGTCGTTCGGGGGAATTTCTCTCGACGAATATAAAAGTTAGAACGCTCGCCAAAAGTGCTTTTAAAGTGGAAAGTGTGCAGTCCCCAAGGTGCACAAATCGAAATGTCACGGTGCACACCTAACAGGTGCCGTGAGTGTTTTGTAGCTTCAGGTGGCGGCCACTTAGAATTTGAGCTCCAACTTACGGGCCGGTGACGTGACGTTGGAATAATTTTTTTTTTTGAAGGGATGATCAAGTTACTTTAAATTTGATTTCCGATGAGGGCTTCTGTTCACGAGTTTGTTAAAAATTCTTCCCTAACCTAACCTGTAACCTGCACCAAAAAATGTCTAATTATGAAGTTTCTTCTTCCTAGGTAAAACTAAATTTATATCGGCGGAAGTCGCAGGAGAAAGTCGATCCACAGCAAAGGATTTCTATGGCAAAGAAGACTTACTTGGTTTACCAACACGTGCAAACGGTTGATTCAGATCAATCAATTAAATCCGTCGGCTTATTAGAATTTGTTTTATTATAAACACTATTAAAATTACGTTAACAAAAACTTCATCAATTCAAACTTCTAAAGGAAAGAAACTCTAACTTGCTTTCTTCTATTTCAGCGTATCTCATCCAGCGATGAGCACAACAGGCACTAAGATGTGTAGATACTGCAAAAACAAAGGACTTGACATTTCAGAATGTCACAACAGGATGTATGCAAATCAAAACCGAAATGAACATTTCAGAAAAAATTCTAATAATTTTCAACCTCCTCCAAGCAGATCGACTGAATCTTCCAATCAGGGAAACAGCCAGACTCTCGATGTAACTACAGCAACCCCTCGAAAGTTGAATCGTTTTGCTGTAACGAACGTACATTAATTCTCAGCAGTTCAAGTACAATTTACACAAAACTGTCTAGTATTCAATCAAAATCAAATTCATTCGAACTTTTTATTGATAGTGGCGCAAATGTTTCGATAATCAAATTCACATCATTGAACCCTAAAACATTATACTATGACGATCAAATTTTTACTTTTTGTGGTATTGATGATATAGAAAATCCAATAAAAACCATCGGGTATTGTAAATTAAATTTTCAAGTTAATGGCATTAACATAATTCATAAATTTCATATCATTGCATCAGAATCCAATACTCCAATACATAATGGAATTCTAGGAAGTAACTTCCTCTATAATCATAAGTCTACATTAATTTATGAAACTAAAGAACTCAAACAAACTATCTTTGGAGACGGAATTGGATCAATTCGTTGAGCCGCACGACCACCATGCCATGAGTCACGGGTTCGAGACCAGATCTCTCCGTGGATTTTTATTAAGAAATCGAAATAATCTACTCCGTCTCTGGGCTGTTGTCTAGCTCGCAGCAATACAGAAAACAAGACATTCAAGTTTCCTCACTTCCCTTACACTAATTCCTTTTCAGCCAAAACCATGTTAACGCATCAAAAGGTAATCCCCTAGGATTTGGTATTTGGCCACATTATATAAAAAAAAATCTTGCAAGCCAGAACCGAAACCCTCATAGAAGTCGACGTTCACAATCCCTAAATAAGAAAAGGATCCTAACAGAGCTAGAAATTCTCGAAAGAATGTAGCTCAGCAGGGCTATAACCAGCGTCAATTCCAATAACAAAGCTTACGCTAGTGTAGGCAATTCACGCGAAAACAATTTGTTAATAACTAACGCAAGGGTCACCCTCTTACTATATCAAGCTTCTCAAATCACAAATTCGGACAGAACAGTTATATTCGGAGGAAAAGGAGAGCGTCATTAGAATTTACAAAAAGATTCATAAACTATTCTTTCTTGATAGCGACAGCTTAACGTCAACGTCTACGCCAACTCATTCAATTAACACCAGCAATAGTCCACCTATTGCAAGCAAAACTTACCGTTACCCTTAATGCCATAAGGCAGAAGTCAACAGACACATTGACCAAATGTTGAACCAGAACATAATTAAACCATCCACATCTCCGTGGTCTTCTCCTCATTGGGTAGTTCCCAAAAAATCGGATGCTTCTGGAAGACATAAATGGAGGATAGTCACTAACTATCGGAAATTAAATAATGCCGCCGTTGGTGATTTCTTTCCACTTCCTAACATTTCTGAAATACTTAAGCAATTGGGCCATAGTAAATATTTTACTACCCTTCTTCTCTCCAAGATCACGAAGAAAAACTGAAACTTCAACCCGATAAGTACGAATTTCTGAGGAAAGAAGTCGCATCCTTGGGTCACCTTATCACAAGCGATGGAATAAGGCCCATTTCAGAAAAGATTAAGGTCATAACGGAATTTCCCCGTCCCGCTACCTGTTTCGTGGTATAAAGCCTTTGCTATGCCTTGTAGGATATTATAGGCGTTTTATTCGAGGCTTTAGCAAAACTTCAAAACCTCTTACTTCTCTTTTAAAAAAGGGTATGAAATTCGTATGGAATTTGGATCAAGAGGAAGCTTTCAACACCCTCAGAGACAAACTAGTCCAATATTTAATCCTTATCTACCCTGATTTCATTAAGGAATTTATAGTCACAACTGCTTCAAATCTTGCCATTGATGCCGTATTATCACAATGATCTCCCAATAGCATTTGAATCTCGTACCCTGGATACATCCGAATCCAATTATAGCACCATTTAAAGCGAACTATTCGCTAATATATGGGCAGATAATCACTTCCGTCCTTATATCTATGGTGGCGAATTCAAGCTTGTCATTGATCACAGACCATTAATATGACTGTTTAAATGCAAGAACCCCGGATCAAAATTGGTTCGATGGCGATCAAGCTTAAAGAATACAAGCAGGGAAGGATAAATTCCAATGCCGACTTTTTGCCTAGAATACCAACAATGGCTGAAGTGAATAATCTCTTCTCTACGGAAGATTCCTACGTGTATTATAGAAAATTCTATTATAATTCCCTTACTCCCGAAGTCTACAATTTCACCGAAGAAGACACCCATTTATCCAAATCACGTAATAACATTGCATACATTACTAGTGTCGATCTCCACAAGCATGATATAATTAGTTTCGAATTAGTATCCCTGTCTGATAAAAAGAACAATTAGAAAATACTTCTCACGAAATTTATTCTGTCTTTAAATCTGTCTTTATCACTGTTTCATGAAACAAAATTATTGGGATAAAGCTCTTTATAAGGAAATATTTTATACCCAACAAAATCTGAAAAATCAGTTAATGAGTGATAATATTGACTGCACATCACTACCTAGTTTTGAAACTGCCTTGTTATGTTTCGATGTTTATAGTAAAGATTTTAGTAAATAATACCATAAAACAAATAAGTATTCCATAAAGAGTCATCAACTATCGAATAATTACTTTTGAATTTGAAACTCGAATAAAAAGCACCAAATAACAAATAATTATTTGCGAATAAGTCCTCAAATAACGAACATTTATTTGAAATTCGAATAAAAAGCACCAAATAACAAATAATTATTTGCGAATAATTCATCAAATAACGAATAATTATTTGATTATCGAATAACGAACGATCGAATAACAAATAATTATTTGAAATTCGAATAAAAAGTACCAAATAACAAATAATTATTTGCGAATAATCCTCCAAATAACAAATAATTTTTGTAATCAAATCAATTTTTATTCGATTTTTCAATTTATTTGAGCTTTTATCTTTATCCGAATAAAAAATGCCCATCTCTGGTGCAATCTCTAGTCGTGTGGCAATATACAAAAGCTAAAAATAGATTTCTATTGAAATAAAAATTTATTCTTCTTTATTTCATTTGCTTTTTTAGTTGTTCTTGCGAAATTTCAAATTATTCATTTGCTAAAAAGGTATTGTATATGAAATCACCCGCTGAGATGCGATTTCATTTGAAAAAATTTATCAATCAAATGCATACATCTTTTGAGCAAATCGATATTTTGATATTTCTCAACGATAAAGTTGTTGCAAATTGTTTTGAAACAACAACAAAACACCAATGAGATAATAATTATAATATCTATACAATTTCTACACCATATATAATATATATATATATATATTTGTATCTAAGTATCTAAAGATGCGGATATATTACAATGCCAAGTATCGATACTTTTCGATTCGATTCCCATCTCTAGGATATTGCATGCTCTTCACAGTCGTGGTATTGAATTCGACATTGGATTTATTTTTCATGTTAAAAATCCAATATTAATATTTAACATTATATTATATTTTGACAAACTTCGACAATTTTAATTCTTTTCAAATAGCTCAAAAAATAACTTAAAATGTATAGTAAATTCATGTCGAATTTCATAACATTCGTTTCGGGGATAGAGAATTGAAATGTTAATTTTCTCATGTTTCCGTACAAAACAATCGCACTGGCCAAACGATTTTTTGACATGAACAAAAAATCCAATTTCGAATTCGATACCACGACTGTGAAGAGCAAGCAATTTCCTATAAGAATTATTATTTTACTTATTTTTATATAAGTTTCTTAATATGATTTATTACCTTTGAAATAGGTCATACATAATTTTTTCCAAATTGTTGGTTGTCCGCTTCCCGTGAAATCCCGTATGTCAATTCTAATAGACTAGTACCAAATTATGTGGTAACGTCTGAATTTCACTCAGCCACACCCAAGGTTAATATTGTTGAAGACGATTGTTGTGTTCAAAATAAATTAAATTTCACTCATGAGTACTTTCAGTTATCTCCTCTCTCGTTAACAAATGACAATTTAGATAGTCTAAAATTAGCATCTCATAATTTAGAAAAAATAAATTAAAAGAAAATGAAATTCGAGCTATCAGCACCATCTCGAAACACCACTCATCAAAGCAAGGAGAGATTAATTCCGAACCTAGAATCGTTGTGCACAGAATTCAACCTGAAAGAAATTCAGTCTCATCTCTAAAGGTATGGACTGTAATCTTGAAAATTGATTTGTTTTATCCCAAAATCAGCAGGTGTTATCCTATATCATCAAATCCAAAACCTACATTTCATTTCATCATTTCCTGCACTCGATAGCTAAAATTCCTAATCTAGGGGCACGGAAGTGACTAATGAAACACACTAGGTTTCATTTGTATAGCTTTTATACTTTAGACTTTATTAATACCTGAAATACGTCGATTTTGCCAGTCATGATCATCAAAACCTCCGTCATCAAAACATCTAGAGTACTTCCTGAAATCTTAGACAGCTGAAATTTAGTATGCTGGCTAGGATTAGCACACGCACAACGAAAATATTAAGAATACTGGAACTTTCATCTGCAAACCCTTCGAAAAGGGGGTCTGGTTCTGTATTATATAACAATTTCTCATAAGATAATTTCCAAACTTCCAAAAGCCCTAAAAGGCTGAAATTTGGTATGCAGACTAGGTTCTGCATGCCAACAACGAGAAAATTAAGAAATCTGTAACTTCACCCTCCCAATCCCAATAAGGGGGTGGAGGTCTGTGTATCAAATTTTTTTTAGGCAGGTACTTCCAAAAGTTCTAGAAAGCTGAAATTTAATATCAAAGCTAAATGTTTTTAATACATAAACAACGAAGAAAGGAACAGCTGGCGTGCAAGAAATACCTTCTTCGACTACGCCAGAACGAAGGGCAGTCGGGGGGTGATTTTTCATGACACTCTTCCCAGTGCATAATCTATTGCTTCAATAAAAAGGTAAAAATTTGGTTTGCGACTAAAATTTCAGGTTTCACCTGAGATATCTTGTTATTTTGGTTAATAAAGTGTACATGTTTTTACTTTCTTGGAAAGATAATTTAGTCTGCCTTAAGTTAATATAAATAAAGCACAACATTCAGCTATAGTTGATTATAATCGGTTAATAGCTAAGTACCACCCTGATTTATCACTTATTGCAAATAATTAGCCAACAAGGAAAAGAGGCCGCGATAGAGAGTGGGCTATGAAAAAAAGAATAGCTGAAGCACAAGGAATACAGCCCGAAAAAATAAAAAGATCTAGAGCATATTACAAAAAGAAATGAAATCCCGCCAAAAACTATTCATGTAAAGAAGGTTGCCAAGACGCACAAACTCATACCGCTTTTACTGCTAGAAAGTTATCAGATCTCATCTACAAGCCCAAACTCTAGAAACCCTACATCTTGGTCATAAAGTATAGCTTGGCCGCTTAATGGATCTACTGCATGACACAACATTAAAGACCAGTGACTTAATTTCTTACAATAAGTCCATAGGAATGACTGTGCGAATGAATGACTGTGAATTTAATTAAAGCAATATTCGAGGTATATTTCTGAGACTCCTAAATACGGAATGTAAAGATAAACATTTTTATTGTTACAAAATTTTAAATTTAAGCGCTTGGAAATGGTGCTTGCTTACTCAATAGATATACTGAAGTGCTATTCCTGTGTGCCTTAGATACTTCATAGTAAAATTCAGGATATTAATTGCCTAGTTTTCAACGATATTTTGCAAGTCTTAGAGACTATGTTCAGAAGCAAAAATTCTTAACTCCTGTAAAACACCATGAGCGACTGATTCTGATATCTATCTACGGATATGCTAAAAGCAAATTTCCGAATTTATCTAAAGCAGTAATTAAGAAATTTCTTTAAGAGGCTTCACTAAATGTAAATATATACATACGTTTTAATTTTTACAAAATTACAAAAGAATGGGCTTGGAAACTGTTGTAGGCTAACTAAATAAATTTACTGAAGTGTTATTCCTGTGTGTCTAAGGTACTTCATAGTAAAATTCTGAATATTAATTGCCTGGTTTTCAATAATATTTTGCAAGTCTTAGAGACTGGGGATGAGCGATGCTGACAAAACATCGATATTGACATCGATGTCAAAATGGGCGTATAAACATCGATGATCGATAATAATCGAACTCAAAACATCGATGTTCCTTAGTATCGATGTTAAATAGAATGAATTTGTAGAAGGCGTTAGAAAACAAGATGCTTGAATGTTATAGAAACTCTGTGATTTTTCTGCACTATAAGAAGTGCAATAGGAACAATGTAACTAACGACTTGTTGATAATATATCTAGAGTTGGTAAGTTCTTTCAGGCAATTATTTCTGATTAGCTGTTTTTCACTTTAATCAATTTATGGGCACTTCCAATATGGCTTTTCGAATGGTAGGTTTACAACTATCAATTTATGTGGGATCGAGGCCTTTCCATGAAGAATATTGTGGGACGGAGAATCAGCAACAGCTGCAGCTTTATGAAACAAAATTTGGGATAAAATACCAATTATACTGACCGGTGATTTTAACGTGAACGTCGAAGACAACGAACTTAAACTAAAACTGAACAATAATCGAACAATATCGAATACAAGATAGGATCAACTATCGGCGTATATATTTGGTTTTGGGCTTCGCAAAGAAATAGTCTCGTGCGTTTGATGATTGTTTTGTCTTTATTGCTTTTTAGTTAGCCAGATTTCGAAACGACATAACATAGGTTCTTACATTTGCGCTTCGTAGTCTTCCATAGAACAATCCTGTTATATTGCCTCCCTACACGAATATATTAAAGCTTCTTTCTGTGGGCACTCTATAGAAGAGACGCGAGTCTTTGGGATTCTGTTCGTTTATGAATGCTTGAAGGGTAAAATTAATACCCCGAAGCTACTAACCTGTCTGAATATCTTAGTTCCTTGTCTTATGACTTTCTTTACATCTGTCGCCCTAACTACGCTTTTAATGAACCTATTAATTCTTTGTCTTTTGAATGATCATAAAGCAAGCAGCGCAATGACCTCATTTCACAGTTATACAATAAGAACAGCAAAAACCATATGACAACTTTGAGTAATACTGGCAACCCATTATTGCTTAACTTTGTTAATTTATTATCTTTAAATTAGAATATAATTCAAGTAACAAATTAGCTGAAAAGCAGCCTTATTCTAACTCAGAATTTACAACTTTTGCCGGTTGCTCCTACTGCTGCTCTCTAAATAGAAATTCAGTTTTCCTCACAATGTGGAGATCAGTAGAGGGGAGCGACCAACCAAAATGTTGAGTTACTTTCTCGTCAGTCCAACTACATATATAAATATGTATAAAGGTATTTTTTTAATCTCGTATAATTATAAAGCAATATATGCTAAGTCTTCAATATAAAAAAATATTTTTGAATTTGGATCCGGTTCTTTTTCGCCAACATCGAAGATCGATGTTCTGTCATTAACATCGATTATGCGATATTCTATATACTTCAACATCGATTTTAAAACATTGATATTGATTCCCTCAACATCGATGTTTTATGAATATCGATGAACATCGATCATCCCTATTAGAGACTATGTTCAGAAGCAAAAATTCTTAACTCCTGTACAAAACCATGAGCGACTGATTCTGATATCTATCCACGGATATACTAAGAGAAAATTTCCGAATTTATCTATAATAAGTGTAAAGATATACATTTTAATTTTTACAAAATTTGAAATAAAAGTGATTGGAAATGGAAGGTACTGAGTTCTTATTTGTTGATGCCTCTTCCCATACCAATGAGTCTAATCTGGCTATGTATCTTGTGCGGGCCTTGTCCTCCAGATCTCTTACCTAAAAGAGCTTTAAAAGTTTTGCCTCCAGAAGAATATATAATATAATATTTTGAGATCTGGCAAAGGAATTCGTATTGAAATTTTTAAATATTTTATTATATTAATCGAAAACTTTATAAATCTTTATTTGATTATTATTGAAGTAAGAGTAAACGAAGAATGAGCCTGTGGATCAATTTAATTATATATTTGTTTGGAAAACAAAATTATTCCGGCCTACTTAAATAGCGTTTACAGCAAGTAATTGAAAAATACGAACGTAACCCAAAATTACTAAACCTAATAAACGTAAATTTAATTTGATACGATACTCGTACAGCCACCACAGTACTCCTTTGCCAGCGAATCCTTAGGATTTAGCGAAACATGCTGGAAGTGCTGGAAGTGTTTTCCTGATTGGAAAATATGTGTTTTCATCATTTCAAATATAATACTTGTAGTATTTTCAAAATATATTTCTTGCAGTATTTTGACCGTTGTTCTTGGGTTCCAGGCACTGTTTGCAAATATACTCTTTTTTAAAATCGGCAGTCTTGTGGCGGATCATTGTTCACTGCCTCTAATTCTCTTTGTCTTGATCTATATGTTAGTGAATCTTTATTGTTTGGAGAATTTGGAAAGGAATTGTGAATCGAACTGTGACTATGTAGAAAAGTTTTAGGGTTCTCGCGCACTGCCTGTAGAGACTCCCTTCGATTAATTTAGTAGTCGGGTAGTTTTTCGCTTGACACTGGCAACCGCAATCTCTGTGTTAGCTCAGGTGAATATAAATTCATATCAGATGAAGTGCTTTGAGATTGTTTAAAATTTGAGCTCATGAAGCCAGGTTTTAGTCATTGAATCGAAATGTTAATTTCCTTTCCCGTAACTAGTAATTTATAAAAATTTTCGTTTCTTTCAAGTACGTTGTATGGCTCTTTGAATGGAAGTTGGAACCCAGGTCGAGTATTATCTACTCGAACGAAAACGAAGAGACAGTACATCAACTCTTTGAAGATAAAGATTTTTCTGCGATCCGTGACGAGATGCCGATGATGGTTGCATACTGGGGCATTTCACGCAAAGGGATATATTTAGTTTTATACTCACTAAAGAAATTATCAAATTGGAAAAAACCCAAATTTGGGTGGGTAATAGCTGGACAGATATTTTCTGATAATACTAACGAAAAACACGTAACATGCGTGATATCCAATGCAGAGCTTTATAAAACACTGAAAAAGTTCTGGGATTTAAAAGCAGTTACGCCTGATACAAAATATTTCAAAATAAAAGATAATTTCTGTAAAAATAACTTTGTTGAGACCCACGAACGAAACATGGTAACTATACTGTTAAAATGCCTTTTAAATAAAAGTAACTTAAAAGAATTAGACAACTCATGAAAAAAGCTTTAGCTACCTTACTACAAAATGAACAAAACTTAAGCAAGCTTATCAAGATTTCATGGCAGAATATAAAAAGCTAAATCACATGATGCCCGTAAAGGCGAATAAAGAAGAAGGTTATTATTAACCACACCAAGCGGTCATAAAAACTGACAGTACAACAACAAAATTGCGAGTAGACTTAATTTTACGCTGGAGACAGCACCGCTGTGCATTCACTAGGGATGGGCGATCTTCGATTCGATCTTTAAGCCTTCGGTCTGCCGATTTTTGAATCGATTTTACGCGAGACCGATTCAGCTCGAATCGATTTATTTATTTCCGATTTCGATCGATTTAAGATGTGCCAAAAATTAAACAAGCTCACTCGTGGATTTTTTTGCATTTTATTTTTAATGTGTATAATAATCTGACAAATGTAGAAAAAAGTTTAAAAGGATCGTAAATGTTAGATGAATGCGTTTGAGATCGCTATAATATTTTAGTGTTAACTGTGTAGTTTAGTGACAACTGTATGATTTTGTCATTGGTGGCTAGTTATGATTTATTTCTGGTTTGTTGATTCCCCAACGAGAAAGATATAAGTTATTTAAAGAAAAATTTAAAATAAATGGTATTCGAATGTGGGATTTTAAGTTTTTATTCAAATTGTTTTTTTCTGCGTAGTCAATTCCAGTATAAAAAATCACCTAGAATACACGATTCGACGTGGAATTTCTTTGAAAGTAAGTTGAATTTTATGTACCGATGTCCTAAACGTTATGCATATTAGTTTACGCGGAACTGCCACATCAACTTCAAGTGGAATATAACTAGTGTAACTAACGTATAATACTAGTAAGAAATTCATGTGAAATACACAAAGATTCGACGTATTCCTGAATCTCCTCAAAGAAGCGTATATATTTTTTTGATTCTGCACAATTTTACTCTATCAAAGATTTGACACTTATTAATAGTTTTTTAAATCTAAAGTCTCAAATTTGGCAGATTTTACACTTTTAAAACAATATGGATTTAGAAATTTAAGCAGTGGTGTAAAAAAACCTTTCTACAATAAATTAAGAAAACGAAGCATTTATTTTGCATGCTTTAAAATCTTACATAGTCTTTTATTAAAACAGTCTTATATGAAAAGTCTGTTTTTTCAATCACAATTACCACTTGAATAGTAAACCAAAGCTGCGTCCATTTTGAAATTTTCAACTGAGAGGTAGTCATGTGTCTCTCTTCCCTTATGTAATTGTCGAAAAGAGGAAATAAGGGTACACTTTAAGACTTTCAAGAATCATTTTGAAAACAAAGGAGCAGGCTGCTCAAATCTGCTGCGTTGGCCATTTTTTCCTTTGGCAAGGTGAAGACAGGGAAGAAAATGGAGTTGAACTTTCAACTTTTACTTGCGGTTACTTCAGTTTAAAACGAAAGAATAAAACACTCCCATTATATTTTCAAAAAACCTCCCCGAGATATACATTTTTAGGGCTGAGACCAGAAACCTTCCTATTTACGAGAATATTCTTCGTACATAAAATATTCTGGAATAGGTTCTGAAATTAGACAACGAAATGCTTTGGGGTCGTTTTTTGAAAATATTCCTGGCATATTTCTGCTATTATTTAAAAAAAATTGTTGCGCTTGCAAATGCGCGACACAAAAGTTGTGCTTCCCTCTTACTTTTGAGTGTAAATTTTTAGTTGTGTTCCTTTAATGAAGACGAGTCAGAATTAGTATGTACTTTCAAAGAAGACCAAAAAGACTCTGTTCCATCCCAATTTGTTTTTCGATTAAATAAGCAATATTTTTGAAATATTCATTGTTGCTTAGTCAAGATTTGAAAGCTACAAAGGCTGTCTTCTATTATTTAATAAATTGGTTTACTTCTGACCTTATATTTTTATATAGAGAAACAGTTCTAATTAATTGAATCGATCTGTTCGATCTATAGATATCGATCTTTTTAAGGCTATTAACCGATCTACGAAATCGGAAATAAATTAAGAGATCGATCCGTACTGAATCGATTTTCTCAGTTCGATCCCCCATCCATAGCATTCACTGCTGATATGGAAAAAATTTATGCACAAATTAGAATACACGCGCAAGACCAAAAATATTTAAAGATACTCTGGAGAAACTCCGACAAAGTACCCATAAAAGAGTATTAACTTACCACAGTTACATATCGTACTGCTGCTGCCCCATTTCTTGCGCTACGCTACGTGTTTTAAAACAACTTGCAAATGATGAGATTAAAGCTCATCCCAATGCTTCTGCAGTTTCGTTAAGAGTCTTTTACGTTGACGACGTGCTTACGAGCGCCGATTCAATACATGAAGCAAAGGCTCTACAGCAAGAATTGATATCCCTCTTAGCAACTGGGGGTTTCAAGCTTAGAAAATGGTCAACAAATATGCGATCAGTTCTGGATACCATACCAGAAGACAATAAAGAGAAAAACCTCTTACTATCAAAAGACGGATTTTATAGTTTACACCAGGATTGTATTGGGTTCCAGCAAAGGATTGTTTTCAATTCAATGTCAACTGCAATCGTTTAGATGCCAACTCAACAAAACATTCCGCATTATCATAGCTTATATTTTTGATCCAACTGGTTGGATTTAGCCAGTAGTAATTCGCGATGCCTCGGAAAGAGCGTACGTAGCAGTATTGTATACACGAGTCTGCACCTCACAGGGTGAATTCGTAACCACCATGTATACAGGAAAAACAAAAGTTGCGACAATTAAAAAAGAAATTTCGCTGCCTAAATTGGAGCTAAGCGCAGCAGTCCTACTTACGAAGCTCCTCATTAGAGCAAAATCCGTCCTAAATGTTTAAGAAGAAAACATATACCTATTGACGGATTCCACTATAACTCTTGCATGGATCAAAGGAGGTCCAAAAAAACGTGATAAATTTATAACAAACAGAATCTAAGTCATTCTGGATGCATCTAAAGCATCAGTATAGTCTCACGTCAGATCAGCAGACAACCATGCTGATTGTGCGTCAAGAGGCATATCCCCGTCCAAACCAACGAACAAGAATTCCATAGAACCACGACTCAGGTCAGTTTGCCCAAATAATTTCGTTAACCTCGCAACATTTTAAAGCAAAAAACACTTCTTGTGTGCGTGCATTCAGTAAGAGGGAAAAAGTAAGAAAATAGATAATTATTCCTTTGCATAAAAAGATGACAGCAATAGATTATCAGTCACGCCATATGCAAGTAAAAACGAGACATGAAATAGCAGAGCTGAATTTACAGTATTATACATACATTTATTTCACTCAGACGTGGTAGCGCTTATATGCAAAAGGAAGGCAGAAAATATAAATCTACCAGAAAAAGCAAACACTGTTTCTCTGGCCAACAGAACGAAACGTAAAATTATTTTTCCCACCCGGTAATGAGGAGAAATTGTTTGTTTTGAGAATCAGATCCCGCGTTTTCCATGAATAATAAAACCATATGATTACCAACACAGAAACATCACGCCGCGGCAATTTAAGCCAATGTAAATTTTTTGCTGCTCTGTATATGGATTATAAAGAACTAACCCATCTGCATCAAGCCGCGGAACAGCACGTGCTTGCTAAATAAGCATGCCAAACATTGCCCCTTTTCGATAAAAGTGTATATAAGTCTCTCTCTCTTACTTGCGTACTGCTTCCATATAAGATATATTTTTCCTTTATGGAACTGTAATTTCATTTGTTTTGCTTTTTTTATTTAGTTTTATCTATATAGTGTACTCATTTCGTAGTGGTAATCCTTTTCTAATTAGGAATTTGACTGAGTCTTGCTTCTATGTAATTCTTGTTCGTTGGTCCAAACTAAACAACCTCAACATATAGAAGAGAGCCATGCTCCAGGAATTCAATTAGATACGCAAGCTCTCGATAAGATCCATTTCAATGAAATTAAAGGGAATTTTCCTGTCATGGACCCATATCATGTACATAATTATTTTACAACCTACGGCATAGTTGCTATAGCAATCCTTATACATATGCTTATGCTACAAGCGCCATGAAATCTTCAGGAGATGGTAAAATAGACCATCAAGTACCGACTCGTGTGATGTAACTTTTACCCCTGTTCCGGCTAAACAAACAGCTCTTTCTACCAACTTGCCCGGCCCCAGTATGATTAATCAATCTATCAATTAATTATGGCAAAACTTAATTTTCCTAAATACTCAAAATTCATTTTTTCTAAATATTCAAAATTATTAATCAAATTATTGCATGTGAAAAGGAATGAGCAATATTATTACAATTAAAAGTGCACAATTGCAATTCACACGAAAACTAGAAGCAGCAAATGTCGATAATAAAAATTTAACTCACCTGTACATTCTAGCATACTCAGCACAAACGGTACAATATACAATGATCAATTATGTTTGAAAGTATTCATGTGTAGTACGTTAGTAGGTAAGACAAATTTGTATTAAAAGAATGATAAATTAATAAACAGTCTAGTCATTTTAAACCAGTCTTGTTAGTAGCAGTTTTGGCTTTTGCTTTAGAATTCCTCCCACCAGAGGTAAGGGTTCTAAACTCCAAAAGCGCATCGTTTCTTAAAATGCAATTGAGAATTGAATTTTTTAGAACAAGCTCAATAAATTTACTGAAGTGTTATACCTGTGTGTCTGAGATACTTCATAGTAAAATTCAGCATATTAATTGCCTGGATTTCAACGATATTTTGCAAGTCTTAGAGAAGGTGCTTAGAAGGAATAGTTCTTAACTTCTGTACAAAATCATGTGTGACTGATTCTGATATCTTTCCACGGATAAACTAAAAATCAATTTCCGAATAAAGCAGTAATTGAAATATTTCTTTCAGAGACCTAACTACATGAATTAAAGATATACGTTTTAATTTTTACAATATTCTAAAGGAATGGGCTTGGAAACTGTTTTAAGCTAACTCAATAAATGTACTGAAGTCTTATTCCTGCGTGTCTACGATACTTTATTGTAAAATCCCGAAAATAAATGCCTAGTTTTCAAAAAAATGTTCCTATATATCCGCGGATAATCTAAAAATTAATTTTTGAATTTTTCTCAAGCATTATTTGAGACTCCTAAATATGGAATGTAAACATGAACATTTTAATTTTGACAAAATTCTAAATAAAAGTGCTTGGAAATGTTGCAGGCTAGCTCAATAGATTTACTGAAGTATTATTCCTGTGTGTCTAAGATACTTCATAGTAAAATTCAAGATATCAGTTGCCTGGTTTTCAACAATATTTGGCAAGTCTTAGAGACTGTGTTAAGAAACAAAAATTAAAAGTAAAAAAAATTTTTTTAAAAACAAGCTTTTATTTAAATGCGCTAAAAAGAATAAAATAAACTTTTATTATCAACTTATAACGTCATTACACAATTTATGTGATATGAAAGCTTGTCGCGAGATTTACTCAGTTTCGTATTTACTCAGTTTGAAAATTTTAAAAATTAAAATCAATCAGATCAAGTTATTTAATTTACTTGTTTATCTACACAGGTAAATCTCGAGACAAGCTTTTATATCATATAAATTGTGTAATGACGTTTTAAGTTGATAGTAAAAGTTTATTTTATTCTTTTTAGCGCATTTAAATAAAAGCTTGTTTTTTTACTTTTTAGTTATCGCTGGACAGATTTCTCAGTCTGTTCATCTCATTCAACCCATCATTGTTGCAAGGTCGTTTGCCGGTTAATTTCGAACAGTCTAGCTCTTTAATAATGAAACCTTCTAATGATTTTACCCTACTTAAGGCCACGTATGCTTGACCAGCAGCGAAGACCTTCGTGCCTAAGTATGCAACGGCATTGTCGACAGTACTATCCTGCATTTTGTGTACTGTGCAAGCCCAATATAATATAATTGGCAGCATTCTTCGCTCTGCAGTGCCGTGATAATATTTTGCTGGAAATTGCACAGTCTAGTCTAGTCTGAATGAGATGAACACCGTGTTTACCGAAGTCTATACGGACGGATGGTATGTCAGTATCATACCTTTGTGCTCTCCGGAAGCAGGGCCATATGATTTTTGTAATATGTCCAATGACACCATTCACCAGAGCTCAGCAAGCCCTTTCATTTGATACCCATATTGTAGAAAAGCATAAAAAACTTAGTCCGCCATCTTCAGAAGTCCGCCATATTGAATTTAGAGTGACGTCACTTAATTTTTCGAGTTATTCTTATCAAGCCCTTTCATTTGATACCCATATTGTAAGAGTGCATTAAAAATAGCTAGTCCGCCATCTTGGGTGTTCCGCCATGTTGGATTTAGAATGACGTCACACAGCTAACCATGCATTGTCATTCAAACTAAACGTGTAAACAAAATTTCAGCTCAATCGGTTGAAGATATCTGCTTCAAAATTGAGTTGCAAGATTCCATCCGACCAAACATAGTCACATACATACATACATACATACATTGCAAGTTAAATAAAAGCTTGTAAAAATTCGTAACTTTTATAGGAAATCATGAGCGACTGATTCTGATATCTATCTACGAATAAACTAAAAATCAATATCCGAATTTATCTAAAGCGATATTTTAGATATTCCTTCAGAGGCCTAAGTACTTAATGTAAAGATATATATTTAAATTTTTACAGAATTCTAAGTGAAAGTGCTTGGAAATGTTGCATGCTAGCTCAATAAATTTAGTGAAGTGTCAGGATATTAATTAACTAGTTTTCAAGGATATTTTTCAAGTCTTCGAGGAAGTCTTCAGGAGCAAAAATTCTTAGCTTCTGTACAAAATCATGAGCGACTGATTCTGATTTTTATCAGCGGATAAACTAAAAATGAATTTCCGAATTTATCTGATTCCCCTATAGCATAAGAGGCAAACGATGTATTCCATTTATTGCCCTTGGCTGTCTTCAGAGTCACTACTCTTACTAGTCCGTCGTCTCCAGGGTGGATATCGATGATGCGCCCCAATGTCCATCTTGAAGGAAGAACATTGTCTTCGGATAGAATGAACAGTTCGCCTTGTTTTGCCGAGTTTTGTGATGTTTTCCATTTTGGACGCTGCTATAACTACGTTAGAGGGTCCCTGATCCAACGTGTCCAAATCCCATGCATACGAGCTTGTAAGCTCTGACAACGCCCTAGAGTTGACAATTAATTTTCTCGCAGGTTTAATTCGGGTATGGTTGTCAAGACATCTCCGATTATAAAGTGTGAAGACGTGAGATCTTCAAACGAATTCAGATCCTCGGAGAGAGCACATAACGGGCGGCTGTTTAGGATGGCTTCGATTTCGGTGAGAAGGGTATTCATCTCTTCGAAACTTAGAATGGATTCTGCAATTACTCGTTGCAGGTGGGATTTAACTGTCGCCAGCCTCCTACAATCCTCCGAAGTGGGGTGCATAAGGGGGTATAAAATGCCATCTAATGTTATTTTCTGAAATAAGTGCAGACATTAATTTAAACTGCTGAAGACCTCCAAATGAAGGACCTTGGTGGAAAAATACACAAACAACGAGATGTAACCATTGATTTCTCTCATGCCTCTTCCAATCCTTACGCAAAGAGATATGGGCCCTGCAAAGTCAATTCCAACACGTAGGAAGGGTCTGATCATAGTAACAGGGTATTCTGGTAGATTCCCCATTAGTTTACATGTTATTTGTGCCTTTTCTTTAAAGCATGACACGCAAGAGTGCGTTATATGTTTTACAACATGTCTTGCGCCAATTACCAGCTGGTTTTACCGCAGGAGGTTTATGAGTGTTGTGATGCCACGGTGTAGAAACTTGGTGTGCATGTCGCGAACTAAAATCTTCGTTAGGGGATGAGTTCTTGGTAGAATTCTGGGATGTTTTGCTTCGGGTCCCAGCCGCGAATTGTTAAACCTTCCGCCAACTCGTAGTAGGCCATTGCTATCAATGTATGGGTTTAAACTCAATAGGTTGTTTCCCTTTGGCAGGTTCTCTGTAGGCGACAAAATCTTTATTTCATTGCAGAATGCTTCGCGTTGCAACAGTTTAACTAATGTGTTGGTTGAGTCCTTTAGTTCTTCTCCTTGCAGAAATCCGCTTTTTCTGATTGCATTCTTCTTCGTACTGTTTAAGATAAATCGTAGCCAAATGCGACTACTCGAACAATTTATTTATCGTGTCATTGCTGATTTTTAACTTAAGAAACTTTAAGGCAGAGGATTTCCTTTCTTCATCTTTAGTTTCAATAGTTAGCTTTGCAAGGTTAATGTCGACTGGCCAGTTTCTTTTGGGTTCGGCCATCCATTTGCGTCCTTGACACCAAAGTTTGAAATAAGGCGATTCTGTTGGAGTCATACCCCGAGATGCGCAAGTTGCTAGATTACAAGCGGAAGGAACGTACCTTCAGGAATTTCTGGGAATTGTATCAAGAATCTCGGCGGTTCTATTTGCAACATACGTCTTCCAACAGCGAGGGGTATCTCATAGCCAGGGAAGCACGATCGATGAGTCGGTCCAAGCATAAGTGTCAACATTTGTTATTAACAATGCCTTAATGATGTTTGATATTAAGAGTAAAAGCATGAGTGCGCCACAAAGTTCAAGCCTTGATTTAGATTTTTGAGGAAGAGGGGCTACCCTTGTCTTTGCTGCAACAAACCTTACTGTTATAACGTTGCTGTCGTTGGTCGAACGACAATAAATTGCGGCACTATATTCTTGCTCAGAAGCATCTAAGAATCCATGGAGTTACAAGCGGCAGGACAAATTAGTCTTGGGATTTTGATGCTTGACAATGCTGGTAATTGATTTTTAACAGTAGTCCCAATCTGGCTTATACTTGGAGGAAGCGGGTCATCCCAATCCAAATTTAGGAGCTTAATACGTTGGAAAATGATTTTGCATGCTATAATCATATGTGCGAGAAATCCTAGAGGGTCAAAAATCCGAGATGATTCCGATAAAACTCTTCTCTTAGTAGGTGTTTCGTTAGAAATATTTGATATTTCGAACTAAAAGTTGTCGTCCTGAGGAATCCATTGCATATCGAGAATCTTTGTTGTTTCTAAGATTGATGACGTCTCTACTAGTTGATCATCAGATTCTTGGTCAGTCAGTTGAAGATGATTGGTCTTCCACTTTGTGAGGTTGAATCCATATCTATGTAGGATTGTTTTGAGATCCTGTTTTAGCTTAAGTGTTTCTGGGAGAGAGAGGTTGCTCCACTCGATACATTATCCACATAGAAGTTGTTCTGTTATTGTCAATTCCGATTTGCTTTAATACGCTTGTTGCCAGAAAGGATGCAGCTGATGTGCCGTAGCTAACAGTTGTTAGCCTGAAGTGTTGTATTAGAGCATCTTGATCTTCTCTCCAAACAATTCTCTGAAAGTCTCTGTGTTTCATAATCACTCGTCTCTGAGGTAAAATTTTTTTTTTTTGGTCCGGTTAGAAGACTGTCATTTCGTGACACTCCAGAAAAACTCTGACAACTTCATCATCAGGGACACGTTCCATATGTCCCAGCATCTAGTATTCTTGCATGAATTGTACGTTCTCCCTCTTATAGTTAGCATCACGTTGAAATCGCCTTTCGATGGCTGCAGCCTCTTGATAGCGGTGAATTCACAATTTCCTATTACGATCGGCTTGGGTTTAAATGGCAACGAAATGATATATCGACCCTCTGAGTTTCTGTAACAGGCAGATTCGAAGATTTCTTCATTCGTGAGTAAGTCAGTTTTGTTATAAACTTCTTCTACTTCCCAGAATCTTCGTATTGATTGGCTTAAACCTAATAAGACATTTGCGTGGCAATTGATTTTCGGAATTTCTGATGGGTCATACCTACAGCAAAGAACCCAGCCAAAGACTGTATCATGTGCTAAAGGTAAACCGTCCTTTCCCCGTATCTGGTCTGATCTGAGAACTGAGAAGAATTTGTCAGCTCCAGTTATAACATCTATCTGTGCATATGAATTGGATAACTCGAGTTACACCTACAATTCCGTTGAAAGCCGATCGAGCATATGTTCTTAGAAGTGCTAGTCGCTTCACACAAGCCTCTGAGATGAATGAAATTTGTGATCCTGAGTCCAATAACATTCGAGAGGTATGTGATTTTCCCGGTTGCTGGAGGATGGACTGATTAGTTGAAGTCTTCTAGGATCCAGCGATCCTCATCTGAACATTCTCAAGTGTTAGTCACACCTCCAAGCAGTAGCAACCGAGTAATGCATCCTTGAACATAGCCAAGTAACTAATGCGAGAGGAGATATCCTCTTCAAAAATCCCCCAACTCTAAGGTTGTAGTAGACCATGCCAAGATAGTCTGCAGTGGTGTCCCCCTATCTGCAGGACCAAGGGGTAATTGCGTCGCGATTGGCGTCTCCTCAGGCACTTCTGTAGGAGTGGAGGTGGAGGGTATGGTAGACCCCAATAGGTTGGCTATACCCACGGTACCCACAATACAACAGAAATAGCTTTGGGAAAATTAACTTTTGAAGGTTCTGCGGCGGCTATGGAGGCTGGCTTGCGCATAGACCAAGAAGGAACACTGGAGACGGTGAGACAGCATGGATTCCTGCAGATAGTATCGAATTTTAGAAGTGACCCAAGAAACCGTTTCAAAAATGTCTTCCTATATACACGTGGATAATCTAAAAATCAATTTCTGTATATCTCTAAAGCATTATTTGAGATATATCTCTGAGACTCCTAAATTCGGAATGTAAAGGTAAATATTTTAAATTTTACAAAATTCTAAATGAAAGTGTTGAAAATGTTGCAGGCTAATTTAATAAATTTACTGAAGTATTATTCCTGTGTGTCTAAGATACTTTATATTAAATTTCAGAAAATTACTTGCCTTGTTTTCAACGATTTTCTGAAAGTCTTGGAGACTGTGTTCAGAAGCAACAAACCTTAAGTTTTATACAAAATTCTGAGGGAATGATTTTAGTATCTATCTTCGTATAAATTTAAAAAAAAATTATAAGTTTAGAGTAGCTTTAAAAAAAAAAATATTTATAATGTTTTTTTAAATTTAGTTGTGTTTGTTAATTTACATTCATGATTCAGTTTTTGTATTGGTTCAACGAGTAGAGCTAAACAATTTTGTTTTGTATTTCATTACTCTATAAATCAGAAAATTTATAAATCCAGTTCAGTTGAGCTCAAACTTTTCAACGAGTCAATACAATTTAAAAAATGTCGAAATAAAATAAAATTTTAAAAATAAAGAATATTTAACAAAAATAAAATTTAAAGCCGCAATTTGAAATAAATTTTTCTTTTGCAGTAATCAGCACGAATGATAACCTCATAAAGGACTAATTAAGTCCTTTGAAAAAAGGCAACATTTTAAAGTCCTTGTGAGCTTGCTGCTTTAAAGCAATTACAGATCCTGTAGGCCCAGAGAATATGAGGAGACCTAAATAGTGAAGAAGCTGTTAAGCTAATTCTTGGACATTGGCGTAGGAAGTACTATCGAGGAGACTTCTACATTGGTGAACCCGACGTGATTTAAACGCGTGATTCAACATTAATAAGTTTGATAGCAAAGAAGAGTATCAGCAGTGGAAGAAAAAAGAAACCAGCAGCAGCAAAGAAGATTATAAGCAGCAAGCAAAACTAAAAAACTAGTTTTTTGTTTAAAACAAATATTTTTAATATATATATATATATATATATATATATATATATATATATATATATATATATATATATATATATATATATATAAATTTGTTGTGTGTTACATTTATCTCTTTAAAAATTTGTAAACCACTTCGTTATTGCACAACCAATATTGAATATTATTGAATCGCAATGAATGAGCTTAGCGATTTATACAAACAACCAATAAGCCATGAGTTTCTGACCCGGGTCAATTGCCTGTCCCACTTCTCTCCTCTACTTCGTTATCAATTAATGCGGTGTCTGTGAAAAACACCAATTCGATCACATCACAGTTCGATCTAGCAAATATTACATCAGAGCAAACAAAATGTCACCCCCTATTAAGTGCAATAGATGAGAGCATATTTAAAGAAATCAGCGATATCAATTTAAATCCTCCAACGAGTAATAAATATACAAGTTTTAAGGAAACATTAATTGCACATCTTTCTACCTCCGAGCACGTAAAACTAAAGCAACTCTAAATGAGTTGATTTTAGGAGCTTCTCGTCGTTTATATTTATTACGGGAAATAAAGACGTTGAACTCAGGCAAAATTTCTGAGGAAATATTAAAATCTTTATGGCTACAAAGTTTACCTGGAAACAGACAAGCCATCCTAGCTTGCAGTACAGGTACCTAGAGACGAGTTGTCTATTATGGCCGATAGGATTTTGGAAGTGACTAGTCGAACTGAGGTGTATTCGGTTTCAACCGAATGAAAGCCAGAGGTTTCAGCAATAACGTCTCTACAAAACCAGGTCAACAAACTGGCAGAACAATTCAAAAGATTTTCTTGTTCGTCATTTCGACCTCACAATAACAATTTGGTAAGGTCAAAGTCTCGAACACAATCTCATAATCGTAGCCGTTCTAAATGTAAAGAGTGGTGCTGGTACCATTATAAATTTTGCACAAAAGACAACAAATTCAACCGTGCAAATTTACAGTCAAACATTCGACAAACTAATTGGTCAGTCCCCATTAGTGACGGAGGAACTCGACATACTCAAAAGTCGCTTACACATTTTTGATAGATCCACCAACAAACACTTTCGATTTAGGCTTACGTCGAAATTTTCAATGGGAATTTATAATATCTGACGTTTCCAAACCCATAATCGGTGCTGATTTTTTGGGAAAGTTTTAATTGTTAGTTGACTTGAAGAACAGGGTACTCATTGATCCCTTAACTTCACTTCAGTCAATTGCTTAAACAATTATAGGAGTTTCAGAATCACTAGTCATTTATTCTGACCCCGCTATCAATCATAAAGTACAGAAACTGTTCAAAAATTTTAATTCTATTTCGACAGAAAGCAAACAACAACCACAACTAAACACGATGCACTGCATTATATACCCACCGAAGGACATCCAATAACTCCCAAGGTTCGTCGCGTAACAGGTAAAAAGCTCACCGCAGCCATGAAGGAATTCCTATTGGAGCAGGGAATCTGTCGACCGTCATACAGCCCTTGGTCATCTCTGCTTCACTTGGTGAGGAAAAATGGTTTTATCGAACTTTGGCATAGGTCGCTCAATGTGCTATGAAAATTCTCAGCGGACAAAATACTTGTACTTCTAGGTTTGAGGGCAATCAGTAGTGACGAGTTCCAATTTTCTCCCGCAAAACTGGTCTATGGAAAAAATTTTTATTTACCGGGAGATTTCTTTAACAAATCAAATTGTTTAAATATTCAGACGGAATTGATAAAAAAATCTACAACAACAATTCGAAAACATTCAACCGTCACCAGCAACACGGCATAATTCACAAAACGTTTTCATCTTCAAGGATTTAAAAAATTGTCCTTCTGTTTTTATGCTAACAACCTCCATACAAGGGACCAAACCATGTGTTAGAAAGAAACGGAACATTTTTCAAAATTCTTGTAAAAGGTAAAGAGATTAATGTTTCTATCAACAGATTAAATTCTGCATTTCTTAGCTCCTATCTTAATGAATCTCAAAGCACAACAACCAACTCAAACGAATATTCTCCAAGCATAACTCAAAGTTCAAGTTTGCCAGTTTGGAAAGATTATCTCCAAAATGAAAAGATTGAGTATTTGTGCGAATCGCATTTTAACTTAAAATTCATCATCACCAAACGATATGTGACACCAAACTTTAAGGTCGTTAGTGCCAGTGCAAAACGATCAGACACAACACGTCCGAATCGATAAATAATCTATCCAGTACTGGAGAATCCAACAACTTTAAGAAACTCAAACAAAAGCGAAACAGATAGGACAAGAAACAAAAACAAAAAAATCACATTCCCAGAAGACGAAAACGCATTGTTCCCTTACAGAAAAACAAGAGCTGGGCGAACTATTAACTTTCCTAAAGGTTTCGCTTAAGTCGAGGTTACCGTTCATGACGTTCAAAAAATCGATTTTTTTTTTGTTTACATAATTTGAATCCTTATAGTGTCCAGTATATGTTTAAAAGAATTTTGTAAAATCTGATGTAGTTACAGCCCATTAAGCTGCACCTTGCGAGACGACCTTTTTCCGCTACCTTATCAACCAACCTGATCAACCTGCAGATCCAGCAAAACGAATACTTTGAGGAATCCGAAGGCTGCCTCTATGGTGCATTTTGCTCAAAACATCCTTTTTCAGCGCGCGAGGCGCTCTAAAGCTTCAACGAATAAACCGATTGACTTGCAATTTGTTCAAACGTAAAGGAAATTTATTTTGGGGGCCTTATTGAGGCGATTTTATTTTCCGACTTAAACTTTTTTTTGCCTCCACTGAAGCTAAAAAAACACAGTGAAAATATGACGTATTTTTTCAAACGGCGGCCATTTCGATATCCGGGGGTTTTCAGAAAATTTCAAAACGGTAAGATATTTAATCTAGATTAATAATTTTTTACACGTTTTTGTTTCAGATTAAACGGCAAGGGGGTGGAAAGCCCCGCTCAGACCAATGCACGCGGTGCATGGCTTTAGTTTATAGGACCTATAGCCGCCATTTTGGATTTTTTTTATGAAAAAATTTGAAAGCATTCTTTATTTATGGGAAAATATATTATACTAATTGTAGTTTCAATAAATATTCATTATATTCCCGAAAGAAATCCCAAAGTTGACGCATTGTTCATGCTTATGAACGGTAACCTGCCCTAAATCCTAAGCGTACGCTAGGGGGGGAGAAGTGTGGGGACATAAAAAACATCTCTAACGTTTTTTAAATTAGATTGCGTTTGTTAATTTACATTCATGATCTACTTGTTGTATTGGTTAACCGAGTAGGTCTAAACAATTTTGTTTTGTATTCCATTACTATATATAAGTCAGAAAATTTGTAAACCCAGTTAAGTTGAGTTTAGACTTTTCAACGAATCAATACAATTTAGAAAAATATCGAAATAAAATGAACGTTTAAAAATAAAAAATATCCAAATAAAATAAAATTTAAGGCCGCAATTTAAATTAATTTTTCTTTTGCGATAATCATCACGATTAATAATCTAATAAAGGATTAAGTCCTTTGAAAAAAAGTTAAATTTTAAATTCCTTAGGAGTTTGATGCTTTTAAGACAATTACAAATCCTGTAGGCCCGGAGAACATGCGCAGACTTAAATAGTGAAGAAGCTGTTAAGCCAATTTTTAGACATTGGCGTAGGAAGTACCATCGAGAAGACATCTACAATCTAGAGCAAGATTTCAGATAATTCTTTGAGCGACCTAAATACTGATAACATTCTAATTTTTACAAAATTTTAAATGAAAGTGCTTGGAACAGATTAAATTCATGTTGTTGCATACTAGTGATACATCATTGTCTGCTAGCATTTCTCGGCTTTTGCAAATATTAATTTCAAAACACTTAGCTTTAAAGGTGGGTGTTACACGGAGCGCCAATAAATTTGTTTTAAAAGAAAAAGCACTTGATAAATAAATGATAATTTTAATCCGTCTTTGCGACATCCTCAATATACAGTAAACTGGGCTTAAGTAAGTTGAACTGATTTGCTTTATGCAATGATATTATTTAACTGTTGTCTTCGCTTAAAATTGCTAGTATAAACAATCCTATATATCGCGTTCACTGACCCTATGTTGAAGACAAAATAGGTTAAGGCAACTTAAAATTAAAATTTTACTTTGAGCTGGGGATATTACGAAGCACAACATATATAATACATATGCAACTTTTTATATGTTTCACGATATAAACAGTTGCATTTATTTTTAAATTGATGAAATTGTGTTTAATGAAGTGTAGGTATTGAAACTTTGGAGTGTATGATGCCTTTGTTTGAGCTGCTGTGACTGAAAGAAGCAAGGTTGCAACAACTTTAAAAGATATTGATAAGAAAACATTGCTTGTAAGTTTGGTGACAGCATTAGGTTATGCTAAAGATTGGAACGGCGGAAGGATGGCACGAAAGAAAGCTACTTCGAATATTTAATATTATTAAAATTTAATATTTTATTATATTAATTTCAACAATATTTTATTATATTTATTTCAACCTATTTAGACCAAAGATGTTTAATTTTAATAAAGAACTATTGATTTCAACTGATGTTTTTCTTTTATGATTACCCTATTTATTTCCCCTGAGAATTTTGGACATCATGGCTAAGTCAGAAATATATTTGGGCATTGATCGAACTTTTTGGTTGACTCCCGAAGGGTTTCCATGAGAGGACCTTATCAGAATCACCGTAACATTCCTGGTGTCAAGGTGTCCAGCAAAAACCCTGTTTTAAATTCCCAAAGGGTTATTTGCGAATTTTTTTATGCTAAACGGAATCGAGCAAGATATTTATTAATTACTTATCAACGAATTTACGCAAAAATGCGAATAAGTTAATAAATCAATTTTTAGCTCGCCATTGCTCCTGTCCATATATATACGTAAAATAAAGTAAAAATCTAATTTCCTATTTTTAGCTCAACATTCGCTTATATATCGACGTAAGGGTACAATTCGCAATTAGCTTGATAGCCTCATGGCTAGAGTGCCTTTATTTTAAACATAACACCAGTGGTTCGAGACACGCCCACGAATTTTGCGCATTTTTTGCAAACAGCTACCAAGTGACGTTACACACCCACTCATACACACACACACACTACCAACAACCGGTCAGTCAATAGGAGACTAGTCAACATATGATTTCAGGGAAATCCCTCCTATGACGTAAAACACCAGTTAAGCCAACGACTGACCATTCAACATATGACTTCAGGGAAATACCTCCTACGACGTCATACATTAAATGCTTAGTAACACAACAGGGGAAACCCAGCCCACGACGACATAGGCTACAATACTACGAAAACCCCTTGTCTTCAAACTGTATGCCTAAACCGTCCCAATCCCTACTCAGGCTAGCTCAATAAATTTACTGATGTGTTATTCATGTGTTTCTAAGATACTTCATAGTAAAATTCAGAAAATTAATTGCTTGGTTTTCAAAGATTTTTTGCAAGGCCTTAAGGAGTGTGTTCAAAAGCAGAAAACCTTAAGTTTTATACAAAATCCTGAGGTTTGGATTTTGATATCTATCCCCGGATAAACTAAAAATAAATTTCTGAATTTACTAAAGCAATATTTGAGGTATTTCTTCCAGAGGCCTAAATACTAATAGTAAGAATAAACATTTTAATTTTTAATTTAAATAATTTATTGTAAGATTCTTAAAATTAATCGCCTAGTTTTCAACGATTTTTTGCAAGTCTGAGAGACTGTGTTCAAAAGCAAAAAACCTTAAGATTTATAAAAAATCCTGACGGATTGATTTTGATATCAATCCACGAATAAACTAAAAATAAATTTCTGAATTTATCTAAAGCAAAATTTAAGGAATTTCTTTGAGAGGCCTAAATATTAACAGTAAAAATATGCACTTTAATTTTTACAAAATTCTAAAGGGAAGCTTTTGGAAACTGTTTTAGGCTAACGTAATAAATTTACTAACAATATCTGAATTTCTCTATAGCATTATTTGATATTTTTCTCTGAGAATCCTAAATAGGGAATGTAAAGATTAACATTTTAATTTTTACGAAATTCTAAATGAATGTGTTTGGAAATTTTGCAGGCTAACTCAATAAATTTACTGAAGTTTTATTCCTGTTGTCTAAGATACTTCATAGTAAGAATCAGATAATTAATTGCCTAGTTTTCAGCGATTTTTTCAAGGCTTAGAGACTGTGTTCAGAAGCTAAAAAACTTAAGTTTTGTACAAAATCCTGAGGAACTGATTTTGATATCTATCCGTGGATTTTTTGTCCAATTTATGAATTTATCTGAAGAAATATTTGAGATATTTCTTTGAGAGTCCTATATACTGACAATAAAAATATATTTTTTAGTTTTTACAAAATACTAAATGAAAGTGTTTGGAAACTGATGTAAGCTAACTCAATTAATTTACTGAAGTGATACTCTTATGTATCTAAGATACTTTACTGTAGAATTCTGAAAATTAATTGCCTAGTTTTGAAAAAATTTTTCCTATATATCGGCGGATAACTTAAGAATCAATTTCTGAATTTCTCTAAAGCATTATTTGAGATATATCTCTGAGACTCCTAAATACGGAATGTAAAATAAACATTTTAATTTTTACAGGCTAACTCAATAAATTTTCTGAAGTGTTATTTCTGTGTTGCTAAGATATTTCCTAGTAAAATTCAGACAATTAATTGCTTGGTTTTGAACGATTTTGTGCAAGTCTTAGAGACTTTGTTTAGAAGCAAAAAAACTTAAGTTTTACACAAAATTCTTCAATATATATTCAAGCATAAACTAAAAATCAATTTCTGAATTTATCTATATTTGAGAGGCCTAATTACTAATAGTAAAAAAATTTATTTTAATTTTTACTAAATTTTAAAAGCAAGTACTTGGAAACTGTTGCAGGATAACTCAATAAATTTACTGAAGTGATTGAAATTCCTGTGTCTAAGATAATTTATTGTAAAAATCTGAAAATGAATTGCTTTGTTTTCAACGTTTTTTTCAAGTCTTTGAGACTGTGTTCAGAAGGAAAAAACCTTAGGTTTTATACAGAATCCTGTGGGACTGATTTTGGTATCTATCCGCTGATAAACTAAAAATGAATATCTGAATTTATCTAAAGCAGTATTTGAAATATTTCTTTAAGAGGTCTAAATACTGATAGTAAAAATATGCATTTTAGCTTTTACAAAATTCTAAATGAAATTGCTTGGAAATGTTTCAGACCGACTCAATAAATTTACTGAGGTGTTATTCCTGTGTGGCTAGGTTACTTCATAGTGAAATTTAGAAAGTAACGATTTTTTGCAAGTCAAGCCTCAAGTTTTATACAAAATAATGACGTTCTGATTTTGATGTCTATCCACGGATAAACTAAAAATAAATTTCTGAATTTACCTAAAGCAACATTTGAGATATTTCTTTGAGAGGCCTAAATACATTTTTAATTTCTACAAAATTCTAAATGAAAGTTCTTGTAGTTCTGTTGTAGGCTAACGCACTAAATTACCTAACAATATCTCAGTTTCTCTAAAGCATTATTTGATATCTTTCTCAGAGGATCCTAAGTAGGGAATGTAAAGGTTAACCTTTTAATTTTTACAAAATTCTAAATGAAAGTGCTTGGCAATTTTTGCAGGCTAACTCAATAAATTTACTGAAGTTTTGTTCCTGTTTGTCTAAAATACTTCATAGTAAGATTCAGAAAATTAATTGCCTACTTTCAACGATTTTTGCAAGGCTTAGAGACTGCGTTCAGAAGCAAAAAACCTTAAGTTTTGTACAAAATTCAGAGGGACTGATTTTGATATCTATCCACGGATAAATTAAAAATAAATTTCTGAATTTATCTTAAGGCATATTTTAAATACTTATTTGAGAGGCCTAGATACTGATAAGAAAAAGTATACATTATAATTTTTACAAAGTTCTAAATGGAAGTGCCGGGAAACTGTTGTAGGTTAACTCAATAAATTCACTAAAGTGATATTCCTATGTGTCTAAGATACTTTATTGTAAAATTCAGAAAGTAAATTGCCGGGATTCTAAAGATTTTTTCAAGTCTTAAATATTGATCCTTTAACCTGAGTTATTGAGTCGGTGTGCTAATAATATTCTAAGAAAACTTAGAATTTTATGTAACGTTTTTTGGAGATGTCTCTTTGAGGATCCTCAATATATGCTCGTACAATTTGTTAACTGAAACTGTAACTGTGTTTTTACGATTTTTTATTATAAATTTTAGATAATTTGTTGTCCTGGTTTTCAAGTTTTTTTTTCAAGATCTTAGATATTAGAAGTAAAATATCGTTAAAGAAAAAATTTTAACAGATTTCTCAAAAAGCGCTAAAAAGCATAAAATAATTTTTCGTTTTATAGCTATTACGACATTTTAAAATCGGTGCAAATGAAACAAACCAAAGAACTACTACAAAAGTGCTTAACCGTTTTTCCTTATGATTCCCTGATCTGGCACTTTCACATATTATCTTTAATTGTGGTTGGGTAGTTGTTTTGTTTGTTTAATTTGCACCGACTCCAAAATTTCGTAATAGATATAAAATGAAAAATTATTTTATGCTTTTTAGCGGTTTTTGTGGTTCATATTATTTGTCACTCTTTGTCAAATCATCAAAATCATACATACATAAAAAAAAATAAAAATAAAAAAAGTAAATAAAAATACGTGTGGAACTTAGAACTCTTTTTTGGGAGGTCGATTAAAAACACTTAATGTTTTACAAAATTCTGCGTGAGAAGCCAATTCGGTAAAGAATAAGAAAAATATTTTCCGTAAAATGAACTAGTTTTAATTCTTAAGTTTTCTTCAATTTTCTTACTTACTGTACTAACTTTAAAGGAATTGTTAGCTAGGTGGAATAATGTGTTGCTACATAATATAAAAGTTTCCAAGAAAATAAAAATAGCACTAGTAAAAGCTTTCTTCCCTATTAAGGCCGAACACCTTATTATATGGAAAATATTATTAATGTAACACATGCCACTGATCTAAAAGAAGTCGAGGGATTTGATTGACGAGATTAATTGAAAATAATTCTTTATATTTCCTTTATTCTCAGTTTAGATTCCTGACTTCTACTGCTGGGTGAGGATACTTTCTTTAACAGGATCACACCACTTAAAAATCAGGACAAGCTGCAATCGAGGTCATGGCGACTGCAGCAAAATTTCACCTTCATTTGAATTTTTAATAAACAAGTTCTTAAATTGAATTAATTGTTTTGATACGAGAATTAAAAATGCAGATTTGCATTATAAATTCACAAGTTATATATAAAGGCAAATTGATCGCTTATTTCTATAGGCCAAATATATTTTTTTCTCTCGCAGAATAAGCATATAAAATAAACCAGTATTTTTGTTAGTTTGTCTGATTTTCACAAATTCAAAAATTTTATAAAAATACTTATCTGATTTTTGTGCTATAAGCATTCCATCCGAGATTTTTACTCTTTCCTGTTAACGAGAAACGAGCTTTTAACGAGAACTCTTAGGATTTGTCCTGAAGCAGTTTAAGATTTTAAAATAGAATGAATGTGTTCCTGGCAGTAAAAATGATTCTTTTTTATTAAGCCACATTATGATTATTGGAGGAAATCCTTTGCTTTGTCTCCTTTGCTAAGTTTGTATTATTCGACGCAGATGCTGTGTAAGTCTCCTTTCTTTAACAGGAAAAAATCTCCTAAAATGAAAGAGAATGAGGCCAAAATGGAATCGAGGTTATGGTTACTTCAATTGCGTTTTTTATGCACAAGATGTTAAACTTAATTAATAATTTAGCAAGAGCTTAAAAAATACAGAGTTATATTAGAAATCAGGAAGTGATAAATAAATGACAACCGATTGCTTAATTCTGTAGGACATACATATATATTTTGTTTCTCACACAGTTTCAGCATATGAGATAAACCACTATTTTTATCGGTTTCTCTCAAAAAATTCGAAAATAATATTATAAAATTACTTATTTGATTTTTTTTTACAATAAGTATTCCGTTTGTAATTTTTACCTTTTCTTGTTGATGAAGTTTTAAACCATAAACTCTAAGGAGTTGTGTTGGCTTATGTCGGTTTTTCAAAAGAGAACAATTTTGTTGCCACTAAAAATACAAGTTTTGAAATAAACTAACAGTTAATCACTACTTAAATAATTTATTATCTTCTCAAGCCGATTATACGCGAGGTTTGTGTGATTTATATTTTTCAGATGAAAAGTCATAAGTCTGCCAAATCGAAGAAATTATGTTTGAATTGTGTTTGTTATAGAGCATCCAACTACGTCCATGATACAATTGGATCAACTAGAATACTCTTCTGTTTGTTTTGGAAAGTCGAGTGCTTAAGCCCGCACTAATCTAAATTTTAATATTCGTTTCAAATCCCCATAGTCATACTTGCGAAAATTAAGCATATTCATTTTCAGCATTTTCTCAAATACGAGGTGGTACAATGCCCTAGATTTAGGTTGAATTTATTCGGACTTAGCCGCTCTATACTATTTTCTGAAGATATTTACTTCGGATCGTTTGTAATAATTTCTTGTAAATACGGAACAATTTAATTTCTTTGTTTAAACTCTTCACTTTCGTAATGATCACTTTTTCAATTTAATTATTACTTTTGCTTTGAAATAATTTTTATTTTAACTTTGCAAAAGAATTAAGCCGAAAGATTTTTCTTTTGATAATAACACATAAAAAAATTACGACTTTCTTCTCTGAGTAATATAAAAAAATGACGACTTTCTTCCATGAGTCTGCACTCTCGAATTCAAAAATACAAATAATAATAATTTAAGCAACGAAAAAAAAAACAAATTTGTTATGAACTTTTCTGACGTACTTGCATTGTTACCAGATTTAATTCTAGAAATTATAGGAATCTGTGCAAAGGTCCTTAAAAAAAGTGGTTCTCGGTCCATAAAACATCTTGGCCAATAATTATCTAAAACAGATAAACTAAATTGAATTTAAAGTGCAAGAGAGTGTAGTTTTTGCCGAGCCAGATTTTTTAAGTACTGATACTGATTGGTAATATGCCGGATTTTTACATTTTGCACCTCAGTTTTTGGACAAAATAATGGTCTTTATAAGCTCGACTTATTTTTTAAGGAAAACAAATTCGCGACAAATGCTACTAAATTTGATTTGATTTGAAATCGCTCTTGTATATTAAATTTTTTTTACAGTAAACTTTTTATTTTTAAGATACATTTATATAATGAAGGATTTAAAAAAGTTGTAATTTTGCATGAAACAGTATTTATATTAAGTTTTACTTATCCCGAAGTTACACATTTCCAGTTTCAATCCAACATCAACAGAATTAAAAAAAAAGTTTATCCAGTTGTTGACAAATGCATTAAATATCTTGAAAAGCTTTTTTCACTTATTAACTGAAGCTTTAATCAATAAAACCCTCAAATCAGGAGTTTCAACAAGACGATTACAAAATTTTATCCAAGGAAAAGCTCACCAAACTCAATTCTTGAAATGCCATTATCAAAATAAAATATACACTCGAAACTTAAATGAATTATTAGTCAATCTACTAATAATATTTACTTAAAATTGAACTACCATTTTTCTACTGAAAATGTTAAATTTTTAGTTTTCCGAAGTCATACGACTGATAGAACAAATTATTTGCAGACGGCCATAAAAAAGGTACTGGTCCGACCATATGTTTGCTGAATTTTCCAGCAACATAAAAACTAAATAAATTCAAATTTAACTAAATCGGCAATGAGCTATTCCACCTTGGGGAAAATATAAAAAAGGCAATTGTTTTCCATATATCCCTTGAAGGATTATTAATTAATTAATTGTACTTTCAAAACTCGTATTTTTTAAAGCTGAACCCAGTTTAAGTTATAAAAAACAAAGGTTCATGCAAAATGGCCGTAATTCAGGACACAGAAAAATTAAGTTTATGTCACAAAATCTTTACTTACCACCTCACATAAGTTCTTTGAAGCGAAAATTTGCGCAAATCCTTCAGAGTTTAATATATAACTTAAAAAGTAGACTAACTTTAAAAAACATTAAACCGGTTGATTTGCAAGAAAATATATCACCTGTAATCACCTAGAGGAAAACTTGTTGACTGCGAAACATTAGCTTTCAAATGGTTACCTCTGTCTAGTTGGATTCAAAGCTCCTGGAAATTATGGCATTGAGATATAAAGCTTATTCCTCAACATAAACACATACAGCTAAAAGCAAAAGAGTGGAGTTATGAATTCATAGGCAGGCGGCTCTTTCGCCAAGTTTTTAGTTATAACTAAAATTCACCTTTTCATTGGGGTAAGGGTTAGCAAATGTGCGCAAGTTAAGTTTTATATAGCAAAGGTAGGACAATTTCGAAATTTTCCTCGCAGAAAGATACTTAACAAATTTACAACTTTTTGTGATTTTTGAGAAAGCCTGGAAGTATAGGAGGTATATGATTTAACAACATAACTGCTACTCATTAGCTACGGTTTAGATGATTAATCAGGTTGATTATTGCTCATTGAAAACTTATTAAATAATTATTAATGTAAGTTCCTTATCTTTGTTTTATTTATCTTTGAATTCTACCTTTCAGTCATTAGTTCTTTTTTATATTGTTATAATAACAACCCCGGCAGACAATCTCGCTGACAATGGCGTAGTTTAGAGTATGGTTTAGTTTGACTTTATGAATTTGTCAATAAACTATTATTATTTTTAATCTGAAGAATTTTTTAAGAAGTGCATTGGTATAAATAAAATTATTAATTTATAACATACTATACCTCATCCCTTTGAACTTTGTTTAGTATGTGTATTTGAATCCGACTACTTTGAAAGTTTATTTATTAAAATTTTCAAATTGAGGCGTAATTGGTTTCTTATTCGTATAAGATGTAAAACTCTTAAATTAACATTTTCTTGGACATAAGAGCTTATTCCAAATTTTACCTTCGAAGAACTAATAATTCGTGGTATCTAAAGAGATTGCGACATAAATTTAACTTCTCTGACCTAAATTATAGGCACTTTCAAAGAACATTTGTTTTTAAGTAAACGGTGTTCAGCTGAAGGAAATACGAGATTTTAAGATATATTTCAGATTAACAAACTTTCAAGAGACATTTTCCGAATGGCCGGAAGTGAAATAGTTTATTTTTATTTTATATATTTAATTTGATTCTATCTATATGTTGCTGAGAAATTCAGCAGACAGTTGCTCGAATTAAGTTGGAATTAGCTTTTCTTGTGTCCATCTGTTATGTCCAAATATTTTGTTTTGTCGGATGACTTAAGAAAGGTAGAACTTTAATATATTTAATAGCAAAATGGTGGTTCAATTAAAAGTTATTAATGTAAGTACAGGAATTAAAATATTTTTTCAGTTGTGAGTGTAAATATACATTAAAGTGTCGTCAAAGTACTCGTTTGAAGCGAAACTTAAGGTCAGACTCGGATTACAATTAATTTATTACAGATTCCTAGGGCTCAGTTCAGATTCACCTAGCTAAGTAGATGCTAATTGTTATTTGACATTTTCAATCGATAATTAAGGCCTTAGAATAAATAAACTAGAGGGAGATGTGCACTGTATAAAATTTCAATACGTGGGTAAGTAAAAATAGCGGTGCTCGTTCAGTATTAAAATGGAAGCCTAAAACAATATTTAATAAATAAAATAGTTTTTAAAAAAGAAGTTGTACCGACTTCACAAAAGGCGCTGAAAGCATAAAATAATTTTTAATTTTATATCTATTACGACATTTTGAAGTCGGTGCAAATTAAACAAACCAAACAACTACAACAAAAATATTTAATCGTCATTTCTTATGATCCCGTAAGCTGAAACGTTCAGGTAGTATTATGTATTATTTTCAATTGTGGTTTTGTAGTTGTCTTATTTGTTTAATTTTCACCGGCTTCAAAATGTCGTAATAGATATAAAATTAAAAATTATTTTATGCTTTTTAGCGATTTTTGTGAAGTCGGTTCAACTTTTTTTTAAAAAACTATTTTATTTTTCACTTTTTAGTGTCTCCGACTCAATACAACGAAGAAAGAACCATCCAAATCGGTCCACGCGTTAAAAGTTAGTTTTAACCCCCTACCCCACCCCCATTCCACTAAACTTTTTTTCTCATGGTATCAATCAAGGAACATACTCTACCGAACAGAAAAGGAATCATCGAAATCGGTCCACGCGTTACGGAGTTACTTTCCCTCTCCCTCCCCCACCACCAACATAGGACCAAATTATTCTCCTATAAGCAATGGGGGATCACACTCTATACAACAGCAAAAGAACCTTCCACATCGGTCCACGCGTTACAAAGTTAGGTTCCACCGCCTTCTCCCACCCCAACAATTATTTTTCTCGTGGTATCAACCAGGAAGAATACTCTACCCAAAATAAAAAGAAATATCAAAATCGGTCCACGCGTTACGAAGTTAGGCTACTCCTCCCCTCGCGCAACCCCCGATCATGAGCCAAATTATTCTTCTATTAGCAATGTGCGATCACACTCTATACAACAGCAAAAAAACCATCCAAATCGGTCCACGTGTTAAAAATTTAGGTTCCACCTCCCCCCCACCCCCAGCAATATTTGTTTTCTCGTAGTATCAACCAAGGATCCTATTCTACCCAATAGAAATATAATTATCCAAATCGGTCCACGCGTTAAGAAGTTAGACTACCCCCAACCCCCCCCACCCACACCTTTCACCATAGGACTAAATTATTCTCCTATTAACAATGGGGGATCATACTCTATACAACAGAAAAAGAACCATCGAAATCAGACCACGCGTTACAAAGTTAGGTTCCACCCCCACCCCCATCCCCCCAAAAATTTTTTCTTCTGGTATCAAACGCGGAACATACTCTTAACCAACAGAAAAAGAATTATCCACATCGGTCCACGCGTTACAAAGTTAGACTACCCCTTCCTCCCCTCCCCCCACCCTAGACCAACGTTTTTTCTCCTATTAACAATGGGGGATCATACTCTGTACAACAAAAAAGTACCATCCAAATCGGACTACGCGTTACAAAGTTAGGTTTCACCCCCACTCCCACCCTACCAAAAATTTTTTTGACATGGTACCAATCGGTAAACATACTCTACCAAAAAAAAAAGAATCATCAAAATCGGTCGACGTGTTACGAAGTTATGAGCAACAAAAACTTAACGAACTTAGAACCTCTTTGTTTTTGGAAAGTGAGTTAAAAAGAGCAGCATGAAGTTCTTAGTGCCTAAAATGCTTTTTTCAAAGTAATAAAAGCTTTTGAATTTACGTGAGTGGAGTAGACCATGAGTCTTACTTTTATTACGATTGCGTTGTAACTACCTTTAAATCGTCCGAAATTCTACTAATTTCAAAAGGAATTCGCTTCAATAAGCTCAGGTTTAAGCTGTTTCTCGAAATTGTTGGCACGCTTGGGAAATTTGCAGTAGTAACATTATCATTTAGAAAGGAAACGGATAATTAATTTGTGCAGGAATTTATCTTCGGTTGAAAGAGTTTTTGCCATATTTTTGAAATTTCACTTAAAAGTTGCTAAACGAAATTGAAGATTCTGTACAAACGAAAGTAAAAAAATCGGACTCGTTTTAAACTAATAACTTTGAAAGGTTTTTGGTTCGGATGCAATCCAAAATATAAACGAAAACAACATCAGTAAAGCAACATTTCTCACTGAGAACTTGAGCCGATAGAACGAGTTCTTATAAAGAATTCAGTTCTTTATCTGTTTCCTTTTATTTACGTTGCAGGTCTCAGATACTTTAGTCTTCGTTACATAATAAAATTTTTCTGTAAACAACATAAATATCTATAAAAAATATTTCCTATTAGCATGCATGCTTTTCCATTTTCACACATCCTTGAAATATTCACCGGTTTTGCTGTTATTAAAAGTTTAAATTTGCCAATTTTTTAACAACTCAGTCGAAATCCGAAAATTTCAAAAATATAACACAAGTTTTAATGACAAAATTAACCAAATTACAAGAAAATTTCTTACTTTTAACGAAATAATAATCGCGTTTTAATTACCTTTAAGAGTTTTTATTAAAAGCATTAATACTTGTAGTATTGACTTATTTTCCATTGCTAATTTTTGCAACTTATTTCCCATTCTTTGCGGCTACACATTTCTAAGGCACTCAACCGATTATTACCATGATAAAACAAGGAACGCACATGTAATAGGAAAACCGAAAAATCGTCTTGTGACTCTAAATCCAAAAAAAATCTTTAAGATTAAAATAATGAGGCTGTTGATTTTCTGCTGAGATTAACTACGTGGATCTGTAACCAGAGCGAAAGGAATAAAAAACTTAGTTTGCAAAAATCCGGATTTAAAGATTAACGAATGGCAAAACTCCCATTCTAGTAGTAGTGTGGGCTTTAGTTAGCTCTTATTTTACCATCTAATCTTATTCTAAACCATTTGATGTTTTATATTAGTTTAGTGAATAAATCATAGGGAAAAAAAGTCAATGAAAAATCAATTAAATTAAGCTGTTGCCCCCTTCACTCACTACAGCCAAGACTTTTATCTCTAGTTTGGTACAGCCACTGACAAATAGACGGCAATTAAGTAGTATATAGCGAAAAGGAGGCGAATTCGGAGAAAAAATCAATAAACTAATTTTCTACTTGTCAGAACAAGCATAATAATTTTCTTGTTGCACTCTTTCTCACTGACTGAGTGGCCCACTATCCCAGCCATAAACAAATGCCAAATAATTCTATATGTAAATATAAACCAACATCTTAAACATTTACATTCAAAATCAAATACCGACCAAACAATGAAACAAGCTCAGTACTTAGGCTCTTTAAGCAACCAATGTCTTGAAACAAAATATTTACATGTCACTATAGCAACATGTGTTTGTATTTTGCATTCTTAAGGACATTTATGACATTTTGAAGAGAAGTAGTGGAATTTAACATGATTACTTTGCAATAAAAGTGAAATGTGTCTTTTAACTGATTTTGATAAATGTACCTTTAAAACTTACTCTGCTATCAAGTTCAGATATTTTTACAAAAATATTGTTTAAACGCGGTCGCTGAGAAAAATTGTTCACCTTCGATTAAATTGGTTTCTCTTACGCTGCAATCATATGCATATATATACTTTGATATATTAGTGGCCACTGTCAAGCAAGAAACTAAAGGCGGCAAAGAAACAATGTTTCACGTGTTATTGCTAAAGTTGCATAGATTAATAAGAAATGACGAAATAAAATATAAGAAGTTGATAGTGGGGCTGTTATTGTAAACAAACCTTTGTAGATATGTCGTTTAAACCACAGCTCCGATTGTAATCCTGAAGATAAATACACAGGGTGTTTCAGATCTGGTGTGCCAACGTAACATAAAATAAATTGTATAGCAGGGTTTTGGGCAATCTCAATTGTTTGGGAGTTACAGGTTGCAACTTTCATGGTATGCACATTACTCTTGTAATTTTATCTTTTGATCTACTCAATACGGCGACATCAGACAAACGCCATAAAACTACTATTCCATTGATTTTTCTAAAATGATGAAATGCGTTTATCTAACTCATACCATTGCAGGTACAATCACTTCCAAAAGTGCAAAAAAAATGTTTTTCGATTACCTAAAATTTAGCATTTTCCAAAATTTTCCATGAACTTCATATAATTAATACACCTGTTTTTTATTTATTAAATTTCCAATATTATTACCTTTCCAAAATGGTACTTGCCAGCAAGAGAAAGGATGTAGAAATTTCTACGTAGAAAATCGTTTGGGAATATTATAAGAATCTGCAATTTAAAGAAATTGAACTCAAATTAAGCCTAAACTGTTTTTCATTGAATTCAAGACTTATTACATTTAATATTATCATGTTACAAAATCTGTTCGAAAAGCCCTCCGCCACTTTCGATGAATTCTAATAACCTCTTTCTAATTCCCTATTTAAAGTGTATTGTAGCCATCTTCTCGGCTATTTTTTACATCACAGTCCCAATTCTGCAATACAAATTCGTCTCTATTGTTAAATGACCTAGAGCAAACTTTTGTCCTTCATGTTCGATTAAGTCCTCGCTCCGCTTGAACTGTCCTCACTTAATCCCGGAGACCTGAAAAAAGAAGAGAAAACTATTTGAAAACAAAGAATCATGCTCCTAATAAAAAGAAAACTTATCTGAAAATTTCATGATGATCCATAGATAACGTCCACTCATGAAGTTCCTCTTGTCAAACCGAAGTACCTAAAACATAAAAAAATCAATTAGAAAGCATTTCACGACACAATAGTAATTAAAAACAAGCAAAACCTACAAATCAAAACATTTTGGTTACATGAAAATTCCAAGTCCAAAATGTAAACAAAAAAATGCAACAACAACATGCAGAATCACGAACATGAATTTTACATGAAAACATAAAACAAACTTTCACTGGATGTTACTAAAATTAGCTATCAGGTATTTTTGCATGCTTTAGATGGAATATTATTGTAATTATCACTAATTCTATTAAGATATTTCCATCTGAAGTTTGCAAATGACAGCTAAACATAAGGAAACTTACCTGTGGTAAAAATCTTATATTTCGCGATTTCCAATCGCTGTTCGCGTAGAAAACGATTCCTTAGTATCCCTCGAAGAACTTTCCGTAGGCACCTTAACGAATAATACACATAAACACAATAAAACACAGGTGAAAGTCACCTGTCGCGCACTCGAATTTATTCGCGATCTTAGAACAGAAAACGAAAGGAAGTGCACCATGCTCAAAAAGTGTCCGAATTTTCCTTATGTGTTTGAAAGGTGTAAATGTGTTAGTTTTCACCATGGAAGTAGTAAATTTTTGACTCATTCGAAGTGGTCCTCGCAAATATTACTACCATCGGATGGTATATAATCAGTTCTACCGATGGATTTTAACCAGAGTTCTCTGAAGTCTTTATCTTTTGAAAACCTAAAATACCAAAAAGTAGAAAAATATTTTAATATTTTTCAAGTTTTATTAGAGCCCCTAGGCAAAAACTTCCGCCAGCTGTCGCTGAACCACCAAGGCGATCCAAAACTCTGATGAAGCTCAAATGTAAACAAACGAGCACCATCAAGAGAAATGTCTATATTCTTTGGTAATTTAGCTTTTATTTATACAGCTTTTGCACATATTTCAAAGAAAATGCTGTATAATTGCTTATTACATTATTTAACTTTCCTGAAAAATGATTTTCCACACCAATTGCGCCGATTATTTTTACAACAAAATACCACACACTTCATCACGAAAAATGTTCAAATTAAGCACCTCAGATTCTTAGTAAACTAAACCAAAACAGTCTTTTAAATGTTAATTGTCTTTATTTGTAAAATTACACCACTTTTAATAATAGAACAGTGAAAATTATTCAATAAACACTCTATAAACACTTTGAATGTGCACTCTTCAGATAGTCCATGTCAAATTGACATTTCGGAAGGCGTGCTCTGGGTTCCCTTCCCACACCTTTCCCATGAACAAAAAATCGGAAAACACGTACACGGTTTATAGACGGTATTGCACTTCCTTTCGTTTTCTGTTCTAAGTTCGCGATAAACAACTTTCCTGACATTCCTGGATGTCAAATTACTACAGGTAGGATACTATCACACGAAAACTTTTAATCGAAATGTCGATTACGCGACTTTATCGATTAATTAACTAGAAATTCGCGATTTTTATTAATTTATATTCCCACAATAAGAGGGAAAGAGAGAGGGAATGTGGAAGAGAGAAAAATTGAAATTCTCCAAAACTAAATCTACTACCTTATTCGTGGAGTCAAGTTAACTATTCAAGTTTTTGATTTTTGATAAAAAATATTAATTTAATGAATGAAACTACTCCTAAAAACAAATAGAAGTAAAATTTTTGAAAAATTTATCCGAAATCAATAGTTTAACCGATATTTATTGGGAATTGTTTATAAAATTATTAAAAAATTAATGTTATCCACATAGTTTGGTAGTTCTAGAGTTGCAAAATTTGGTCTCCACAGTCTATATAAACACGAAGAAAATCTCCATCGCTCTCTTTTAACATCTGGCAGTTGAACAGAGTAGATCTCTGAAACTTAAAAAAGGTTTGATTTTGGATACAAAGGAAAAAAGTCAGTTTAAGGTGGAAATTTCTCCCTTGGTTCCAGATAGCTTTAAGAAGTGCGCGGCATCCAAATTTGATTTTAATTTTTCTTGTTTATTTTTTTTTTCCTTTCTTCCCCTTTCTTTTTGTTTTGAAATTATTATTTTTTGTTATCAACCCATCCAATAAGTTTGCCAAATATTTTTCATCTTCAAGGATTCGAGTATAATTTTTTTTATTTTTTTTATTTTCAATTGATTTATTCGGCTGTTTCAGGTCGGCTTTCTCTTTCTTTTTTTTCCAAATCTGTGAACTCTGCAAATCAAACAACTTGGAAATCACCGAACGAAACACAAATTACTGTGGCAACTTCATTCGTGAACAAGTGGTTTATCATTTGCAGTGTTGACAGTTTTCCTCCTTCCTTAATCCTTTCTTTTTACATATTTTATCACTGAATTGTTTTATTAATTAATATTGAAATATATTGAATTGTTAAGTTTATTTGAATTTGCTGAGTTTAATTTAGTCGTAGTAATTTAATACAATGAATTAATGCTAAGAAAAATTTTGAAGACGTTGAAATAAAATGTTCCTTTGAAGTTGTTAATCTCGCATTTTTCTTTTTTGAACCTTTTACTTCACACACTAACATTCATTTTTCCCCATACGAAAAACTCCAATCGGGTAAGATCTGCAGATCGTAGCGTCGAAATTCTGTGCCTTGTCGAATTGAAAACTTGACATCTGCCATGTTGTTGTCAAAAAATTATTTGTTTTGATGTGGTCGGATGACTGCAGGAATTGAATAATTGTAGTTAGGTAAGTTTTATAAACACATATCAGAAAACTTTGATTATTTGTATTTGTTTGTTATTTTTCAGAGCCGGATAAATTGGATATTGACTATGATGGATATTAGATAGAAGACATCGAACTTCTCAAGTGGATGCTGCTGGGAACATAATTAGGTGAGAAATATGTTTGCAATTGATTAATGTTATTTATTAAATTAATTTATGTTTGTTTCGGAGGAAAACTTGGATACTGGCGAGGGATTTTTTGGGAAACACTAACATATTTATATTGAAACAAAAACTCACTGGAAGCGTATATGAAAGGTATATTTTAAATAAACTGTGTATTATGATCATATTACGAAAAACTGCATACGTTCTGTGAATGAATTATAGTGAACCCAAATTAAGTTCTATCCTTAATCCTCGAACAAAGAACATTTACTACATCACATATTAATTGTTGGAAATTATACCCACCGACTGAATAGATCAGAATTTCGGACTCGCCATCTCCAAAAGTCCAATTATAAATTTTTCTTTTGTACCGGAATTTATGCATACATAAACTGTGAAAATGAGACAATTTCAATGGAAGATAACATATTTTCATTGCAAGAAAGAGAATCTATAGTTTCGAAACTAAACGTTTTTGTTCTCTTGTGAATTTAATTTACAATTTTATTATTGTGAATTCAGATTACAATTTATTATATTGTCTCCATGATGGAAGTATTACAAGTGGCCTAATGCTAAATAGATTTAGCTTACTAATGCAGGATTACACAAACCTATCGTTTTTTATAGTGAGAATTTATGGATTAATTAAAGTAATGAATCATACGTAATATAAAATTTTGAGGTTTTCGGGAAGTACAATGTCAATTTGCGTCAATCAGGTTCAAGTCTCACGCAATGGTGTGGTAATTTGATGGTTAGCTAATCCCTTTCGACTTTCTCTATTTCTTTGACTAGTCCGGCATAAAAGAGACTAAAAAACTACTATTCCAATGACCTCTCCAAAGTGTCATTGCAGGTACAGTCACTTCCAAAATTGAAAAAAATGGTTTGAGATTACCTAAAATTCGGCATTTTCCCAAATTTTCTCCGAAACTCATGTAATTAGTACACCTCTTTTTTATTTTTATTGAATTGCCCAAAAAACTACTATTCCAAAGGGGTACAACATGCCCAAAGGGTGTAGAAGTTTATAAGTAGAAAACTTATCGGGAAATATTTGAAAATCTGCAATTTAAAGAAACTAAACTCATATTAACTCTAAAATTCTTTTTATTGAATTCAAAATGTATTACAATTAATTTTAGTAAATTACAAAAGCTTTTCAAAATGTTAACCGCCACTTTGGAAGCAAACAATCTCCTTCCAAGTCCCTCTTTAACGCGCATTGCATCCAGCCTCTCCCGTATTTTCGCTGCATTCCCAATTCTGCTACCTAAATCCTCTGTAGTGTTTACAGGGCTTAAATAAACTTCATACTTTATTGCTCCCCATAAGTCCTATGAGGTAAGGTCTGGACGTCTAGCAGTCCAAGGAATCGGTGCACCTCGTCCAATCCAGCGGTTAGGAATTTTTTCACTTGGTATTGCCTTCACAATGTTAGCAGTATGCTCTCGTGTTCCATCGTGTTGGTAAAACAAGTCCGTTTGATTATGTACAGGCATGTCCTCTATTAGATCTGGCAGTGTGTTCTTCAAAAAGTCGCATAAATTTGATTTCTGAGCACTTGCGGCAAAATGAATGGTTCTACCAAATGCTACCATACATTGATACTGAACCTCTGCTGGAATGAGGGCATCTTTTTCCTGCGAGGGTTAGTTTTCGACCAGGTATAGAGGTTATGGAAGTTCGTGATACCATCACTGGTGAACTGAGATTCATTCGTGCACAGAATTCGGTCCAGAAACGCCCCGTCGTCAATGTCGCATTCCAGGAGCCAAGTGCTAAATTTCAGTCTTCTCTCGGATTCTCTTCCCAGCAGTCCTTGGACTGAGTGATGGTGATATGGACGTAATCCCTCTCGATGAAGAACCCTCAAAAACTAACATGAGGACACTCCTAATCGTCTTGAGACTCGTTTCGTGCTCGTCTCAGGGTCTTGCCTCACGATGGTGATTATTTGCTGTTCGATGTCGGCAAAAGTTCCCTAAGTTTCGGGTCGTGCCTCTCAGTCGTGTGAAGTTACACTACCTGTTTTCCTTAACCTTCGGACAGTCCGTGTTAATACCCCTCTTTGTGGTGCTCGCCGATTAGGGAATCTTCTTTGATATTCCAGTACCAGCCGCTCTGTCGTTTCCGTCTTCTACACCATAAATATAAATAATATCCGCGTATTCCTCAAAAGTAAATTCTACCATTTTTTAATAATTTTTGCTTGAATACACCCGAACTTATTGATTTGTTTTTCAACTATGACTGACCTTTTTTTATAGCAAAATATCCATCAGATATGAGCAACAGAACGCCAGGATACAAGGGTGTGAATTCTGGCTAACTAAAGCTAATGTCGGCAATAAAATAAAATTAAAATAACGTTTTTATAACTTTTTCGCAGCAATAATTCAAATTAATTACCTGTTAACCCAACATAAACATTTTTGACCCCTTATCTTAAAAATGTTGTTTATCTAAAGAATTTCCTACCTAAAGTGCAATAAAATAATAAGGTAGTCAGGGATTTCTAAGGATGCGGTTTTTCTAATCCTTTGTCTACCATGCCATGTTGCACCTTTTTGAAAAGATACTAAGGTGTGCAATGCAATAAAAATAAGAAAGAGGAATACTATTTACATGAATTTCGGAGAAAATTTGTGAAAATGCTGAATTTTAGGTAATTGCAAACTATTGTGACTTTACCTGTAATGGTATGAGTTATATGAAAATTTCTGACAATTATGGAATGTTAATTCGGATAGTAGTTTTTTTAGGGTTTGTTTGATGTCGCTGTGTTGGGTAGATCAAAAGATAAAAATAAAGTAATGTACATACCATGAAAAACTGTAACTCCCAAACGGTTAAGATTCCCCCCCCCCCCCCCCCCCCCCTTGCTATACAATTTTTTGTTTGTCTAGGCGACAGCTATCATTTGTACTCGTATTGACCTCTAGAAACGTAACACCCTGTATATATATATATATATATATATATATATATATATATATATATATATATATATATATATATATATATATATATATATATATATATATATTTATTTATTTAAGATTCATCAGCGAGCTGGGCTGATTACTTAACATATAAATATAAAAACAGTCACAAAATAAAATGAGAATCACAATAATTACAATAATCAATAATTAATATAAATAACTAGAAATTAAAATTAAATTAATTTAAAACAATAACTAGAAAAATAGAAAAATAATTAACTAGAAAAACAATTAACTAGAAAAACAATTTATAATACACAATAATTACAAAATAATAACAGAGTAGTTAGGAAAGTTTGGCCTTCACAGAATTTTTCGACAGATTAAAATCAATGTTGTTAAAATGCGAATTAAAAAACCGGGACATTGACGTGACGGGCTCTTGAAAACCATAATTAGTGCGATGCTGTGGAATTTTAAGAAAATCTCGTTTTCTCAAGGAGCGACTCGGAATCGATATATTAAAAGAAGACAACAAGACTGGAGAGTCAACATTACCTTGAAGACATTCAAAAGCGAAAACAGTTCTAGAGATGTTACGTCTGAATTCAAGAGAGTCTAGTTTTATGAGCTTAAGCCTATCTGAGTACGGCGGCAGGATAAGAGGGTCACTCCAAGGAAACCCACGAAGTGCAAAGCGAAGAAAACGGCGCTGGACTGCCTCTACCCGGTCAATTGAGTCACGATATAATGGTGACCAAACACAACTAGCATACTCCAGAATAGGCCTAACAAAGGTGCAGTAGAAAAGCCTGGTGATATAAGGGTCGTCAAATTCCTTTGCCCATATATTTATAATGTATAATTAGCCCTAATAACTATCTCATCAATGTAATCGTCAAACGTAAAACGACTGTTCAACCAGACACCCAAGTCCTTGGTCCTAATAATTTTTTCCAGAACACAGCCATGCATGGTGTATTTGAAGTCGAGAGGATTCTTTCTACGAGTAAAAGACATAGACGTACACTTACTAATTTTGAGGGGAAGATAGTTATCAAAACACCAGTTGTAGAAAGCGTCTAAGTCAGAATTTAAAAGTTCACAGTCTCGAATAGAGGACACAACACGGAAAATTTTGGCGTCGTCAGCATAACAAAGAATTTTTGAATATTTCAAGAATAAAGATACGTCATTGATGTATATAATAAATAAAATCGGGCCCAGATGACTTCCCTGAGGTACGCCAGAGGAATTAAAAATAAACTTGGATAGTGATCCACGGAAGGACACACGCTGAGTCCGCTGAGCCTTGCTAAAATCTGTAAAGATACAATCCACTTGCTTTCCAGCCTCAATTTTGGATAAGCAGAAATTTGAGAATTTCAGTAGGTTGGTCGCAGTAGACCTACCTTTCATAAAGCCATGCTGGAAAGTTCCAAGAAAAGGTTTGCAATGAAAGTATAGTGTATCACAAACTAATGCCTCAAAAATCTTAGCAATACAACACAAGTTTGCAATGGGTCTGTAATTGGAAATATCACACCTCTTGCCTTTCTTGTGAAGAGGGATAATAAGAGATGATTTCCAAGATTTTGGAAAGACTCCACAAGAAATAGATAAATTAAATAAATAACAAAGAACAGAAACCAAGGAAGAAGAACAGTTCTTATAAAGGGAAATAGGAATACCATCAGGACCGCACGAAAAACTATCTGCCAAATTATTGATGTGTTTCGCGACTGTATCGTCATCAAATGTAAGATCTTTCATTTCCAGTGAAGAAGGAGGAAATAATGTCAAGTAGCTAAAATCCTTAGAGCTAGTATCACAGTTGTCAGAAAGAAAAGCTGTCTTAAAAAAGTCGCCGGAAAGGTTAGCAATCGTCAAGGGTTCACTACTCTCAGTGTCACCTAGTTTTAATAAAGTAGGGTAGCCGTCAGTGCTACGCTTAGAGTTAACAAATCTCCAAAACTGCTTAGGCTCACCGCGTATAATGGAAATCATTCTGTTAACGTAATTATAATATGAGGCATGAATTTCGGAATTGAACTCATCGCGCAATTGTGAGTAGATATAAAAATCAGAGTCGCTCCTTGATGAGCAGAACCGCTTCCATGCTTTATTTTTTAAGTTTTTGAGATGCTTCAGCGAGCTATTGAGCCAAGGCGGACTAGAGAAAGAAGAAAACGAACGAGAAACAGGAACACAATGCAAGAAACAAGTAAACAAATTGTTATAAAAAGCACTTACCGCCACATCAATGTTCCGCTCATAAAAAACATTAGACCAATTACAATTCAATAAAAAATTATTCAATACAGAAAAGTCAGCCCTTTTAAAATTAAAAGAGAAGTCGTCATGAATCAGAAATGCAGCAGGCAGTGGATCGAAGACCAAAGCAATTTGAAGCGCAGGATGATGAGACGTCTCAGGAACTAAAGGAACCGGGCAACGCCTGACCAAGGTGCTGCATGGGTCAGTGCTAAACACCAAATCCAAAAATCTGCCGGAATCATTAGCGATGCTGGAACACTGTACAACCCCGGAAGAGGTAATGCCGCCGATGAAACATAGAGAACTCAGCGATGCAGGTGATTGGGAAGGAATCAGCCCGTCAACATCTGATGACACCCAGCTAATACTTGGCAGGTTGAAATCTCCGAGGAGCAACAACTCATCTTGAGGACGCAAAGAGGAGGAAAGAGTGTCGATGCAGGAAGGTGTCGATGCAGGAAGCAAGTGAGTGGTGGCAATAAACACGTTCTAATCCGGCAATCTGAGAACTACACATAAAAGTTCCAAAATATTTGAGTCTAAGATCTCAACAACAGAGCAGGGGATGTTGCGACGAACAGCGCATAGTACTCCTCCCCCGACAGGAGCGCTCACTGCTCACTGTTGTCGGTCACGCCGAAAGACGATGTATTCCGGTTCAAAGAGCTCGGCATCGGCGATCATACCACAAAGCCAAGTTTCAGTCAGACAGACCACGTCGAAACATGAAAAAGTAGAGCTGGTATGGAGGCAAGTCGTCTTTGATCGAAGGCCGGTTACGTTAGCGTAGTAGAACGTGATCTCGCTGATGAGTTTTTTGGAGCATCTCTAGAGCCTGAACGGTTTTTAGGAACAAATTCCCGGACGATGGTTCCACTGGGCCAAATCTCAGGGGAAACGATGGCGTTGAACAAAGCATCAGGGATGACAACCTTGACGCGAAGAAGCAGCTAGAGCAGTTGCGTGAATTGTCAATTCTTCGACAGATTCCAAAATGTGAGGCAGTATGATGCACGACGACGTCCGCGGTGTGATCATGATGAATTCGTGAGACAAAAACGCTGCAAGGTAGCACAGCCGGTTTCAGAGTCACGACATCAGAAACATTACCAGCACTCGAGGACCTATGTAGCTCAACCTCACCAACAGCAGCATCACCAACTGGAACAGACTGCACCAATTCGGAATGCAGGTCAGTATGAACCAATTCCTCGGCCGTCCGCTGCACCGAGACGGAAAGTGAACTACCAGCAACCCCATCCACAGTGGGCTGCCGCACGATATGTTCAGTCGCAGGATGTTGAGACGACATGACAGTATGCGAGTTGTCAATATTTTCGTCGATATCGGAAGCACGACCCTTAAGACGACGAAGACGCCTATCCGCCTTTTGTCGAGGCAGCCATTGATTAGTGGTATCCTGAGAAACGGCGGAAGAAGTCGAGTCCAAAACATGAGGGCAGGACTCAGTTTGGGTAAGTGGAGCATCCAAGGCAACGTCAGCAGATGAAGCAGTAGTAGAGCCGAATGAAACACGGGATGAGATACTCCTAACATCAGCGGCAACAGAAACAATTAGGTCACTGTTCTCTTTGACAGCCAAAGTGCAGGATTCCAGGTCCTCCTTCACGTGCCGAACACCGCGCCAAATGCCATCAATGGAAGGCATAACTGACTCTACAGATGGACCGTGAGAAAGCGACGGGGAGTCAATGGTAGCTAGTGACATGCGAAAATCGTCCAGCGAAGTAACCACTTGGCAGCACTTAGATGAGAGCTCGTGAGTTTTTCCTAATAATGATGCTGAATTGTCATTAAAACATCAGTAGCGTGAATAAGCTTGTCGATTTTGTTATTCAGAATAGAAACGTCGTCAGATAGAATCTGATGTCCGGCCAAGTTAATCTTTTCAGCCAAGAATGACTGGTCAGCAGAAAGAGTTTCAGCAATGCCCCTCATAAGGCGTAAGACATGGCAAGGCCTTATGACGGAGCAATCTCCACATGTTAAAGGACCACCAGATGTACCCCTCAAGCAAGCCGCATGAAAAGCGTGCCCGCAAATCCCATCGCAGATAACCATATCCTCAAAAATCTCGACACTGCACGTCTTACAAGAAGTCATCATGTAGAATCGTAGATCGTAGTGTGACAAAAGCAGAACAAAACTTTTAGATTGCAAAGTACGTAACAATAAACAAATTAAAAAATTTGCATAAAACGAGGCGAAATCACAATGTACACAGATGAGTTTGTTTCAAAAAATAAACCACAAATTATGTTCCCAAAAAGATTATGTTATTGCTAAAAAATTAATAAAATTTGTGATCCGAAGTGCCAATTAGTCAATATAAATTATAAATTGTATGCTAGTACCAAAGCTCGTAATATCCAAATAAAAATGACAATAAAGTTCAATACTTATTACACGGAGAATACAATAAACATAGCGGAACACATGGCACTGCGCAAGTAAATCAAAACAATAACTGACTGAGGTCAAAGACACTGAAAAAAAGTAAATGTAGCGGTGCTTTAGAGAATAGAAAAAAGAGTTCATCACAGAAACAAATCACTTAAACCGTTAAAAACACAGAATTGATTACAATGTCAATTCAATAGTCCCGATAATTTGACCGGTTAAAATTTGTGAGCAATCACGCGGATTTTCACAGTCATTTCGAATTATAAATTTTATTTGCAACCGAGTTAAAACTTAATTTGGAAGAAAGAACGACGGCACGTCCGTCCCCGACAGCACCGACATATATATATATACAGTGACTCTCAAAACTGTTCATAAAAATTCCTTTTTCCATTTATTTCCCCATATAACCCACAAAGTTAATGTTAGCGGTATCTTTTATATTTGTAAACAGCTTCTCCGATAACATGACTCAGTTGCGTAAGTGCATTTGTTGTGACATGTTCAAGCAAGTAAATTATCATAAGTAGAAGTGGAAATTTTTTATAAACAGTTTTGAGAGTGTTACAAAAGTGTTACGTTTACTATAACTGAGACATTTAAAAAACATATTATTGTTGTTGTTGCCTAATAAACACGTAAGTTAAATGCAATATTTTGTATATGTTTTAAAATATTATAATTTGTTATTAAATTATAGTAGCAAATGCAATGCCAAAGGTTATTAATGCTAATGTAAAGAAAGCCATCGCTGCGGCAATTGAACAGAACGTGTCAGTTAGGGATATTGTGAAGAAATTCAAAGTTTCAATAGGCCTGGTTTCAAAGTTTAGAAGAGATTTTCAAATAACTTCGGAGATCAACAAAGGAGGTCGTCCACAAAAACTTACTCCAGAAACTAAGAGGGTTGTGAAGCGATTAATTGTAACCGGTGCGGTGGATAATGCTGTAGAGGCTAAACAAATTATAATGGAGTCACTACAAATAAATGTTTCAAGCGAAACTATTCACAGATGTTTAAAAGAAGCCGGCATGAAGGCGAAAACGAAAATAAAAAAGCCTTTTTTAAACCAGAAGTGCAGACAAAGACGCTTAAAATTTGCAAAAGATCATGCAAATTGGACACCAGAACAGTGGGGCTAGTAACATGGTCAGACGAGACTAAAATAAATCGTATGGGATCAGATGGTCGTGTTTGGTCATGGTATGATGTAAAGAAAGGCATCACGTCACGTAACCTTCAACAAACAATGAAATTTGGTGGGGGATCTTTGATGATGTGGGGATGTTTTCAAGGAAATAAATTAGGTCTCCTTCGCAGAATTAATGGCATAATGAGGGCTACGGATTCTGTGGATATTCTGAAAGATTCATACCTTCCTAGTCTCACAAAATTTGGCTGTGAACCAGGGGACACAATATTTATGCAAGACAATGACCATAAACATACGGCCAAAATCACTAAAAAATGGCTGGAAGAAACCGGAATCAGAGTTATGGACTGGCCACCACAGTCTCCAGACATGAATCCCTTGGAGAACTTATGGAATATTTAAAAAAAACAGAATAATAATAAATAAAAAGCAGGCAAAGGACCTACATGAGTTATGGCAGATAACAAACGACGAGTGGAACAAAATAGGTCCCGAAATATTAAATAATTTAATTGCTAGTATGCCTCAGAGAATGAAATTAGTAATCCAAGCTAGAGGAGGGCATACAAAATATTAAAAATAATGTTTTATTTTAAATACCGAGAAGGGTCACAAAACTGTTCATTTTAATTAAACAGAAAAAAATTATGTTACATTTTTTTAAGTTATTGAATTCTGGTTAATTTATGTTAAACATAAAAACGATTACATACTAAGTTAATAAAATAAATAAAACTGAAATATGGGTTTAATTCTAAAAATATATATACCAAAATCCGAGGCAACCTATTTTTATGAACAGTTGTGAGAGGCACTATATATATATATATATATATATATATATATATATATATATATATATATATATATATATATATATATATATATATATATATATGGTGGATTCTTTTTCAAGTGAGCATGACGTGTTTTTTGTTTATATTTTTGGAGTCAATGAAGTGTCAGTAAAACAAATTTTTGCTCGATTAGCACCTCGTATTTGAGTTATAATTTTTTTTAAATTGCAACCGAGGATTATTGAAAATCACGAGTTTTTCTCTTATTTATAGCTCCGGACTGAAATAAGTAATTGCGATTTCCATACACATTTTTATGGAAAATTTCCCGTTCTTTCAGAATAAAATAGGAAAAAAAGCGGTCTATTTTAGATGCACTTTTTTTCAAAAGTTTGCAAAATTTTACAAAAAACGACTTGGAACTTTTTTATTTTTTTGTATCACCAAACTATTTGCTGAACCAAAAACTACGCAATACCCAGATTTCAGATTGCTTCTCGAAAACAGAAAGGAATGCGAGCGTTTTTTGCATTTTAAAAGCATTTTTCACATTCTAAGATAAAAAAAACGCTGGCATTTTTACCGTTTTCGAGAAGATACAATTTTTATCCAATCAGACAAATCCTATTTTAGCACCTTCATTGAGTAATACTTTTATAGAAAAAAAAATTTATTTTTGCCGTCAGATACGCCAGAATGCCTAAACATGTGCAGAAAAATGGGTCTGCACAAAAACCGCACTTCATTCTGGGGCGTCATACATCAATGAATCAGTAAAACAAAAATTTTTCTCATGTAATTTAATTTCAATTAATTAAACTAAATTAATTGAAATTAAATTACATGAGAAAAAATTTTTTTTTTAATATCTTTATTAGTTTTCGAAAAAAATTCATGAAAATCGGCCTGAAAAATGGCGTTCAAGTGTGGACGACCCCTTTAAATTGGCTAAGCGAGAGTTAGTTACATAAAACATAAATTGTAAACAATTTGTAAAATTTATTTCTGCGACGGAAATTTCGAAATTGTCCTACCGTTGCTATATAAAACCTAATTTGCGCACATTTGCTAACCTTTACCACATTGAAAAGATGAATTATAATAATTATAACTCAAAGCTTGGCGAAAAAGCCCCTGCCTATGAATTCATAACTGCGCTCCTTTTATTTTAGCTGTATGTGTTCAGGACTAAGCTTTATCTCTCAATGCCCGAATTGCCAGAAGCTTTGAATCCAACTAGACAAAGTTTACCATTTGAAAGCTGATGTTTCGCAGTCAACAAGTTTTCCTCTAGGTGATTACAGATGATATATTTTCTGTCAAATCAACCGGTTAAGTGCTTATTATAGTTAGTCTACTTTGTAAATTTTATATTGATTATTGGGAGATTTACCCAAATTTTCGCTTGAAGGAACTTACGTAGTAATGGTAAGTGTAGATTATGTGAGATAAGCTTAATTTTTCTGTGTGCTGAATTACGGCCATTTTGCAAGAACATTTGTTTTTTTAACTTAAACTGTGTTCAGCTGTGAAAAAATACGTTTTGAAAATATATTTGAAATTAATAACCCTTCAAGAGATATGTGGCCAACAATTGTATATTCTATGTTTGTCCCGAAGTGGAATTGCTGACTTAGTTTTTATATTACTGGAAAATTCAGCAAACAGTTCTTTGGATCAAGTTGGAGTTACATTTTCTTTTGTTCATCTTCAAATAATTTGTCCTATCTGTCGAATGACTTCGGTAAAGTAAAAATTTAACATTTTCAATAGAAAAACGGTAGTTAAATTGTAAATTTCCTTATGTAAATTTTTGTGATCGTCTTATTTAAAACTCTTGCTTCGAGTCTTTTATTAATTAAAGCTGCAGTTAACAAATGAAAATGGGCATTTTCATGCATTTTTCAACAACTGGTTTAATTTATTTTTATTCGATTGATGTTCACTTGAAAATAGATATGTTTAACTTCGGGACTAGTAAAACTTAATATACATAAGCATAATAAGTTGAGTTAAGGGAGTACATATTTTTCGAGTTCAAAATAAAAAATTTATATCTAAGGGCGATTTCAAATCAAATCCAATTTAGGAATCCTGTCGAGAGTTTTTTTCCTTAAAAATTAGTCGAGCTTAGAAAGAAAATCGAGGAGAAAAATGTAAAAGTCCGGCATTTTGGCAAGCATCAGAATTTTAAAAATCTGGCTCGATAAAAACTAGTTTTTCTCTTACACTTCAATTTAGTTTTTTTCTCTTAGGTAGTTATTGGCCAAGATGAATTGGGAACAGCGAACCAATTTTTTAAGAACTTTTACCCAGATTTCTAGAATACCGCCATTTTGTATACATATACATTATATATTAATGTAATGTTGCTTAAATTATTATTATTTGGAAGCTTGAATTTGAGTTTTCAGACGCAGCGATGAAAGTTGTAATTTGCTTTTATTTGTTATTGTTATTATCAGACGAAAAATGTTTCCGCTTAATCCTTTTGCAAAGTTTAAATAAAAATTATTTAAAAACAAATGTAATAATGAAATTAAAGAAGTGATCATTACGAAAGTAAAATGTTTAAACAAATAATGATCAAAATTGTCAAAGGAGTTAAATTTACCCGTAGTTACAAGAAATTATTACAATTGGTCTCAAACGAATATCTTTAGAAAGTAGTATAGAGCAGTCAGAATAAATTTAACCTCAATTTAAATTTTCGCAAGTATACTATGGGGCGTTAAAATTAATATTAAAATTGGAAGTGTGCGGAGTGCCGTTAGCGTGCCTTTAAAGTGCCGTCAGCGTGACAGTGCCATTAAAATTTAGATAAATGCGGACTTCAGCAATCGACTTTCCAAAACAAACAGAAGAATAATATGGCTGTTCCAAGTGTATCATGGGCGTAGTTGAAACTAATTCACACAAATGGAATACTTATGGTACAAAATAATCAGATAAGTACTTTTACGTATTAAAAAAAAAAGATAAAAATAGTGGTTTACCTCATATGCTGAAACTGTGTGAGAACCAAAATATATTTTTCCTACAGAAATAAGCGATCAATTTTCATTTATTTATAATGTAACTCCGTAATGTTTTAATTCTCGTATCAAAATAATTAATTTAACTGAATAACTTGTGCATAAAAATTCCACTTTACTCTAGTAACCATAACTTTGATTCCATTTTGAACTGATTCTTTTTTGTTTTAGGAGATTTAATCCTGTTAAAGAAAGGAGACTTACTCAGCAGCTTGCGTCGAGGCATCCAAACGAATGAAAAGGATGCAAAGTGAAAGATATTCTTCTATAATCATATTGCGGTTTAATAGAACAGAAATACTCTTACTGGCAGGAACAGAGTTATTCTCTATTAAAAACTCAATCTTGTTCAGGACAACCTCTAAGCGTTTTTGATTTTAAAGCTCCACCGGAAAAAGTAAAAATTGCAGATGGAGTATTTACAGTACGAAAAAATCAGATAAGTATTTTTATTACATAATCAAAATCTTTATAATCAGACAAACTAATTAAAAAAGTGCTTAATTTTATATGCTGAAACTGCGAGAGAAAAAAATATATATTTGGCCTACGGAAGTTAGCGATTAATTTTCCTTTATTTACAACTTATTAGAATAATTAATTTAATTTATTAATTTTTGTGTAAAAACTCAAATTCAAGGTTAACTTTTACTCTAGTAACCATAAACTGGATTCCATTTTGGCTTGATTCTCTTTTATTTTATGTGTTTTGAACCTCTTCAAGAAAGGAGACTTATCAAGCTGCTTCGGCGAATAATCTAAAGCAAGAAAACGGGGTCAAGGATTTCCTCCTATAATCATGTCACGGCTTAATATAATAGAAAAGAAACTCTTTTACTGGTGAAAACACAGTTATTCTGCTTCAGGACAAATCCTAAGGGTTGTTCGTTTTAAAGCTCCATTAACAGGAAAAAGTGAGAATTTCCGATGGATCAGTTATAGTACAGTAAGTAAACAAATTAAAGAAAACTTAATAATTTTATGGCAAATAATTTTCTTACTCCTTATTGCTTCTTCAATATTACTCACCCAGGATTTTGTAAAAGATTAAGTGTCTTTGACTCTAAATCCAATATCTAATACTTTGAATTAAGAAACTTTGGAAACTAATTTTCCAAATTTTACAATAAAATATCCTTACCACACAGGAATACTGTTTCACTTAATATATTGCGTGAGCATATATTGAGGACACATAAGGGCACATCTCAAATCAAAAACCGTAGATAAATTTCTAATTTGTTTTAAAATTATTATTAGCACACAGACACAACAACTCAGTTACAAGACCGTTGCAACCTTGCGCAGTGTTCTCAAGATCAGTCACTCATAATAATATGAAAATCTAAGGTTTTTTCCCTCTGAATACAGAATCTAAGATCCTGCAGAAAAACCTTGAAAACTAGACAAATAATTTTCTGTATTTAACTATAAAATATCTTAGCAGCATAGGAATACCATTTCAGTAAATATATTGAATGATCCTACTACAGTTTCCATGACCTTTATTTAGAGATTTGTAAAAATTAAAATCTTTATCTTTAAATTCAGTATTTAGGCCTTTCAGAGAAATATCTCAAATAATGTATTAGATTAATTGAGAATTTGTCTCCTTAATTATGTGAGCAAAGGTTACAAGTTCACCTGCTAAGAATTTTGTATCAAAATCTACTAATATCTAAGAATTTTAATAAAAATCTTGAAAACCAAATTAATTAATTTTCTGAATTTAACTATAAACACAGGAAAACCATTACATATATTACATTACATACATACATATACATTAAATATATTGAATAAGACAGTTTCCAAGAACTCATTTAGAATTTTCTAAAAATTAGTTATCGTACCTTTAGTTTCCTATTTAGGCCTGTTAGAGAAATATCAGAAATAATGCATTAGATAAATAAAGGAATTGTTTTTCAAATTATCCGTGCATAGGTCTCCAAATCTTTCGCACAGAAATTAGTATACAAATTAAGGTTTTTTGCCTCTCAACGCATTATTTAAGACCTTGCATAAATATCTCGAAAATCAGTCAAATAATTTTTTTTTAATTTAACTATTAATAATCTTAGCAACAGAGGAATACCATTTCAGTAAATATAATGGGTGAGCTTACTAGAGTTTCCAATATCTTTCATTTAGAATTTTGTAAAAATTAAAATTCTTACTTTCAAATTCCGGCCTTTCACAGAAATATCTCAAATAATGTATAAGACAAATTGAGCAATTGTTTCTAAATTAGCAGTGCATGGATTTCAAAATAAAGCACTGAGAATTTCGTATAAATAATAATAATAATATAATAATAATGTTTATTAATCTTACTAATTCAGAAATTATTTTACAGTTACTCTCATTGAGATTAAATAATATCAAAATTTGCTAAAATTCTAAGGAAAATTCTATGCGTTATTTATAATTCAAATAAACTACAGCTATGGCAATGTGCCGTCTGCTGGGTTGATTAACACTTATTAAATTTTTTTTGCTTTTACATTTAAGCTAGTACAACTTCATAATTCAAAAGTTCAGAGATTAGTTAACCATTATATTCATTTATTAGAAACTTTCTATACCTAATCGCTGCTTTTAGGTATCCATATAAATTATTCCAATTACTTCCATTCAAAAGATTTATAGTTTCTTCTAGAGTAAATTTTTTTTTATTTAAGTGTAGTAGTCTAACCTCTTGTAAAATTGGACAAACGGAGAGAAAGTGAAAGATATCCTCTACTTCTTCTAGGTTGCACAACGAGCATAACGAACTACCTTGAGTATTCCACGAAACACCATTTAAATAGAGGAGCCCTCCTCTACATTTAAATATATATCTTATTTGTTGGATGCTGCATTCATCTTTGCAATAACTATTTTCCTTAAGGTCAGAATTCAAATTTCCGTATAAACCATGTCTAATTCCCTGCCTAGCTCTTTCGATGCACCTATTGTACATAAATCTTTCTTCACATTCTAAGACCTTCGCTAAACAATCCGAATTTATGGAAGTAATATCGATACCATGTCTATCGGCTAATAATGATGAATTTTCATACCAACCTATCTTTCGCGTAATCATTTCCGTGGCCAGTATTTTGGGTAACCGATGACGACTCATCGAAAGTACTTTTAATATGTAGTTAAGATTAGCTTTTAGGGTGAAAATGTACATCTCCTGTAAACCAAATTCAATTCGCAACATGTAATTTGGCGTATGTTGTGGAAGGCCAAAAAGTTTTTTAATAAAAAAGCGTTGCAGTTTCTCCACTCTCTCATGGATTGAGTTTCCCCAGATTTCTGCACCATAACACATAATTGATCTGGAGACAGCCTGAAACATTTTAAACTTGGTCGATGGAAATACTTCAGGCTTTGACACAAAACAATGCCATGCGGAGTTAATATTCATTTTTGCCATCTCCAATTTTTCGTCCAGATGCTTTGTAAATGACAGCTTTGGGGAAAGTGTCATCCCTTGGTGCCTAAAAGGTTAAAAATGTTGTCAATAGTTTTATATCCCGGGCGGAAACCGGCTTGATATTCTGTCAGTGTTCATAAAGGTAATGCCCCGATAGTTTGTCACTTCATTTGTATCGCCCTTCTTGTGGAGCGGGAAAATTATTCCTTCGACAAAATTTCTGGGAACACTTCCTGAGTTATACATTTTGTTAAAAATCACAGTTAAGGTCTCTAAAAACAAGGATGGCGCATTCTTAAGAAACTCATAGCTGACTCTATCTGGACCTGGGGCTTTGTTGTTTTTCGCTTTGTTGATTACATAAATAACTTCTTCTAAACATATATCTTTATCAAGATCGTGGACCGAAATCATTGGTTCAACATAGCTGACAAGCGAAGCACACCAAGCTGGGTTAAGAAGTTTACTGAGGTATTCTTTAAAGGTCATTATGTTGATATTGTTATTCATTACAAGTTTACTACCCTTGAGCTCTTTCAATAGTGTCTTTGACTTGGTTTAAACGTTTAGATACTGTATCATAATATTGTTGCTTCTTTAACTTGCACAGAGTTTTATACTTTTTATTAGCCTCATGATAAAGTTGTCGCGCGAAGCAAGTGTCTGTTCTTCTAAACAGGGACAAATATGCAATATGTCATTTTTTCGAGTCCCCTCCGGGTCAGTATACAATTCCAGACAAATAGGAAAATGGTCGGAAAACATTTTGCTATCTACTTTAAAGGCGCTAATATTTTTCAAAAAGTCTAGGGATATACAAGCAAAATCTATAACAGATGCCCCCGCTCTATTGCTAAAGGTAAATTCTCCATCCAAATCATCTTTAGCTCTACCATTTAAAATCACTAATCCTTGATTGGACAAGAACTCTAAAAATTGTTTACCTTTTGCATTTATTTCGGTATCTTTTGATTGTCTTTCTAGAGTAAGATTTTCATTCCACATATCAGTCTCTTCAGTGTATTCCTGCAGACATCCAACACGCGCATTAAAATCACTTATCAGAACAATATTCTTTGGACTACCACTCCCAAAAAAGTTTTCAAGCTTTTGAAAATCAACTTCCCAGTCTCCATAATTTAAATAAATTGGAATCAATATACAATCATGATAATGGCGGGCAATACGTATAACCACAATATTATTTAATTTTTCAAAATTCAAACCTGCTGATTTAATGATTTTAATTCCAAAAACGCATCCACCTTTTGCTCTTCCGAATGTGCGTTCCTTGCTTGCTCATATCCAGAATAGTTTAAAACCTCCAAAGTATATGGCATATCTTTCACTTTCACTCTCTAAAATAAACGTTTCATATAGTAAGAAAACATCAAAACCTTTTACGTATTCAAAAAATGACGGATACATACATTTACTACCTAAACCATGAACATTGTATGATAAAACCTTTATAAATTCATTACTTTTAATACTAATATTTTTTTCTTCACTCAATGAGATATATATATCCTATAAATTTCGATTTGCGAGCTCCATAATTTCTTTAACGTCACTAAACACATTGCATGTAGAGAGACAATTGTACACTCTACAAAAGGCTGTAATGGAGGCGTATCGCAAATCCTGTACTCCAACTGAAGTAGTGGACCAGGACCCAACCCCTTGGTGGGACAGGGAACTGGAAGCACGGAAGAAGGAGTGCAGGAAGGTTTTCAATCGAGCCATAAGGACTCAGGATGGGGAAGCCTGGGGCAGATACAAATCCTTGAAGAAAGAGTTGAAGAAAGCTCTGCGTAGGAAGAAGAGAGAATCGTGGAGAGACTTCTGCTCGAGCACGAGAAACATATCTGAAGTCTGCCGACTTCAGAATATGGTCTCAGCTGACCCGGTCTCCAGGCTCGGACTGGTTCGGGACAGAACGGGTAAGATGTCAGAGACCGGGGACGAAACGAACGAAATTCTGCTGACAACTCACTTTCCGGGAAGCTACAAATCGGATAGGCCGTGGCATATGAGGAAGCAGGGAGCCAATGCCTCGGATCGCTCTGTGGCGGAAAGGATCGTGACGCTTGAAGCGGTAAGACGATCTATTAGATCGTTTGAACCATTCAAGGCAGCAGGCTTAGATGGTATATTCCCAGCCCTGCTTCAGTGGGGCAGTGAGATTGTAGCACCAATACTTAAGGGCATATACACAACATGCCTTGCAATAGGATATGTCCCGGTTTCGTGGAGAGAGGCTAAGGTCATATTTCTACCAAAACCGGGAAGAAAAGACTATACTGAGCCGAAGTCCTTCAGACCCGTGAGCCTGACGTCTTTTCTATTGAAAGCAATGGAGAGGACCGTGGCTTACCACATCGAGGGGACGTCACTCACTAGTTATCCGCTAAGTAGGAACCAGCACGCCTATTGTCCTGGGAGATCTACTGAAACGGCACTCCACCAGCTGGTGCGAGTAGCAGAAGAAGAAATTAATAGTAAAGGCATTGCAATGGCCGCAATAATGGACATTGAAGGAGCCTTTGACAATATAGACTTCGGAAGACTGGAGGATGCTCTCGCTGAACGTGGAACCAATTCTACTGTTAGGAGATGGATTGGAAACATGTTAAAGACAAGAGCAGTAAACATCCAGAGAGGTGAATCGAGACTGCGAGGAAGGGTGGACAGAGGTTGTCCACAGGGGGGAGTACTATCCCCCATTCTGTGGAACATTACCGTTGACTCATTACTTCGCAGACTTGAGGAGGAAGGCATACATAACGTTGGGTATGCTGACGACATAGCGATTATGGCAAGGGGCAAGTTCATACGCGCCGTAGCAGACACAATAAGAAGAGGCACGAGGGTGGTGGAGCAATGGTGTGTGGAACAGGGACTCTTCATAAATGCAAAGAAGTCTGATCTAATCGTTTTCACTAGGAAAAGGAAGAATCTAGACTTTAGACCAATTGAACTCTTTGGGGAAGAACTCACGGTCTCGGGCTCGATCAAGTATCTGGGGGTATTCCTAGATTCAAGACTCACCTGGCAAAGACATGTTGAGGAGAAAATCCAAAGAGCGAACAGGGCTCTACATCAATGTGGGAGGGTGTGTGGACGGAGGTGGGGTATCTCGCCAAAGGCCGCATACTGGATCTACACTATGATGGTGAGACCAATTATATCCTATGCCTCTGTGGTATGGTGGCCAAGCGCTTCTAAGCCCACAGTAAAGAGGAAATTAAGCAAGGTCCAGAGGTTAGCGTGTGTGACGATAACAGGGGCCTTTCGAACAACGCCGACAATGGCATTAGAGATGATACTGGGTTTGCTACCTTTAGATATATATGTGAAGAGAACTGCTGCTTCAGCGGCTCTTCGCATGGAGCGGGGAGCAAACTGGTGCAGATCTCGTGATAACCGAGGGCATAGGAAAATACTGGAACTTGTCAAAGATGAGATACCGGAATTACAAATGCCTGTTGATGGTATAAGCAAAGTAAGGTTAATTGATAGACACCACGAAACGCTTATACGGGATGGGTCCCTCCCTGAAAGCCGTATAACCGACATTACAATATTCACGGATGGATCCAGAATTGATGGGCGAGCGGGCGCAGGTATCTTCAGTGATGACCTGAACCTGAACACCCATCTTTGCCTGGGGATATACACCTCAGTATTTCAGGCAGAGATGCTGGCTCTGATCTATGCACTTGATCGTATACTAGAGAGTCGAGTGAGAGATAAGCAGATAGTGGTGGCACTTGATAATCAGGCGGTGATCGGGTGTATGGATGGTACAGAGTTTAACACAGCTCTGTCACTGGAGTGTGTCCGCAAACTAAACGCGTGTGCCTCAGCAAATAAACTGACACTGGCGTGGGTCCGAGGACACGTCGGGATCGAAGGTAATGAAAAGGCAGACGTACTGGCTAAGCTAGGGGCTGCTTCGAGTTTCCAAGGTCCGGAGCCGTTCACTGCGCTTGGCAGGGGTACGGCGGAGGGCCTGTTAGGGAAGTGGGCCACGAGGAAGCACTGGGAACGGTGGAATGTCGTGGACTCGCTCAGACAGGCTAAGATGGCAATTGTGGCGACCAGAAGTGCTGAACAGAGGGAGGTCCTGGATATGGACCGTAGGACCCTGAGATGGCTGACGGCACTACTAACAGGACATGGTAACTTCAGGTGTCATCTAAAGAGGATGAACATTCTCGAGGATGATATCTGCAGACTGTGCCTGGAGGAGCAGGAGACGGCGGCACACATAGTGTGCCAGTGCCCTGCACTGGCAAGTAGAAGAAGGAAGCTGATGGGACACCACTGGATGGAAGAAGGAAGAATGGCAGTGGTGTCCTATAAGCAAATGCTTGCGCTGACCCGAGGAATCGAGGTGAGGGAAGAAAACTGGATTAGCCCAGATCTCTCTCGCTGAGATCACAGGGGGTAGGGACGAAAAGGGACCCGGATAAAGTGGTCTGTTTCGGCTAATCCCTAGAGGGGTGTTTTTAGTGAGTAAAAATCTCACACTACCAGAGACAATCGGGTCTCCTGGTGTCTTTGGAAGATTTTCACCCCTCACGCAAAAAAAAAAAAAAAAAAAAAAAAAAAAAAAAAAAAAAAAAAAAAAGTTTGTATTGAACAAATTATTTATTATCTGTTTACCGTTTTACTTTCTGTGCATCAAAATATCGTCCTCCAACAGAAAGATCTTATCTTCTATCAACATTCTATCATCCCTAATGCTGATTTTCTTCTTATTGCCAGTGAAGTCATTCAAATTCTTCCTAATCTGCAACAATTTCCTTCGATTTACCCGTGCTGAAGGGGTCAAGTCTTTTCTAATTGAAATTTTCGTGCCCTTAAGTTTTTTGACATTTTTCAAAACTGAGGAAACAGCTGCTCCATCAAATTCTACAAGCAGCGCTGGTTTATTGCTATTTCTACCCAAATTTATTACTTTGTTTATTCGTACATCTGTTGTTATTTCCAGTAACTCACCGCATAGCTTTTGTACTGCCTCTTGTGGATTTTGTGTCGTTTGCAGTCCAGAAATTATCAAATTGTTTTGGATTGCCTTCCTCTCGAGGTGTTCAAGATGAGCTTGCAGTTTTTGATCACAGTTCCGTATAGTTTCAACGGTTGCTTTTAAACGCTGGCATTCAGTTTTAAGCTGTTCTACCTCCACTACAATTCCCTGCAGGTCTTCTTTTGTAGCTAAAGATTTCATTTCCTCTTTTATCACCTGACGCATAATTTCCGAAAGTGCCTGTGCATCAAGTGTAGTAGCGCCATGTGCCATTGTGCCTAAAGTGTTTTGTGGCTTTTTTGTAAGTTGTGAAACTATCTCAGGTGAATTGATCTCTCGTTTTCTTTTATTCGAATAGCTATCGCTCATAATATGGAATCGGGCTTTTATGGCATCCAAAATGTTGCTTTTTGTGTTGTGTGATGTTTTGACTGTTCGTGTATATGCTGATTTTAGTTAGTGTTCCTTTGAAGAAAACTAACAGTAAAAGAGTGTATAACTCTGGATATTCGATAAATTGTTTACCAAATTTCTAGTGACTATGATTTAGAGCACTCCAGAAAAGCAACCGATTAGGATTACGTTTATAAAAACCAGGTAATTTTCGAAATTTTAAAAATATTTATGCAGCTGACAAAATTGTACGTATACTTAATTGTACCAGTGCTACCAACCCCGTATAAAAATTAAGGTTTTTTCCTTTGAACAGAGTATCTAAGGCCTTGCATAAAAATCTTGTAAACAGACAATTAATTTTCTGAATTTTACTATAAAATATCTTAGTCACAAAGGAATATTATTTACCATTTACCATTTAGCAACAGAGGAATATCATTTAAGTAAATATATTGAATGATCCTACTACATTTTACAAGATCTATCATTTAGAATAATAATATAATAATTCATTAGGTAAATTCAGCAAATGTTTTTCAAATTATCCGTGCAAACATAGATTTTAAGATTAGTTACTCAGAATTTTGTATACAAGTTAGGGGTTTTTCCTTTTAACACAATATTTAAAACTTTCCATAAAAGCCTTGAAAACCAGACAAATAACTTTCAAAATTTGACTATGATGTATCTTAGCAGCACAGAAATACAAGTTCATTAAATTAATAGAATAATCGTGTTAATATTTCCAAGATCTTTCATTTAGGCTTTTGTACGAATTAAGATACTTGAACTTTAAATTAAGTTCTGAGGACTCTCAGAGAAATATCGCAATTAGTTTATAAATTATCCGTCCAAAGATTTCAAGATCAGACCCTTAGAATATTGTATAAAAATTAAGGTTGAATCTCATTTAGAAAGAGTAAGTAAGTATTTAGCACTGCCAGAAAAATATCTCAAATAATGCATTAGATAAATTCAGAAATAGTTTTTCAACTTATCCGTGCATATATCTCAAGGTCAAACACTCAGAATTTTGTTTAACAATTTAGATTTGTTCCCTGTTAGCAGAGTATCTAAATTTTAAATAAAAACCTCAAAGACCCGACAATAAAATTTTTAAATTTTCTGTAAGTTATCTTAGCCACACCGCAATACCATTTCAATAAATCTATTAAATAAGTTAATTATAGTTTCCAAGATCTTTAAACTACAATTTTGTAAAAAGTAAAATAATATTCTTTAAGTTCAGTATTTATGCCTCTCAGAGAAACATCGCAAATGCTATATTAGATAAATTCAGAAATTTTCTATTATAAACAGGATAGATTTCACAAGCAGTCGATCAAACTCTTGAATATAAATGAAGGTTTCCGCCACTAAACAGAAGAACTGGCATAAAAACCTTGCAAGCCAGACAACTAATTTTGTGAATTTTATCATAAAGTAAATTAGCCACTCAAGAATACAGTCATGTAAACTTGGCACCCCTTTTTTTGAAAATAATGAAATATCTGAGGAGCTCTGGTTAGAGTTCTGAATAGTATTCATATAGTTCTAAAGGGTGCTGTAGTCAGAACTCCAATCATAAATAAATTGCATTAGTTATTAACAATTGAAAGGGGACGAATCGAATATATCTGAATTCTGCGTTTTCACAACTCGGGAAAAAATATCTGGGGAGTTCTGATTAGAGTTCTGGGTAGTATTCATATAGTTCTAAAAGGTGCTGTAGTCAGAACTCCGATCATAAATAAATTGTATTAGTTATTAACAATTGAAAGGGGACGGATCAAAAATATCTGAATTTTGCATTTTCACAACTCGGGAAAAATATCTGAGGAGCTCTGGTTAGAGTTCTGAATAGTATTCATATAGTTCTAAAGGGTGCTGTAGTCAGAACTCCAATCATAAATAAATTGCATTAGTTATTAACAATTGAAAGGGGACGAATCGAATATATCTGAATTCTGCGTTTTCACAACTCGGGAAAAATATCTGGGGAGTTCTGATTAGAGTTCTGGGTAGTATTCATATAGTTCTAAAGGGTGCTGTAGTCAGTCCGATCATAAATAAATTTCATTAGTTATTAACAATTTAAAGGGGACGAATCGAATATATCTGAATATTGCGTTCTCAACTTATCCAAACACACTTCTCGAATTAAAAAACTAACCCTCTCATAATTTGTTGAGCTCAACACCTTCAGAACACCTTCATTAAAAAGGGAATTTACAGAATCGGGACGATGCCTAAATCATTCAGTGCATTTGTTTGCTAATTAGTTGTGTACAACAATGACCAAAAATGGTGCACAGGGAGTGTATTGCCAAAGAGATATGGAAAAAATTATCATTACTGGAATTTTCACGTTTTTTGCATTATGAAAAATTTCGCTGTAATTTTGTTGATTAAGGGGGAAGTCAGGTTTTATTGCACATATTTTCAAGATTGTTTTATAATAGAATTTATTTAAATGTTTCAAAGATTTTGTAAAATAAATTATATTATATATTTGTAATAAATTATATAATTTTTTTTTGTAATTTATGGCAACAAAAAACAAAAACAAAAAACAAAAAATTCAAAACGGGATAATAAAATATAAGTTAGTAGCTATAGCCGGAACTAGAATTGAACATTTTGGGTGAACAAATAACAAACTGGCGGACTTTTGAATTTTTTGAGCCTTTTTTTTGCAACTAAAATTGTTTAAAAAAGGGTTAAAAATTAGAAAATATTTATGAATTTAGTTCAGGCTGAAACTATAAATGTGCTGAATAATCTCTGAAATTTTAGCCCAATCGGTTAAATAGCTTTTTCAAAATCGTGTCAACCAGGTTAAAAAACGTTGTTTCGAGAAAAACGCGTTAAACTGCCGAAACACCGGCTGTGCGCGCTCACGATCCTTCTATTGTATCGCTTTATATACATATTTCTGGGGATCTCCAACCTAAATAAGAGTTTGTACACTAATTCTACATATATATAGCACACGAAAATGATGTTTTTAGAAAATCGAACTTTTTAAAGAATAAACCCAGACTGCACCCTTAAATACTGTTCTATCCACTTTTTGTATCCTAGTTTCGAAATTCACATTTCGTAATTCGAATTCGTGTTATTTTTCAATTAAATTGGCAGTTGGCCATTTAGTAGCCCTTCAACTTTTTGTGTTTAAAATTGAGTTCTGTCCATATTGTTCTGCTAACTTTAGACATCTGTATTAATGGAACCATCAGCCGAAGTCCATTTCTGAGAAATCTAAAGGGAAAAAATATTGTAATTTCTATTCCTTGAAATAAATTCATTTGGGTCATTATTTCTGGGATGCAATAACTTCTTAGAATAACCTCATGAGGTAGGAGATGCTGAATTCTTAGTAAAATCAAGGCAAGAAAAAATGTTATCCATTCCATTATTAATGTATTTGCAGTCCATAATTTAAAACTCGGTAAAAGCCGTTTTCTGAGAAAAACTTCAAGGGATATGATCACAATATACATTATACATCCCACAAGCAGAAAAAATTAATTCCTGAAAATTGATACGAACAAATATCTACAGTAAAAGCTCTTTAATTCGGAATCGCTGGGAGGAAGGTTATTCCGCATTAACGACTAATCGGAATTAACAAGATTCTCATTTAAGGAATGAGAATTAAATACATACTAAAGCCTCTGCCCAAATTATAAAATACACAATTTTTTTTAAATCTGTCGATACTCGATTTTTATTAAAAAGTAGCTTTTATTAATAAAATGTTTTACTATTAATTCATTATGTAAAGAGTTAGGAATTGTTTTGGCGAAAATAGGAAATAGACATTCAAGACTGTATGTGAAAGGCAGCGAAAAAAAAATAATGGACCAAAAGTAGGGGTTTACTTGAACTTGCATTCAAAAATAGCAGTGTTTATTAACCACCCTCAAATTGCCGTGTAATTTCCGTGTACACGAAAAGTACGTCAAATTTTTATTAGACTTTCTGCGAGGAAGAGATGTATTAATCAGGCTTTTAGTTGCAGGTTTGTTTCTAAACCAGGCTGTGATAAACTATTACCAGTATGGAAGTGACTATTTGCACTTATCGTGTACTTACTTGTAGTTCCGTGTACACGGAAATTACACGACAATTTGAGAGTGGTTAATAGACACTTCCTTAAAAAATATCGAGCATCCAGAGCATTATTACTGAGTTTTAAATTATTATTATTTAATAATATGTGATAGTTTAAAGCTCCGTTTTGCGAAATTTTGAAAAATAGTGGGATATGATTTTAAATATTTGATGAACTTTAATTGATCTAAAAATCTGTTATTGTAACTTCTTATAACCAGTCCTAGTGCATAAAAATTATTCACGAGCTTTTAGTTTTTGCTTCATGTTTAATCCTTTACAGTTTCTTCGTTTTGCCGAGATTTTAACAGATTTACTTACAAGTGGCATTTTCTATAAAACAGAGCGGATAGTAAACAAACAACATCAAAAAAAGCATCAATTCACTCATTCATGAGTTAGTTAGTACTGAAAAATGTAATTTTGAGCCGCTCGTCCCTGTGGAAGCTCTATATATGTATATAAACGTTTCCTTATAATAACGTTTCAACGCATCCAGATGCCCTAATGACGCCACCTCATATAAACATAGCGACGCAACTCCCAAAAAACGCATATATTGCGTGTTTTGCAACACAATTTTAAGTTAAGACTTTGCCATTCGGTCAATTTATTTAGTTGTGAAGTCATTGATTTTGTAGCAATTCAATTGCAAATTGTGCGCCTAGTCGTGTTGCGTTTCATCGAAGTTTTCCCGCTAAGTGGATGTACGTCCATTTACCCTTTGCAAAATTTCATTTTGTTTTGGTTAAATTGACTCAGTTCTGTGTTTTGCTTTGTGAGAATGGAGAAAGATTCTTTTTAATATAGTAAAAACCCAGTGTTGCCACTCTCGAACACGCCCTTTCGTCTCATATTCGTTTTAATTATCGGCGTACTTAGCTTACATATAAAAATGATTTTTTGTAAAATGAAACTTTTAACATTTTGGAACATTCTACACAAAACACAGCAAAGGTAAAGGAACACATAAAGAAGGTCGAACATGAATTTGGTCAATGTTACATTCTAGCAAAATACGTTTTCTTATGGAGAACTAGGTCAAATAAAGGTTATTGTCGAAATATGTAATGAAGATCTAGTTACAAAGTAAAAAATTAATGCATAAATTACCGTACAGCGTCTCCCAAAGAAAAAACAACAGAATATCGCATAATATTTGAAAAAGGAATGTTGTTTTCAGACACATAAAATAGTTAATAACTAATGCAATTTACTTATGATCGGAGTTCTGCCCACAGCACCCTTTGAAACTATATGAATACTGCCCAGAACTCTAACCAGAACTCCCAGATATTTTTCCCGAGTTGTGAGAACGCAAAATTCAGATATTTTCGAATCGTCCTCTTTCAATTGTTAATAACTAATGCAATTTATTTATGATCGGAGTTCTGACTACAGCACCCTTTAGAACTATATGAATACTACCCAAAACTCTAACCAGAACTCACCAGATATTTTTTCCCGAGGTGTGAAAATGTAAAATTCAAATATTTTCGATTCGTCCCCTTTCAATTGTTAATAACTAATGCAATTTATTTATGATCGGAGTACTGACTGCAGCACCCTTTAGAACTATATGAATACTACCCAGAACTCTAATCAGAACTCCCCAGATATTTTTTCCCGAGTTGTGAAAACGCAGAATTCAAATATTTTCGATTCGTCCCCTTTCAATTGTTAATAACTAATGCAATTTATTTATGAACGGAGTTCTGACTACAGCACCCTTTTGAACTATTGTGATGCTATTCAGAACATTACTCAGAACTCAATAAAAAAATTTTAGCAAATTTTTCGAAAAAGTGGAATTTTTTCCTTTTTTGCATAACTTTGTGAATTCGCCGGAACTATTGCTAAAAACTACATATCAGGAATTCCGGAATTCTTCTTTCTCTATCGATTTATCGACTCAGAACTCATTTTATCAAAAAAAGGGGTGCTGCGTGAAGTTAGCACCCAAAAAGGTTTTTTTGCTATTTTTGAGCTTAATTCACCGGAACTATTCAAATTTTCTGTCTAGAACTCCAGAACTATGTTAGTTCTTCGGGGAACTCTAAAAAAAATCATAATTTTCAAAAAAAGGGGTGCCAAGTCCACATGACTCAAGAATACCATTTCAGTAAATATATTAAATGAGCCTTTTACAATTTTCAAGAACTATCATTAAGAATTTTGTAAAATATTAAAATAGTTACTTTTAAATAAAATAAATTCATTTAATAAATTCAGCCATTTCCCTTTCAATTATACGTCTATATATCTCAAGTTCAGTCTCTCCGAATCTTTTTTAAAAATTAAGGCTATTTGCATTTGACCACAGTACCTGAGCCATTGCGTAAAAGTTTAGCAAAGTACACATATAATTTTCAGGATTTTACTATAATATAATATAGCCACACAGGAATACCATTTCATATACTTCGAAAACCAGACAAATAACTTCCTGGATTTTATTATAAAGTATCTTAGCCACCCAGGAATTCCAGTTTAGTTATTTTGAATAAGTTTATTAAACTTTCCTAGATCTCTCATTTAGAATTCTGTAAAAATTAAAACTTTTATCCTTAAATTCACTGCATTCTGGAGAAATATCTCAGATAATGCATTAGATAAATTCAGAAATTTTATCTTAGATTATCCGTGCATAAATTTAAAATCATTTGCTAAGAACCTTGTATAAAATTTCAGGTTATCTGCTTCTGAATATCGCATCTAAAACTCTGCGTAAAAACCTCGAAAACCATAAAAATAATTTCTTGAATTTTACTACACAGTATCTAAGCTCTCCAGGAATCCCACTTCAGAAAATTTATTGAATAAGCCTTTTACAGTTTCCAAAATCTTTCATTTAAAATTTTGTAAAAATTAAAATGTTTTCTTTAAATCAATTATTTAGGTCTCCCAGAGAAATTTTATATTAAATTATCCGTGCATAAATTTCAAAATCAGTCGCTTAGAGTTTTCTCTAAAATTTAAGGTTTTTTACCTTTGAACACAGTATATAAGAAACTGCGTACAAACATCTAAAACTAGACAAATATTTTCTTGACTTTTACTATAAAGTATCTTGGTACTAGATACATACAAGTACAGTTTCCAAAATCTTTTATTTAGAATTTTCTATAATATAAAATTTTTAATTTCTAAATTCAGTATTTAGGCCTTGCAAAATTTCAAAATCAGTCACTCAGAATTTTGTATAAAATTTAAGGTATTTTTCCTTTGAACACAGTATCTAATACATTGAGTAGAAATCTCAAAAACCATAAAAATAATTTCTTGAATTTTACTGCAAAGTATCCTAGCCACCCAGGAATTCCACTTCAGTAAATTTATTGAATAAGCCTTTTACAGTTTCCATAATATTTCATTTAAAATTTTGTAAAAATTTAAACGTTTTCTTTAAATCAATTATTTAGGTCTCCCAGAGAAATATGTTAAACAATGCAATAGATAACTTTAGCAATTTCAGCTTATATTATCCGTACATAAATTTCAAAATCAGTCGCTCAGAATTTTTATAAAATGTTAGGCTTTTTTTTACCTCTGAACAGAGTATCTAAGATATTGAGGAAAAACTTAGAAAACCAGACAAGTAATTTCCTGAATTTTACTACAAAGTATCTTAGCCAGCCAGCAATATCATATCAATTAATATATATTGAATAAGCCTATTACTGTTTGCAAGATCTTTCATTTATAATTTTGTAAAAATTAAAATATTTATCTTTAAAACAATAACTTTGGTCTCCCGGAAATATATTTTAAACAGTGCAGTAGATAAATTCAGAAATTTTATCTTAAATTACCCCTGAATAAATTTCGAAATCAGTCGCTCAGAATTTTCTATGAAATTTAAGGTTTGTTGCCTTTGAACACAGTATCTAAGACTCTGCGTAAAAACCTAGAAAACCTGAAAAATAATTTCTTGACTTTTACTATAAAGTATCTTGTTCACCCAAGAATACCATTTCAGTAAATTTATTGAAGAAGCATATTAAAGCTTCCAAAATAGTTTATTTAGAATTTTGAAAAAAATTAAATTTTTATTTCTAAGTTCAGTATTTACCCCTTGCAGAGAAATATCTTAAATAATGCATTAGATAAATTCAGAAATTATATCTAAACAATCCGAGCAAAAATTTCAAAATCAGTCACTCAGAATTTTGTATAAAATTTAAGGTATAAATAATGCATTAGATAAATTCAGAAATTATATCTTAAACAACTTTTGAACACAGTATCTAATACATTGAGTAAAAATCTCAAAAACCATAAAAGTATTTTCTTAAATTTTACTACAAAGTATCCCAAGGAATCCCATTTCAGTAAATTTATTGAATAAGCATTTTACAGTTTCCATAATCTTTCATTGAAAATGTTGTAAAAATTAAACTTTTTTCCTTAAATAAATTATTTAGGTAACCCAGAGAAATATGTTAAACAATGCAATAGATAAAATTAGAAGTTCCAGTTTAAATTATCCGTGCATTAATTTCAAAATCAGTCGCTGAGAATTTTATAAAATTTTAGGTTTTTTTTGCCTCTGAACACAGTATCTAAGACATTGAGTAAAAACTTAAAAAAACAGACAAGTAATTTCCTGAATTTTATTATAAATTATCGTAGGCAGCCAGCAATATCATATCAGTAAATATATTGAATAAGCCCATTACTGTTTGCAAGATCTTTCATTTAGAATTCTGTAAAAATTAAAATATTTATCTTTAAATCAATTATTTTGGTTGCCCAGTGAAATATTTTAAACAATGCAGTAGATAAATTCAGAAATTTTATCTTAAATTACCCATGAATAAATTTCAAAATCAGTCACTCAGAATTTTCTATAAAATTTAAGTGTTTTTACCTTTGAACACAGTATCTAAGACACTGCGTAAGAACCTAGAAAACCAAGCAAATAATTTCTTGACTTTTACTATAAAGTATCTTAGTCACCCAGGAATAACCATTTCAGTAAATTTATTGAAGAAGCATATTAAAGCTTCAAGAAATTTTTTATTTAGAATTTTTTTTAAAACAAAATTCAAATAATACTCAAAAATTAAATATATTAACTTAATCAATAATAATTCAATAATTCAACAATTCAAGATAATAAATATTTCAATATAATGTCAGGTAATAACCAGTTCAGAAAAATCCAAGATTTTTAGGACAGACACAACCATAGTAAAATAGATAAACAATCCGAAAGATTTGGTCCCTTTTCCATCCTCAGACATTTAAATACTTAATGTAGGTTGCAATAAATGGCAAGTTCAATTAAACCTTTACCTCTTCTGGGAAAATGTAATGGCAAAGGCGTCATCGCCGCTTGCGTAAAGAAATTGTGCATGTCTTTTAAAATTTCGTAAGTTATGACCCTCACCCAAAAATTCCTAGAATAATTAGCGTTACCTTGTAGGTATAGACCAACCCTTTAGTTTCCTGAGGTTTGCTTTCATTCTCCTTAAGAAAGATCCTCAGTTTTAATTAAACGTGCAAAGTGAGAAGTAGTTAAAGATCTTAATCTATCCATATAGTGAATTTAGTGATTTCAGTATTTAAATTTATAAATTATAAAGGTGGGTACTGTATACTGTGTAGTGGGTACTGTATACTGTGTACATAGTGGGTACTGTATACTGTGTAGTGGGTACTGTGTACTGTGTAGTTTGTACTGTTAGTGGGCACTGGGTTGTGTGTACTGTGTAGTGGGTAGTAGTTAAAGTTAGAGTTATCAGATGTAGTTCCTCTAATCGTAGGTTGTCGTTGAATATTTGTGATGATGAATCTGTCCAAGTGCTCCCCAATGGAATGTGGTATGTCCGGTGAAGTTGGGGGACATGGTATGGTTGTGCCAATAGTGCTGGTGTGTCCGCACATTGGATGGATGTGACTTCAGCGGATCGTGGTATGTCCGGTGAAGCTGAAGCGCACTCCTATGAATTATCCCAATATAGCTGGTATGTCCGCTTATTGGGTGGTTTTATTACTTATCTGTGGTATGTCCGGGATTGTAATAAAACCATAGTAAGTCCTGTGATCATCTGGTATGTCCGATGAAGGAGGAATTGATTAAGTTGGTATGTCCAGGTATCAATCCTCCAAATCACAGGATTAGGTCAGCTCTGATGGTATGTCCGCTACGCTGATCTAATGTGAGCGAGAGTGTGAGTGCGGTATTGCGTAGTTTAGGCAGTTAACCCATTGAATTGTAAACTCACGAGTCGTTTTCTTCCTTTGCAGATCCGGAGGGAAAATAATTGGCGAGAGAGCAATCACCGAGGAGATTTGTGTTTTAAATAAAAAAAAATAAAAGAAAACAATTTTGGTTTCGTTGTAGTCATCCCGATAATAAATTCAAAGAAAAAGAATAATTTAAATAAATTAATCCAAAATCAATTCTGCGGTGGATTCTAGTTTCCTGACAGAAGAAGAAGAATTAATTTTATATTTTCATAAAACGCAGAATTAGGTTTCTGCAATAGAATCATGTTTCTGTGACAAGGATTACAGAAATAAGTTTCTGCAGTAGGAAATTTTCAAATAATGTTTTGAAAATTACGGGTGGGATTGTTTCAGTTCAGTTCAAGAAATGGGGTGCCATACTAAAAATCTCGCCGACTTTTATAGCTGCAGGCTAGCGGACTTAAACTTTGTTCATTCATGAGTTCGCCTGATAGTACTATTTGTTCTTCTTCTTTTATGGTGGAAATGCCAACTGACATTTGAAAAAGTGGGCAAATGACAGCTGATTAAGTGGCAGAAGCTCTGGTAAGTTTTGGTTTTGAAAAATAAATATTATTTTATTAATTTTTGGTTTATTTCAGCTATTGAATTTTGTTGGAGTGATGTTCAGAGAACACTGGAGGATCAATATGCACTTTCCGTGCATTTAGATAAGTATTTTGAATTGTAACCCAAAGTTTTGTTTACTTTGTGGGTTATTTCTATTTTCAGAATGGAAACTCGTAGGAAGAAAAAAAGGAGAATTAAAAAAGGAGCAGTTTGCAAAGATGTTTCATTTAGAATTTTGTAAAAATTAAAATTTTTATATTTGATTTCAGTACTTAGATCTTTTAGAGAAGTGTCTCATATAATGCATTAGATAAATTCAGAAAATTTATCTTAAATTACCCGTGCATTAATTTCAAAATGAAAATAGCTTAGAATTTTTTATAAAATTTAAGGCATTTTGCTTCTGAACACAGTATCTAAGACACTGCGCACAAACCTCTACAACCAGACAAATAATTTCTTGAATTTTACTACAAAGTATCGTAATCACCCTGGAATAATATTTCAATAAATTTATTGAATAAGGTTATTATAGTTCCCAAAAACTTTCATTTAGAATTATGTGAAAAATAAACTTTTTATATTTAAATTCAGTCCTTGCAGAGAAATTTATCAAATAATGCATTAGGTAAATTCAGAAATTTTATCTTGAATTATCCGTGCAAAAATTTCAAAATCAGTTTAGCAGGTTTTTGTATAAAACTTAAGGTTTTTTGCCTCTGAACACAGTATCTAAGAAACTGCGTAAAACCCTAACAAACCATCAAAATAATTTCTTGCATTTTATTGTGAAGTGTCTTAGCCACTCAGGAATACCATTTCAGTAAGTTTATTTAATAAGAATATTACAGTTTCCGAGATCTTTCATTTAGAATTTGTAAAATTGTTATCTTTGAATTCAGTATTTAGGACTCCCATAGAAGTTTCTAAAATAATGCATTATATAAATTCATAAATTATATCTTTAATTATCCATGCATAATTTTGAAAATCTGTCGCTCAGAACTTTGTATAAAATTTAAAATATAATTTTGCCTGTGAAGGCGGTATCTAAAATACTGCGGAAAAACCTCGAAAACTAGAAAAATAATTTCCTGAATTTTACTATAGAATATCTTAGTCATCAAGGAATACCATTTCAGTAAATATTGTAACATAAATGGGGCTCCACGGAAATAAAGGCACTTATTTGCAGTCACAAATTTTCACAATTTCTATTTACTGCACTTGATTAATTCTTTGCACAATTTTCTTGGCAATAGTTCTTCACAATATTACGTTTCACTTTAATAATTAAAATTTATCACTTCACTGGTTAAAATACAACTGACTATTCGCAGTATAACATATTAATACTGCTCAGTCTAATTCACGACTAAACTAACTTGGCTACTACTCAGCCGTATTTATACTATTAAAGTTAATTCTAGAAATTTCTTCATATATTTACCATAGCTTTGAGTCGTCCTTGAGTTTCCACGTTCGACATTTTCTTGCCTAGATTTCTGCCCACCTGGGGCATTCGCATTACACGCTTAACTTTTTCCCTTGTTGCGGCCTACCTCGTGCACGTTACACTGCCCCCCTCTTAGAACTGTTCGTCCCAAACAGCATTCGTCCTCAATGGCCTTTCTCCAAGTCTTCTGTTTTAATAATCCTTCCCTGGCTGTGGTACCTTGTGGCAACTCTTCTTCGAACAAAGAATTAAGGTCACTTATCTCAAATTCCTTCATCTTGGCACTCTCTTGACGCTGGTAAGTCACTGGCCTTAAATGAAAATCTTTTATTTTCAAATAAAAAAATTATTTTAATAATTTTTTAAATAAAACTCACAAAAAATTCTTATTAAGAGAAAGTTTATTTTATTTTTTGAAAAGAAAGATACTTTAATTTTATATATTTTGACTCTTAAGAGGAGTTGAATTAAACGACTTAAGTCACGACGAACAACTAACTAAGTACATTCTTATTCTTATATCCAAGAGACAGTTTTCATGAGTTTAAGTTATGATGAATAAGCTTTTCTCATGGGAAACTTATTTCACAGTTTGACTGAGGTGTAAGTTTTTCATGAGCTCGACAATTTCAGGTCGAATGGTATTTGGATATGTCACGTTTTTGTGACTTATGTTATTTGAGGTGTCTGGGAATGTAACTCCTCCCTCCTTAAACTGATGATTCTCCTGAATTATCTTAACTTTAAGCCCTTTTCTTTTATAAAATATGATTAACAAAATTATTATTATTAAAATGATGCTTCCTGTTCCTAAACTGTAATTAACAATTTTATGGTACTTCAACTCCTTAATTTCTTTAATATTATTTTCTTGGTGCAGGGTAATCTTCTCGAAGGTTAACATTTCGTCATGCAAAGTTACACTTTCTACATTTGGAATTACAAATCTTTCTGTAAATTCAGATAGCTTATTACTAAATGTTTGATTACAAATTTTAATTGAGCAATTGACAAAATTTATTACAAAGTTTCCATTTAATATAGGTCTTCTTTCATCGCAAGAACTCTTAAAATTTTTGTTTTTCATATTATTTAAGATTACAAAATCATTTCCTATTTCTATAATTTCTTCTGCTGGACTATTTACTAATTTACATTTCTTTTTCTCTGTACAATGTTTGCTTTGTTTTAATTTTGTAAACTTAAACTGGTCTGAAACATGAAAGTTTTATTTTTAATTCTAACAACATATTCAAGTTCTTCGTCAATTTGCTTACTATCTTTATTTGCGATTGGAACAATTAATTTTTTATCTGTTTTTAAGATTCCTGTTGGGATTTTTATTGCAAAAATAATGGCATTGTCCCTGAGTTTAGCAATTCCTACTTTAATATTACTTAATTTCTTTATATCAATGTCATATTCTCAAATTTCTTTGTCGCTAAGTATGCTTGGATGAACTATTCCTACTCTGGCTGACATTATATTATCTTGAATTTGTTCCACTTGGTCTCTTAACATGTTTATTCTCAGTTGTTGTTCAATGAAGATTTCTTGGTCTAATATTTTCTTTTCAAAATTTTTTATGTTTTCTAATTCGGTAACAATTTTATTTCTATCTGCTTCTATAATGCTTTTTAATAGAGTAATTGAATTGTTGAAATTGTCGTTGATTCTAATTTGTTGATTAATAGTTTTGATTATATTTTGGTTATTTTCGTCTGTTACTTTTAAATGTGATTCAATATCTAGTTTATCGTCTTCGTCAAGTGTCCCGAAAAGCCATTTTAGTCCTTTTCCTACTATATTTATTAAGCCTCTTTTACTTCTGTTGGGTAATAATGTTAGGGTTTTACTTCTAATTGAATTAATTTGTTTTATTAGTGCATTTTTGTTAGTAACATTTAGGATTTCAATATTACGTTCCATAATATCTATAATATCTAAAATTTCGTTGGGATGAATTATGTGAAGGGCTATATCAAATTTATTTACTATTTCTACTTCATCTATTTTTATCTCCGTAAATCCGGCCTCAGAGTGAATTTGTTTAATTGTTAGCGTTGCCTGTGTTAGAGGAATCATTGCTAGGACCAGCATCCATATGACTATGGTTTTCAGTGTTCTTACCTGTAAATTTAAAAGGACGTTTTATATTACTTTCGTGGATGTTAGCTAATTTATATTTCCTAAACTTCGGTTCTTCTTTGTGACGAAGTGATTTATAATTTTTAATGAACCCTGTTGTCCTACTTTCTACATAATTTTCGCGGTTTTTATTTCTTTTTGTTATTACCTGATTTTTCTTTTCATCTATTCTTCGTTTTATAATATCAAAGTCAACTTCGCGATTTTGTACTTCGGCTGGGGTGCATTTTATAGTGGAATGATACGAATTATTATATGATAAAATAGCACTAAGCATTTGTAATTTAATGGGTTGCTTTTCTTCTAAATTTAAAACTCTAATTCGTTCGGTTATGGTATTATTAAGCCGTTCAACGTCGGCATTTCCCATATGACTATTCGGTTTCGTAATATGAAATTGAATATTTTCTTTCTTGCAGAATTCTTCAACATTTTTGGAACCAAACTCGTTATCAAAAATAATTTTACTGATTTTTCCTCGAATGGAGATAAATTGTTTGAGTTTTTCTACTATTGTTCGACTGTTTCTATCTTCTAGATAAAAGCTTGTTGCAAATTTTGAGAATTTATCGATGAAATTTATAAATGAATGTTTACTATTCACATAAACGTCAACATGCACTACTTCGTCGATTTTCGAAGGTGTTTCTGTTAAATGAAATTTATTTTTTATTGGTTTCCGATCGTATTTGGCTGAAGAACAAATTTCGCAATTATTAATTATTTTCCATATTTCTGTTTTGAGATTTGGATGGTAAATTTTCCTTTTCATACCTTCATAGGTGAGAATGATCCCAGAATGTCCTACTTCATTCTTATGGAATAATGCTATCTGTTTCTTTAATCTTTCTTCATCTTCCACATCTGTGGCAAAGTGACTGCATTTAACGAATTTGAAAATAGTACGGTTCGGATATAACGTAATTAATTTTTGTTGTAGCTGATTGTAGTCATGATCACTTAAATTTGTATAAATTCCTATCTTAAATTTATTACCTAAATATCTTCTTAAAATATCACTGACATTGTCATTAATTAAATCGTTTTTATCGATAAAAATTCTTCTGTTTCTTAATATTGTTTCAAACTCTTTTTCCTTGTTTTCTACAAATATTAGTTGTAGCTTAAACCTATTAACCACAGTTTCGAGTATAGGAATGTGATCTTCTAAATTTTCTTCTTGAGAGTGGATAGTTAATACTTCTACAGATTCTCTTCTACCATTATCATCTTCAAAGTTATTTATTTGTTCACTTTTTTTATTTAAGACTTCGTTAAAAATATTATTAGAGTTTTCAGTAATAGAATTTGTGCCCAAATTTTCGGTACCGGTGCTCAAATTTTCAACACCTTCTGAAAACAATTGAGTTAATGTATCACTTAAATCTTTGTTTTCTAAAGAATTTTGGTTTCTACCATTTTCATTGTTGGTATTGTTAATTGAATTGATTTCTTGCGTTTCGACGTTTATTCTACTCAAAAAGTCTGCGATTCTATTTTCCTTTCCTTTGATATAACCAATTTTAATATTATACTCGCCTAATTGAAGAAGCCATCTTTGAAGTCTAGGGTTAATATCCTTACCTGAATATTTCGTATGCAGCCATTTTATTGGCTGGTGGTCGGTTTGTAGTTCAAACTCTCTTCCAAAGAGATATGGCCTAAAATATTTTACTCCCCAAACTACGGCAAGGAGTTCTTTTTCGATTGTTGGGTAATTTTGTTCATGATTATTCAAGGTTCGGGAGGCAAAGCAAATGGGGTGACCGTCTTGAGTTACGACAGCTCCAATGGCGAAATTACTTGCATCAGTGATAAGTTTAAACTCTTTGTTAAAATCTGGATATCGAAGGATTGGATGATTAGTTATAAGTTCTTTTAGTTTTTCGAAGGCAACAATGTAAGAAGGGTCATTTGGATTAACTTTGGAACCTTTCTTCAAATACTTTGTTAGTGGTTGAGCGATTTTTGCATAGTTTTTTATGAATTTTCGGTAATATCCGGTGATCCCTAAAAAAGATTTAATTTGTTTTTGGTTTGTTGGAAGTTTTAAATTTTGAATGACTTCAATTTTCATTGGATTTGGTCGTACACCTTCTGGTGTTAAAATGTGACCAAGATATTCCGTTTCCTTAAGGAGAAAATTACATTTGTCAATCTGTATTTTTAATTTTGCTTCTCGTAATCTATTAAATATTTTTCGGATGCTAAGGATATGTTCCTCAAGAGAGGTGCTGAATATAAGAATATCATCAAGGTAGACTACACATATTTTATTTATGTAGTCCCTGAGAATTGAATTCATCAACCTCTGAAAGGTTGCTGGGGCGTTCTTAAGTCCAAATGGCATTCTGACATATTCATAATGTCCGATTGGAGTAGAAAACGCTGTCTTTTTCCGGTCTTCAGCTTTTACGAGGATTTGATGGAAGCCTTTGGCTAAATCCAAAGTCGTAAAATACTTATCCAATATATTATCAATATTAGGAATTGGAAATTTATCATTAACGGTGACTTCGTTCAAATTGCGATAGTCAATGACTATTCGCCACTTTTGTTTACCGGAATTATCTGGCTTTTTTGGAACTATCCAAAGGGGTGAATTGTAAGGAGAATTACTTTCTTTAATAATTCCTTGAGAAAGCATTTCAGAAATCTGTGTTTCGATCTCTTGTTCATGTATCTTCGGATACCTATAAATTTTCGAATAAACTGGATTATTAGTCGTTGTAATGATTTCATGTTGCACTTCGTGAGTAAAGGAGAGTTTATCTCCTTCCTTAAAAAATAATTCTTGATAATCTTTCAATAAATTTGCGACAGATTTGTATTCTTCTTCATTCAAATGATCTAGTTTTAGATTATTCATTATATTTCCTTCATTAGTTTCCAGGGAAGTTATTTCATTTATTTCGTAGGGTGATTCATCTTCAAACAATATTATATTCTTATGCGTCATATTTTCTTCCGTTCAATGCAATCACTTTCCACGAAATCGTACCTTTTGTTAAAAATTCTTTTGGAAGTGGGGTGATTATCTCACGATCAATTATATTTACACCATTAATTGTAGAGTAAAATAAGGGGTTTAAAAGTTTTATTTCGGGAAAATTTTCTAAAACTAAGGGTTTGATTATACTAGTCTCTGAACCAGTATCGATTAGGCATTTGAATTTCTGGCTACCTATCGTAAGAGTTATTATTGGTAATTTCGATCTGGAGGCTCGAGAGAAAAATTTTGTCGTTGAACATTTTCAACCTCCATTGGTTCCACCACATCATCATTGTTGGATACATTATTTGCACTGAAATTGTTATGATTATTACGAAATCTATTTGAATTGGAAGTGCTAAACCTCCCAGAATTGTTATTTATATTTTGTCGCACTGAGTTATTGTTATAATTTGATTTGTGATAATTATTTGAATTATTTCTGTTAAATGTATTATTGTTATAATTGCTGTTATGATTTCTGTTGTTGTTAAAATTATAATTGTTATTAGGATTACGATTATTGTTACTGTTATAACTGTTATGTTTTTTGGTCTATTCGTTTGTCTGTTCGTTTGTCGATTAAATTCGCGATTAAAATTTCTAGGAATAATTTTAGATTTTCTATGAACAACACTGACTGCTCTTTCATCATCTAGAAGTTTTAACTCAGCAAATTTATTATAAATTTCAATTAAAGTATAAGTTTTTTCTATATTTCCATGAACTAGACTATCAACCTTTTCCATAACAATTGCTACCAGATGTTTATCGTTATTTTCTGGTGAATAAATTACTGATCTATTTTCTACTTCTTCAAAATTATATAATTCATTTAATTGATAGTTCACCGACTTAATTATATTAAAAAGTTCTCTAAGATTTCCTACCTTTACATTTCTGCATTCATTTATTAGTTCTCCGTAGTCTTTGCGAGGACGAAAGTGTAGTTTTAGCTCGGCCTTTGAAGCTTCCCAAGTGATTCCATCTCCTAGTCTTTGTACGCATCTTTTAGCCTCACCCAATATCTTCTCGTTTAGTACAATTTGAAGAGCATATTGTCGGAAGCCGTCATTGTTGCATAGTGCTATTGCATTTTCTACAGATTTTATAAACTCAGTTAATTTGTAGTCATCTGTTCCGTTAAATGCCTTTAGATGCCGAAAATGGTTGAGTACTTGGTCTGTTGTCAATTGGAACATTGGAGCTCCCGGGTTGGGGTTAACATTTTGCTGCTGAATTCGCTGTTGATTTAATTGTTCTCGTAATTGTTGTATCTCGGCTTGTTGTTGTCGCATTGATTGGACCAATAATGCTACTTCTTCTTGAGTTGCCATATTTTCAATATTTTCTCCTTCGTTTTCACTTAAACTAATTGAATTTCGATTTCTATCAAAACTTTTATTTCTTTTAGATTTTTTATGCATATGATTTTCAAAGACACAAAATTTACAGCGATTTTCTTTTTACACAGACACAATTTTTTTCTTATAGGTTCGATATGTACATATTTATATATGTAATTATACACATCACTGGATCTCTTTCTTTTGAGAGAGATCCTACCGACTGCGCCACTTAAATGAAAATCTTTTATTTTCAAATAAAAAAATTATTTTAATAATTTTTTAAATAAAACTCACAAAAAATTCTTATTAAGAGAAAGTTTATTTTATTTTTTGAAAAGAAAGATACTTTAATTTTATATATTTTGACTCTTAAGAGGAGTTGAATTAAACGACTTAAGTCACGACGAACAACTAACTAAGTACATTCTTATCCTTATATCCAAGAGACAGTTTTCATGAGTTTAAGTTATGATGAATAAGCTTTTCTCATGGGAAACTTATTTCACAGTTTGACTGAGGTGTAAGTTTTCCATGAGCTCGACAATTTCAGGTCGAATGGTATTTGGATATGTCACGTTTTTGTGACTTATGTTATTTGAGGTGTCTGGGAATGTAACTCTGGGAGTCACTGCGTTGCATTTTGAGTGAGGGTTTTTCCTCCTCGATTTCCGAGTCCATTTGGTGGATTTTGTCTTCATTAGCTTCCCGGAGAATGCGACTTAGTGCGTCCGCGTTTGTGTTATACTTTCCCGGCTTGTATTCGATATTCTAATCGAACTCGGAAAATTTGTGGTGAAATCTCACCGGACGGGAAATAGGGTCTTTAATATTAAAGACGCCTTTGGGAAGCTTGTTGTCTGTACAGACCGTGAATTTTCGCACTTGTAGATAGCAGCGAAAATTGCGTATGGCCCAAACAATGGCTAGCAACTCCTTTTCAATTGTGAAGTAGTTTCGCTCAGCCTTGTTTAAAGTACGGCTACACAACACAAAATTCATGAGGCGTTGAAACAAAGCTCCTTTGAGCTGGAATGGCATACGTTTAAATTCATAATGCTCATAGTTTGTGCTGAAAGCTGTTTAAGTTCGATCTTTAGGATCAACGAACCGTTGGCTAAATCGAGGGTCGTGAAATAACGTCAGTGACCTAGTTGGGCAAGAATGTCCTCGATACGAGGTAGCGGATAGGCGTCGCCTATCGTTTTCTCGTTGAGTTTTCTAAAATCAACGACGACGCGCCACCTTTTTTCACCGTCGGGTCTCGCCTTCTTGGGCACGACTAGGAGAGGTGAATTCTAAGGGCTCTTGCTCGGTTGAACAATGTCATTGTCCAACATTTCTCGGAGCTGATCGTTTATTACTTTACGCTGCGTTTTTGGCAACTGTACATCTTTTGATTTATAGGTCCTTGGTCTTGGACTAAAGGTATGTCATCTGTGATGAAATTTGTGTGAGTGAGCCTATCATCCTTGAGGAAAAACATATCATTGTACTCATAGCAAAGTTGATCACTCTGCTGGCGCTCGAGCCTCTGTCGTTTTTCAATTTATTTTTCTTACCTTTTCTAAACTTATTGGCGTTTTCGTTTTGGCTCTTATGCCTTTTAAATTTTTTCTTGTTTCTTATTTGTATGGAATTTTCAGAGGTCTTATCGCTTATGTCTTTCTTTTTATTCTGCGTTATTTTATTTTTATTTTTTTTGTTTTTATTGGGCGTGAGGGCTGGTGATTGATTTTCACCGTTTCATGCACTATTATGTTGTATTTAAATGCTTTAGTAAGACGATGGCGAAGTTTTTGGCTGGGACAAGTTTTGAGGTTTAGACTTGTATGGACTACTTGAGAACTGTTCGTGTTGAGTATCCCCATGTTGACTGTTTTGTTTCTGGAGGAGAGTATAGTGTTTGCCAGGAAGGCTCCATCGTCTCTCTCTTGAGATAAACAGAGCATTTCTTCCGGCAATCAGAGAGGTGCCCTGACTTTAATCTGTGGCCGTGCAGGTATGCACACAGGTTCCTTTAGGATTACCTGATGCTGCCGTATTCCGCAGGTCAGATCCTGGGTAGCCAGTTTGTCCATCTTTCGTTCTTGGGAACTACAACCAGCATTCTCCGATTGAGATGCCTTGAGGACACTGAGGTTTTGACTGTCCCTTAAGTGTTTCTGCTTTGATAGCGTTCTCTGAACATGGTTCCCCCGATTCAAATGTTAATGGAACACAAATATTAGTGTCATACTAGGGCCCTCGACATTGCAGTACTTTGATAGGAAACCATTTCGTAACAGGCCATCGTCGGAGAGACCGGGAAGCTTTTTGACAACCTGAAACTTGCAGGGAACCTTGGTTTTTATCCAATGGAGGAGAGACTGTAGGGACACAGGACTCGGGCGTCTGAGAGTACCATTGTTTCCTTAGTTGGAGATTCATAGTCGAGCTGGTGAGTTTTGGGTGGACTGGTGGAAGTTTCCCTGATTTTTGGGCTCCCATTTCTGTCTTTGGCGACAATCCTCTATTGAGTAACCGCGCCGACCACAGAATTTGCATTTCAGCTTTATGTTGAATACTCTGGGACCAGCCTTTTGGGCTTGTGGTCATAGATCTGGGGTTCTTTGGGGATTACTGAAACCTGCGGTTGGCCTGTTTCGTCGGCAATCGCTCGCGTCATAGCCATACTTTTGCCCAAGTCGAAGACAGGGGGGTGTTTTTGCGGGTTCGTAAGTGTGTCCCCGTTTTTGGCAAAACTGCACTCGACGTTGAACCTGACATTTGTGGAGCGCAGACCTTGCTTGTTTTCCCGGTAATTCGGTCTGCATTGGGAATTACGCCGTGGAGGGTAAGGAAAACGTGGTGACTGACCCTGTAAGTTAAATACTGGTGGCATCGTAGCGTGGGTCTGCACTGGCGGGTGATACGTAGTTGGAGTTCTTAACACCGCTCGAATTTGTGTACTTTGGTTCACTGGACGAGGAGGGAAATAGTCTGGGGCTGCTGGAGGTTGCACGAAATGGGTGCTTTGTTGCAGCCTCTCCATGTCCAATGCCTTTTGGATTAGATCTTCTAACGTGCCGTCTGTGATGGTCAACAGGTATTGACATAAGTGAGCGTTTAAGACTCCGCTACGGAACTCGTTTTTGGCAAAGTCCTCCAGCTGTATTTTTACAACTGTGCTTGCTGCCGCTCCGTGTATAGACAGATATGTTACTTAAAGTTTAGAAAACAAAACCCCCTTCGAAGCGTGGTATGGGAAGAAACTCAACTTGAGTAATGTTCGTCTGTTTGGGAACCCTGTCATTGCCCACGTTCCCAAAGAAACGAGATTTAATTGGGACAGAAAAGCCATGCAATACACTGTTGTTGAAATTTCGAAAAATGTGAACTTCTATCGACTTTCTGATCCAAGAAAAAATGTCACATTCAAGAGAGATGATATAGTGATGGAAGAAATAGCATCTATAAGAAATGTTGACGAAGAAAAAGCAATCTGCGTTCAGAGTGAAAAAACAGAAAAAGATGAAGACATCAGAGATTCAGTGGATGAATCTTCAATAAACGAATCTCTAGACAGTTCAAGTTCCTGTGCATCGGTATACACAGATCTAAATAGTGAATACAGTGATGATACTTCAGTTTCATCAAATGTTCAAATGGACATTTCATCCAGTGAGATTCCAGACACTCCAGAAATTCTAGAAAGCAAAAGAATAAGAAAAATGCCGGGTCGGTATGTTTATAATAAGAGTTGATAAGATTGACGTCTCAGAGGCTCTAAAAAGACAGGCAGAACAGGCAGAACAGTAGAAACTTGTAACGCTAGAAGAGCGGCAGTCTTTTAAACAAAATGATGCCAGGGAACTCGTCGATGTTCCGAGTACGGCGCCTATAGTGAAATACAAGTGGGTATTTAAGAGAAAACTTAATGTATACGTAGACGACAAAATTCGATTCCGTGCCAGACTTGTTGCGAAGGGGTTTACACAAAGACCTGGAATTGATTATGCCGACACTTTTTCTTTCAATGGAGTATAGATATAAGTCATCTGGATGTAACAACCGCTTTCTGAAATGTGCACTTAAGGGATCATTCTGGTTTATAATTTCAAAAAATCGATGTTTTATTGTATTTAAATTTTAGAGTGATCCAAACAGTCTAACTATATTATTTTGCGATCTTTACGTTGCTACTTCTACTACGCGCTGAATAAAACTTGAAATGCATTTTTCTGTTTTTCCGGTCAGCGGCAGTGATTTCTCCGGAACCACTGAACCGTTCCTCATGAAATTTTAACCACATATTCTGCACAGTAATAGCTTCAGCGCATTCTACAACTAAATCAATATTATGATTTTTACAATTTTTTTTTTGGGCCAAAAACTTCAATGTCCGCCATTTTGTTATTTATCAATAAATATTAATTTCCATAGAATGCGCTAGAGCCACTGATATACTGAACTTAAATATTTTTGGATTTTGTGTTTTTGATGAGCCGTTGAGGGTATGATAGGATTAATGGGGCTCCTTGATGACTGAAAATAGGAGGGCGTAGTCCATATAATTGTACATCCCAAATCCTAGTTCCTCTTAGAACCTATAAACTGTTTAGATACATTTTATTTAAACGAAGAAGACTATTTTATTTTAATATTTTTATAATTTTTTATTTTTATATATTTTTTAAAACTACCAGTTCGGTTGTTCTGGCTAGACTGAAAAACTATTTACATTTTTTTGTATCCTACTTTACATTTAACACATAGATAGTTTGTTCAATATTTTCTCTGTATAGAGTACAGTATTTTATTGTCTATGAATAAATGATTATTACATATTTCAAAGTGTTTGTGTTTCACACTATTCACAATTTATCGAAGTGTACAGGTTGACTAAAATATATTTGACAGTACAGTCTGATTGGATATTAGTAAAGTGGATTTTAATAAAAATATTTTATTAATAATGTAATCAAACTTATGAAGTTTAATTTAAAAATTAAAAATTAAATTTGTAGCTACTGCTACATTACTCCCCCCTCAGTGAAAACGTTCATTTTAAGTGAATCGTAAAATTAAGAATATGATGAATAATAATATTGTTAGTAATAAAAAATTATAATTGAAATTTTACTCTCTTTTTTGGCTTGTTTTTGATTGGTGTAATTGTTTGTTCTGTGTGTTCGATAAATGCTGGTTTTAGTCTGTCAACTGAAATGTTCGTTGCTTTACCACGGTAGTCGATTTGATAATATTTATCAAGTTTGTTTAATACTTTGAAAGGGCCTTCATATGGGTTTTGTAAAGAAGATTTGCTTCTGTCGATTCTAACAAAAACAAATTCTGTATCTTTTAAATCTTTAGGTACGTAGATTTTAGAATTTTGTTTTCGAGAATTTGAAGGTTTGAAGTTATTTATGCAAGATCTAATTTTACTTAAGAAATTTGATGGATCTTGAATTGTTGAATTGTTGTTAATGATAAATTCTCCTGGCACGCGAAGAGGTTGTCCATAGACAAGTTCTGCTGGAGAATTGTGTAATTGTGTGACCCAATTATTTTGGCCGTCACGAGCGCGTATGGCTGCTTTTAATTGTCGATGAAATCGTTCTATCATTCCGTTTGATTGTGGATGATAAGGAGTAGTACGGATTCGATGTGATCCTAAAATTTTTGTAAATTCTTCGAATAATTTGGATTCGAATTGAGTACCTTGATCTGTGGTAATTTCTAGAGGAATACCAAAACGTGGAAAATATTGTTCGTATAACGTCTTAATAACTGTGCTTGCCTGTATATATTTGATTGGATAAGCTTCTGGCCAACGAGTAAATCTATCTATTATTGTTAGAATATAAGAATATCCATTTGAAGAAGGTAAAGGACCTACCAAATCTAAATGGATATGTTCGAATCTTGTTTTGAGTAGTTCGAATTTACCGATTTCAGACTTTGTGTGTTTAGTTACTTTGGCTTTTTGGCAATTGACACAATTTCTAGTCCACTTGTTAATATCTGTATTCATTCCAGGCCAAAAGTACTTAGAAATAATAGATTTTCGTGTTGTTCTAATTCCTGGATGAGATAAATTATGAATGGTATTAAAGATAGTTTTTCGAAGTTCTTTGGGTATATATGACCGTGAATTTTTAGTAGAAACTTCGCACCAAATGTCAGACTCAGAAGTGTTTAATTTAATTTTAACAAGTTTATATTTTGAATTATCTGGTCTGTTATGCTGAGTTATTAAAAGATGTGTAAGTTCTTCATCACTATTTTGGTACTCAACAATAGTTTTTAAATCAAATTTGGTATTGCTATGTTTTGAATGTTCGAAATTTTCGATTGAAATTCTAGATAAAGTATCTGCTACTGTGTTTGATTTTCCTTTGATATGTCTGATATCTGAGGTAAATTGAGTTATGTAGTCCAGATGTCTAGTTTGTCTTGGACTTCTTTCTGTTTTAGACCATATTGCTGTAATGAGTGGTTTGTGGTCTGTAAAAGCTGTAAATTCTCGACCTTCTAGAAAATGTCTAAAATGTTTGATGGCTAGATATAATGCCAAAAGTTCTCGGTCGAATGCTGAATATTTTATTTCTGCGTCTTTTAATTTTTTAGAGAAAAATGCAATGGGTTCCCAATGATTTGCATTGGATTGTTGGACAACTGCACCAACAGCGCTAGCAGAAGCGTCCACAGTTAAATTGAATTTTGCATTTTCAATAGGATGAATTAATAAAGTTGCTTTTGAAAATGATTGTTTAATTTTGTTAAGTTGATCTTCACATTCTGCTGGCCAAGAAAAATTGTTAGTGTTATATGGTTTCTTTTTGAGAAGTAGGGCCAAATGAGTGTGAATTGGGTTTAGTAATGTGGCAAGATTTGGAATAAATCTATGGTAATAATTAACCATGCCAATAAATTGTTGAATTTGTTTAATGGAATTTGGAGAAGGAAAATTGTTAATAATTTGGACTCTGTCTTCTGAAGGTAAGATCCCTTCTTTTGTTATTTTATGACTGAGGAAGTCCAAAGATCCAACTCCGAAAATGCATTTGGATGGATTGATATTGATTCCGAAATCTGATAGTTGTTTAAAAATTTGGTTTAAACGATTTTGATGTTCGGATTCAGATTTGCTGGCAACTAAAATATCGTCAATGTAGACAAAAGCGAAATCTGAATTTTTAATGATTTGGTCCATGAATCGTTGAAATGTTTGTGCAGCATTTCTTAGACCAAAAGGCATCCTTGTGAATTCAAATAATCCGAAAGGAGTTGTAATGGCTGTTTTATGTATGTCATCTTTAGCCATTGGAATTCGGTGGTAAGCTCTTATCAAATCAATTTTTGAGAAAATGGTGCAACCGTTTAAGTTCATTGAAAAATTTTGTATATGTGGTAATGGGTACCTATCTGGAACAGAGATTGCGTTGAGTCTGCGATAATCTCCACATGGACGCCAATCTGTAGTATTTTTCTTTGCTACTAGATGCAGTGCAGAAGATACTGAAGAAGATGATAATTGGCACAGACCTAATTTAACCATGTGATCAAATTCTAATTTTGCAATTTTGTATTTATGTCCATCTAAACGTCTTGGACGAGAAAAAGGAAGTAGTCCTTTAGTTTCTATGTGATGTACAACGTTATGTTTAACTGGGATATCATAACGAGGTGGTTGTGTTAATGTGGGAAATCTTTGCAAAATTTTACCGTACTCATTACTGATTGCGTAGTAACGAGGAGTTGGAGTATTTGCGTTTACCGTGATTCCACTAACACTTAATGTTGTTGTACCGTCGAGTAATCTTTTGTTTTTTAAATCGACGAGTAAATTAAATTTTGTTAACAAATCTGCTCCGATAATGGGCTTGTTGACATTAGCAATTATAAATGGGAAAATGAATTCTCTCCTAAGACCGAAATCTACTTTAAGTAGTTTTGTACCATAAGTGTTAATGGTAGAACCGTTTGCTGCGGATAAATATAAGTAAGGGTCTTTGTTAAATTTTTTAAAGAATTCATTAGGTACTACTGAAATATCAGCACCTGTATCTATAAGAAATTTGAATTTGTTTTCTTTGTCAAAAATAAATAAACGTTTAGAAATATTATTGTTAAATATATTGTTCACTGAGGGATTAATTAGTTTTTTTGATTATTAATAGTTTTGTAAGAACACGGCGAAATGCATTTATTCGCTTTGGTACCATATTTATTGTGGTACCAACAATAAGGATTGTTATCTCTAGGTTTTGAAACTTGTCTGCTATGTGAGTTGTTTCTAGAGAATGAATGATCTCTTGATGTGTTTCGAGAACGTGAATAAGAAGGTTGGTTTTGACACGATAATCCTTTTATCAAATTTTCGAGATTTTCTAATTTGTTCTCTAAATTATTTATTTTTGTTAAAAGGAAATTGTTATCGATAAAATTGTAATTTGGTGATGGTAGATTTTTGTTTATTTCCGATATAAATTGAATTTTGGAAATATCATATATATTATCTGCCAAATCTAAAAGTTCTTTAATATCTTGTTTTCCGGAAGATATTAAGGCTATGTTGATATTTGCCGGCAATTTTCTCATCCATAATTTTTTAATTAAAGATTTGCTAAATGTGGAGGAATTGCCTGCAAGAATTTCCATGGAGCGATAGAATTCGGAAGGTTTTCTATCTCCGATTTCGGTAGTAGATAGAAGTTGCTTCTAACTTTTTTTCTTCCGATTCAGTAAATCGTTTGATTAGAGTATTCTTCAAACTTTGATATTTATTGAGAAGTGGAGGATTTTGTAAAAAGTCTAGGACATTTGTTATTACTTCCACTGGTAAAGACTGAACAACGTGACTCTATTTTGTCTCGTCTACCGTTATTCGTTTAGAAGCAAATTGGGCTTCGGCTTGAATGAACCAAGCTTCTGGATATGGAGTCCAAAAGCTTGGTAGTTTGATTGATGTTGTGGCTACATAATTGTTTTCATTGTAATTTGTAGCATTTGTATGTAAACTTTCTTGTGAAAAGTTTGACTCATTTTCACTAGTCATTATGATTGTAGTTATTCATTGTTTGAAAGTAAAATTTCACTTGTTTATTTACACACTGATTTTAACGAGACTTAACTTCGCGAATCACAAAGTGAAAGTACAACCCCTTATTATGTACAATTTTTAGATGATTATACCATGATAAAATATATTTTAATTTAAGTTAAAGATATATTATTTATTGAAACAGATACAAATTTTGAAAGGTGAGAAAAAAAAATGTTGTATTGTAGAATTGTGTATGTTTCTGTTGTACAATAATATTAATTTTAATTAAAAAAAAGAACATACCAATATAAAATTTAACTGATGTGTTGACTTTTTTTCTTTTTGCTTCTTTATTACGTTGATTTTTCTTTCTTCTTCAAGATGAGTATTCTTGAAGTGTTGACTTTAAATTGTTGATTGATGAATATTTTAATAAAAAGGATGCCTTACCCTAGGTGGGGGGCACCTCTTATTAAATATTTTGTTGTTGTTGATTGTTGAGTTAATTGTTGATAGTTATTTTTTTAAATAACGAGGATGCCTTACCACGGGTGGGGGGCACCTCTTATTAAAAATGTTGCTGCTTGATTTTTAAAATCAGAGAATACCTTACCTTGGGTAGGGGGTATCTCTGTTTTAAAATTTGGCTTCTTCTTCTTATTGTAAAACAAGAAAGTACCTTACCTTGGGTAGGGGGTACTTCTGTTTTAAATTTAACGTTGTTGTCTTCTGCTTTCTATTTAAAAAAAAACCAGAAAGTACCTTACCTTGGGTAGGGGGTACTTCTGTTTTTAAAATTTTGAGGTCACTAATGCTGCGACCGGAGCGTCGGGGTCACCAATGAGGGTATGATAGGAGTAATGGGGCTCCTTGATGACTGAAAATAGGAGGGCGTAGTCCATATAATTGTACATCCCAAATCCTAGTTCCTCTTAGTACCTATAAACTGTTTAGATACATTTTATTTAAACGAAGAAGACTATTTTATTTTAATATTTTTATAATTTTTTATTTTTATATATTTTTTAAAACTACCAGTTCGGTTGTTCTGGCTAGACTGAAAAACTATTTACATTTTTTTGTATCCTACTTTACATTTAACACATAGATAGTTTGTTCAATATTTTCTCTGTATAGAGTACAGTATTTTATTGTCTATGAATAAATGATTATTACATAATAATTACACTTAAGAAGTGAATAAAAAACACTTGTTTAGTTCCAAAAATTTTATAATTTATTTTAACTATTTTAACAAATTTCGACGCGTTTCGCCCTATCGAGGTATCATCAGGATAGTGACTGACTTTCAAAGTTACGTTACGTTACCTTTAAAATAAGTGTGCGGATCTAATAACGGGCTACAATTGATACAATCTAGTTGATCGTTCAAAATGTTTTTCTTTAATTTAAGAGGTTTTTGAATTTGAAAAACCTCAAATCTATCCATAACAATCCCTCCATCGCAATTAATTACAATTTTTGCATTTTTTAAACTTGTACTGTGCCCTGTATTTATAAGATGTTTAGCCAAAGCTGAGTGTGGATTATTATTTTTAGCTCCAGCTATATGCTCAGAGAACCTAGTTTTTAATTTTCTTTTTGTTTTGCCAATATATATACCTGAACAGTCATCGCAGCCGATTTGGTATATTCCACTTTTTTCCGAGTCATCCTTTATCGGTTTAATTTTAGTATTGGATAATAATGATTTTAAATTTCTATTATTAAAGAAGGCTGGTTCTACGTTATGGCTTTTTAGAATGTCTTTAAGATGTTCTGATACCCCGTTTATGTAGGGTATCTTGCGCCAATTTTTTTGTTCTATATTCGACAATTTACTTGGGAAAATAGAATGGATAGCCCTTTTCTTTGATTTTTCTTTTAACAAATTAAATATCATTCGTTTTTTGTAACCGTTATTGACAGCAATATTAATTATTGTTCTGAGTTCCATTTTAAAGTTTTTTTGAGTCATATTAATATTTAATAACCGGTCTAACATTGAATGGAATGCAGCTAATTTCGTGTTCCACGGATGATCTGAATTCGAAAGAATTATTGCATCTGAGAACGTCTCTTTTCTAAATATTGTAAAGTCTAATTTATTATTATTAATTTTAATAGTCAAATCAAGGAAATTAATTTTGTCATTACCTACTTCTACAGTAAAATGTAAAGAATTGTCCAATTTATTTAAAATGTCATTAACAAATTTATTTAACTGTCGCAAAGTGCCCGTCCATATACAAACTACGTCATCGACGTATCGATACCAAACAAGTATATCTTTAATGTGTTCACTGTTTAAGCTAAACAAAGATTGTTCGAATTTACACATAAAGTATTCTGCCAAAAACGGAGAAAGAGCACTAAATTAAAGAAAAACATTTTGAACGATCAACTAGATTGTATCAATTGTAGCACTTAAATTAAAGAAAAACATTTTGAACGATCAACTAGATTGTATCAATTGTAGCCCGTTATTAGATCCGCACACTTATTTTAAAGGTAACGTAACGTAACTTTGAAAGTCAGTCACTATCCTGATGATGCCTCGATAGGGCGAAACGCGTCGAAATTTGTTAAAATAGTTAAAATAAATTATAAAATTTTTGGAACTAAACAAGTGTTTTTTATTCACTTCTTAAGTGTAATTATTATGATGAAGAAGTTCCAACAAGTGCCTAAAACAACAACTCTTGATTATTACATATTTCAAAGTGTTTGTGTTTCACACTATTCAAAATTTATCGAAGTGTACAGGTTGACTAAAATATATTTGACAGTACAGTCTGACTGGATATTAGTAAAGTGGATTTTAATAAAAATATTTTATTAATAATGTAATCAAACTTATGAAGTTTAATTTAAAAATTAAAAATTAAATTTGTAGCTACTGCTACAGCCGTTCTCAACTTATTTATTCATTTACAATATTTATTCATTTACAATATTTCACCAATGAGCTGATTACTACAAAAGAACTAAGCAATAAACTAAATAAAAAAAACTAAACAAAAGCAATATAACAAATCATATAAAAAACAAAGAACAACAAGAGAATTCGCAAAATATAAATTCAGAAAACAAAGTGCCAAAGTGAATAAAAAGCAAATAAAAAGTAAAAAGCATAACAAAAACCAAAAAGTAACCTCAACAAAGTTGACTCCTCACATGATTACGCGATAGATGAAAATCAATGCAATTAAAAGCGGTTCATTTAATCCATAATTAGTACGATGAAAAGATAACCGAAGAAAGCCATGATGCCTCAGGGAGCGAGCCGGAACCGATATGCCAAAACTACCCTAGAGAACAGAAGAATCAATGGACCCACGAATGCAGTCGAAAGCAAAAAGGATCCCGGCGTTACGGCGCCTCTTTTCAAGTGTGTCCAAGTGCAGAAGTTTAAGTCTATCAGCATAAGGAGGTAACATAAGGGAGTTATTCCAAGGAAGGCCTCGAAGGGCAAACCTAACGAACCTCCGTTGAACAGCTTCAATGCGATTGATATGTGACACATAGAGCGGTGACCAGACTGGAGAGGCATATTCTAGAATAGGTCGGACAAAACTGCAATATAAGAGCTTTGTAATGTAAGGGTCGTCAAATTCCCTTGACCACCTCTTCACGAAACCAAGAGTCATATTAGCCTTCTTGACTATGGCATCAAAATGATCCTGGAAAGAAAATTGAGAATTGAGCCCAGGTCCTTTCTCTTAATAACTCTTGTTAAAGGACAACTCTCTATGGTAAAGTTATATTGAATTGGAGACCTTTTTCGTGAGAAAGACATGGATGTACACTTGCTAATATTTAGGGGAAGGTCGTTAATGCAACACCAATTCTGAAAGGCGTCCAAGTCGAAATTTAAGAGTAGGCAATCGGCACATTGCGAAATATCTTAGCGTCATCGGCATAACAAAAAATATTTGAGTTAGACAGTATCGCAGATATATCATTGATATAAATTATAAATAACAATGGGCCAAGGTGGGAGCCCTGCGGTACACCGGAAGTGTTGAAAATTGCATCAGATAGAGCTCCACCAAAAAAAAACCCTCTGAGTGCGTTCAGACAAGTACGAATGAATCCAATTTACAAAAACTCGCGGAAACCCAAGGAGAGAGAGTTTGAGAATAAGAATTCTATGATTTATTCTATCGAAAGCCTTGCTGAAATCAGTAAAAATACAGTCAACTTGCTTACCACCTTCAATTGCAGAAATACAGAAGTTAGAAAATTCCAATAAATTGGTGGTAGTTGACTTACCCCTAATGAAGCCATGTTGAAACGGCTGCAAAAACGGCTTACAGTGGAAGTAAAGAACATCGCAAATAAGTAGGAACAGGTTATACACACTGCAAACTAAGATCCACTCTAAAAACTACAAAATATTTACAGGAAGTTTTTGAAAACAATATATAGCTATATATGCTTTTTGTGGAAGTCCATGTTTCACGTAGTCGGAGAGAATGTGTCTTTGGGTTTCTTTTGAATTTGGAACTAGCAACGTCATGTTTTGTACTATATTATGAGAGATAGTCTCAATACAATGTTCCCCGTCTACAATCACGTAAAACAATGGAAAGTCCTTTTTTTCTGTAGGGTAGTGAGAAATTCTTTCCCAAAGAGAGATTAATTTTGGCTTCATATGGTAGTTCTATGGCTGTCAGGTTTTTAATCCAACTGTCATTTGTATAAAATTCAAGATTTGTTAACTTGTTGTATTTTGGTTTTCAAAGCAAATTTCTCCATGTCTTTGCCCTTCGTATGAATGAAACTTACCACACATTCATGTAGAGTTTTTTCAAAGAGAAGTTCCTCTTGTTTCGAGAGTTCTTTGTTGATCCATGCTATTGCTTATTTTATTATTTAATAATTAGAATCAAGATATTGTGCTGGAAGTTGTGTAATACTCTTTTATACTGGCTATCCGGTTTTTATCTCTTTTGTTTCTTTCCCAAATACTATTCTGATGCGTGCATAAGAGATCCTAAGATACCTTCCTGTATTGGCTTTTTGGCTAGGTTAATAGAAGGAAGTAGTTAAACAGCTTAAGGTTTTTGACACTTAACTATTAAGTTTCAAAGTACAAAATAAAAATTTACTTTTAACCGATTTTCAAAAAATAAATAAATAATAAACGTATATCAACTTTAAGATCATGAACGCCAAGGTAGTATACCTAATGATCGCAGTTGTGTGTGCGAATGAACTAATCATCACTATTAACCAAAATGCCGGAATTTATTTCGAGGAATTTGGACAAGTAGAATTTTCCTCAAAGGAATGGAAAATAGTGTTATTCTATGAATTAAAAAACTTAGCTCAAGCATTGCGCCACATGAATAATTACAATACCAAATAAATAATTTTTGCAATCTTCTGAATGAAGAACATAACCTCCCTGTAATCTGTTCTAACACGGTATCTGAAATGATTCACCTGATGAGTGATTTAACACATAAATATAGCTAGTTGCAAAGCAAAAATATACCAAAACGAGCACTCTTCGATGCCATTGGAATAGTAATTAAATCGCTTTTCGGAACAATCAATAAAGAAGACGCTAAATTTTATGATCGTCAGATCGATAAACTCCAACAAAACGAGAAGCAGCTATTGGATATCATAAAAAATCAAACTTATAAATTGGAAACAACTGTAAATGTTTTCAACAAGTCGGAAACTACGATTAATGACCAATTTTCAATGCTAAATGCTAGATTTGTCAGGGTAAAAGTCTTGGTAAATCAATTGGTTAACGCAACACACGACAATCGAGTGTTTTGCAAAACTGGAATATATCACATCATTAACCACACTCATTATTATTAGAAATCAGAATATAGTGAATACATTAATCGATGTTCGGCACTGTAAGCCTCACCCAACAATCGTAACACCGAAACAATTAGAACAAGTCCTCTCAACTATTCGTAAGGAAATACCCAGTGATACTCGCTTACCCTCATTCTTAAAGGACGGGAATCTTCTGTCACTATATCGTATTAGTCACATGAGCGCTTCTATTAAAGAACAAAGAATGATATACGAGTTCGCAATTCAACTGCTTTATAAAGAGTTCTATCAGATCTACAAGATCATACCACTGCCTACAGTTTTTCAGAACACACTCACTTTCATTCGACTATCACAAAGAACACTTTTACAGTCTCCAGAGGAACTAGCAAGCTGTGTTACAGAGGATCATGAGCAGTACTTATGTTGTATACTGTACGCTGTGTTCAGGATAAATTCGGAAACCAGCTTTGCGAATTACAATTGCTAAGGCGCAAAACTTTCATGCCTAACACTTGTCATGTCAGACAATCAAACCATACTACGGTTTGGATTTAACTATCGCATGCTAACAAATGGTTATACTGAACTACAGCGAATCTTACCGTCGACGCTATATGTGGACACCAAATAACGCACTATACAGTTTCCAAAGTCGGAATCATTGAACTCCCAGGAAAGTGTTATTTGCGCACTCCTGAGCTAATTATACGAGGCTACAACATAAAAACTGGCCAATCAAAAAAATTATTTCATACCTCCATCTAATATATCGTTTATACTAGACAGTCAAAAGAAACTTTTATACAATTATTCTGAAGAAGTGGCATTTGTCAAATATGCAGCAAGTGATGACTTGTTAACTATTTCTAACCAAATTAAAACTTAAAAAAACGAGGAACAGAAATTACCCCAAATAGACAAACATACTATTCATCACTATGCACTGATATACTCACTGTTGTTTGGTGTGTTGGTTTTTGCGTTTTATAAAATATATAGAAGTATTTCCAATAAACCCCCACAATGAGAACCTAACCAAGTCACTAATTCAACAGCGGAAAACACGAGTACGAGTGAACAACCCAGGCAAGTAAAGTAAACTTAGAGTAAGGACAGGCTCAAACTTTTTTTAAATTAGAGAAAAAGGAAGGAGAAGTACCATGCTTAATAACAGACTGTAGAAACAACATATATAAGAAATAAAACATGTTAGGAAAATAATAATGATAATAAAACAGAAAAAAAATTTATATATGTATGTATAGTATAATATGTAATAGAAAATCAAAAATTGTATTAATCTCTTAACATAACCATGTAATTTAAAACCAAAATGGAATTTATAAAATTTCTTGTTAAAAAACCCTCTGAGTGCGTTCAGACAAGTACGAATGAATCCAATTTACAAAAACTCGCGGAAACCCAAGGAGAGAGAGTTTGAGAATAAGAATTCTATGATTTATTCTATCGAAAGCCTTGCTGAAATCAGTAAAAATACAGTCAACTTGCTTACCACCTTCAATTGCAGAAATACAGAAGTTAGAAAATTCCAATAAATTGGTGGTAGTTGACTTACCCCTAATGAAGCCATGTTGAAACGGCTGCAAAAACGGCTTACAGTGGAAGTAAAGAACATCGCAAATAAGTAGGAACAGGTTATACACACTGCAAACTAAGATCCACTCTAAAAACTACAAAATATTTACAGGAAGTTTTTGAAAACAATATATAGCTATATATGCTTTTTGTGGAAGTCCATGTTTCACGTAGTCGGAGAGAATGTGTCTTTGGGTTTCTTTTGAATTTGGAACTAGCAACGTCATGTTTTGTACTATATTATGAGAGATAGTCTCAATACAATGTTCCCCGTCTACAATCACGTAAAACAATGGAAAGTCCTTTTTTTCTGTAGGGTAGTGAGAAATTCTTTCCCAAAGAGAGATTAATTTTGGCTTCATATGGTAGTTCTATGGCTGTCAGGTTTTTAATCCAACTGTCATTTGTATAAAATTCAAGATTTGTTAACTTGTTGTATTTTGGTTTTCAAAGCAAATTTCTCCATGTCTTTGCCCTTCGTATGAATGAAACTTACCACACATTCATGTAGAGTTTTTTCAAAGAGAAGTTCCTCTTGTTTCGAGAGTTCTTTGTTGATCCATGCTATTGCTTATTTTATTATTTAATAATTAGAATCAAGATATTGTGCTGGAAGTTGTGTAATACTCTTTTATACTGGCTATCCGGTTTTTATCTCTTTTGTTTCTTTCCCAAATACTATTCTGATGCGTGCATAAGAGATCCTAAGATACCTTCCTGTATTGGCTTTTTGGCTAGGTTAATAGAAGGAAGTAGTTAAACAGCTTAAGGTTTTTGACACTTAACTATTAAGTTTCAAAGTACAAAATAAAAATTTACTTTTAACCGATTTTCAAAAAATAAATAAATAATAAACGTATATCAACTTTAAGATCATGAACGCCAAGGTAGTATACCTAATGATCGCAGTTGTGTGTGCGAATGAACTAATCATCACTATTAACCAAAATGCCGGAATTTATTTCGAGGAATTTGGACAAGTAGAATTTTCCTCAAAGGAATGGAAAATAGTGTTATTCTATGAATTAAAAAACTTAGCTCAAGCATTGCGCCACATGAATAATTACAATACCAAATAAATAATTTTTGCAATCTTCTGAATGAAGAACATAACCTCCCTGTAATCTGTTCTAACACGGTATCTGAAATGATTCACCTGATGAGTGATTTAACACATAAATATAGCTAGTTGCAAAGCAAAAATATACCAAAACGAGCACTCTTCGATGCCATTGGAATAGTAATTAAATCGCTTTTCGGAACAATCAATAAAGAAGACGCTAAATTTTATGATCGTCAGATCGATAAACTCCAACAAAACGAGAAGCAGCTATTGGATATCATAAAAAATCAAACTTATAAATTGGAAACAACTGTAAATGTTTTCAACAAGTCGGAAACTACGATTAATGACCAATTTTCAATGCTAAATGCTAGATTTGTCAGGGTAAAAGTCTTGGTAAATCAATTGGTTAACGCAACACACGACAATCGAGTGTTTTGCAAAACTGGAATATATCACATCATTAACCACACTCATTATTATTAGAAATCAGAATATAGTGAATACATTAATCGATGTTCGGCACTGTAAGCCTCACCCAACAATCGTAACACCGAAACAATTAGAACAAGTCCTCTCAACTATTCGTAAGGAAATACCCAGTGATACTCGCTTACCCTCATTCTTAAAGGACGGGAATCTTCTGTCACTATATCGTATTAGTCACATGAGCGCTTCTATTAAAGAACAAAGAATGATATACGAGTTCGCAATTCAACTGCTTTATAAAGAGTTCTATCAGATCTACAAGATCATACCACTGCCTACAGTTTTTCAGAACACACTCACTTTCATTCGACTATCACAAAGAACACTTTTACAGTCTCCAGAGGAACTAGCAAGCTGTGTTACAGAGGATCATGAGCAGTACTTATGTTGTATACTGTACGCTGTGTTCAGGATAAATTCGGAAACCAGCTTTGCGAATTACAATTGCTAAGGCGCAAAACTTTCATGCCTAACACTTGTCATGTCAGACAATCAAACCATACTACGGTTTGGATTTAACTATCGCATGCTAACAAATGGTTATACTGAACTACAGCGAATCTTACCGTCGACGCTATATGTGGACACCAAATAACGCACTATACAGTTTCCAAAGTCGGAATCATTGAACTCCCAGGAAAGTGTTATTTGCGCACTCCTGAGCTAATTATACGAGGCTACAACATAAAAACTGGCCAATCAAAAAAATTATTTCATACCTCCATCTAATATATCGTTTATACTAGACAGTCAAAAGAAACTTTTATACAATTATTCTGAAGAAGTGGCATTTGTCAAATATGCAGCAAGTGATGACTTGTTAACTATTTCTAACCAAATTAAAACTTAAAAAAACGAGGAACAGAAATTACCCCAAATAGACAAACATACTATTCATCACTATGCACTGATATACTCACTGTTGTTTGGTGTGTTGGTTTTTGCGTTTTATAAAATATATAGAAGTATTTCCAATAAACCCCCACAATGAGAACCTAACCAAGTCACTAATTCAACAGCGGAAAACACGAGTACGAGTGAACAACCCAGGCAAGTAAAGTAAACTTAGAGTAAGGACAGGCTCAAACTTTTTTTAAATTAGAGAAAAAGGAAGGAGAAGTACCATGCTTAATAACAGACTGTAGAAACAACATATATAAGAAATAAAACATGTTAGGAAAATAATAATGATAATAAAACAGAAAAAAAATTTATATATGTATGTATAGTATAATATGTAATAGAAAATCAAAAATTGTATTAATCTCTTAACATAACCATGTAATTTAAAACCAAAATGGAATTTATAAAATTTCTTGTTTGTATTCGGCACGCCTAGCTATGTGTGAACATAAGACAATTAAAACAAAAAAACTTAGAGAATGTAATTTCAACTAAATAATTTATAAATATTTTTTTCATATTCAAACATTTTTTTAATAATAGATGTAATTTGCAGAATATTTTACAAAGGGTAAATCAATTTACAAAAAAGGGCCTTTATAAAAATGAAAAAATAGAAAAATTAATAAAATATAAATAAATAAATAAAAGTACAGTAAATTGTAAATAAGCCTTATAAAAGAAAAAAAAACAAATAATGGGTACTGAAAGCTTGACTATCTATAGGGTGGAAGCTGTAGTTCCACAAGGTACTGTACTTGGCCCAATATTTAACAATATTTTTGTACACGACTTCCCCAGACCCACAAATTGTAACTTTGCAATGTTTGCAGACGATACTGAAATATACTCAAGCCATGAATACGGTTTTAATACTGAAGGCAATCTTCAAAATGCGCTGAAAGTTACCTGCAACTACTTCAATAAGTGTAAGATTAAAATAAATCCCGAAAAATACGTTCGATATATTTCACACGGAGAAGAAAAGCTTGCTTCCTGCCTACTAACAACCTTACCATTAACAATGAAAGACTGGAATGCAGTTCCAAAGTAAAATATCTCGGGGTAGCTTTAGATACCAAATTAATATTTAGTCAACATATATCTGAAACTATCATTAAAATCAACAAATTTATAAAATTATTATATTATTATTATAATAAATAGAAACTCCAACCTCAGCACAAACAATTAATTAATTTTGTATAAAACTATTTTTTAAGCAATAATTTTATATGCCTGTTCTATATGCTATAGATGTGCACTAACATACATTAAGAAACTACAGATAATGCAAAACAAAATTTTAAAAATTAAAAAATCCTTGCAAATATAGAATATATATACTAGTATGTTTATACTTTCACGAAATATTTTTGAAAAATTCACGTTTTTCAAAAATGAACACATTAGAGACGTAGTAAACAAACATGTGTATTGAAATATATCTGCGAATGTTAATCTTCTTTCTAGCTTATGTTTATATTTATGTTAGTTTAGTTTATATTTTAGTTAGATATGTAAGTTATTGTGGGTAATGTAGTAAAAAAGCTCAATGAGGTTTTATTTAGGAATTTTCCTCAATTATATAAAACTTTTAATTTCCATTAACAAATTTCACTTATATCCAATATATTCCAGCTGTATTAATTAAATACATATATTAGAACTCTATAATTAAATTCTCACTAATGATATATGTACAATATTTAAGCCAATAAATAATAATTTTTTTTTATGTATAATGTCATTTTATTTGGCACAATCATTATAATGTAAAAATTTTAAAAAACTCTAGCTACCCTAAAAAATTTAAAACAAAACAAAAAGACACAATAGTTAACGATCAAAAAGAACATTAGAAATGAGACGGTACGTTACTATAAAGATGTTTCGTAAAAACGACTCTAAAACTTGAAGGCAAAAAAAAATTTTAAAAAACCTGTAAAAAAGAAAATAAACAAATTACAAAATTCCTCCAAGTGAGTGCCAGCTATAGGAAAAGTTCCTTAAAAAATTTTGAAAAAATTGTGAAACTAAACCTAGAGCTAAACCTAAAATAACCGAACAAAATGATCCAAAACCGAAAAATCAAACTATAACATGATTTTCTGAGTGTTCCCAGAGGGTAGATGCAGCACCGGGCAAAGTTCCTACTTCGGGAACCACTGCTCCCAAGCAAATTCACTCTCCGTAGAGCCGTTCGCCACTTATTTAGTCCTCCGGGAGCACTCATCCAAACATGTTCTCAACGAACGCACAAAAATTTCCAGCCAAATAGAGTCCCACGGGAGCAGTCTGCAGAGTCACTGACGTCTGCAAACTGCTTCCATCATCCTCCCAGTTCTACGATTCCAACGTGAGACTTGTCTTTCCGACGAGGTTTCCGTTCCGCACCGACGATAAAGGTTGCAAGGTGCAGTTAAATGTGTCGGCCTTCGTTGCCAGGAACTCTAAACGTAATCGTCTCCTCAATCTGGCAACGAAGTGGTTCTTTAGTGCACGTGTGTGAAACTGTGGGTTAGTGGACTGTTGCCCAGGCTCGATCCGCATGCAGTTCAGATGAATTGTTGACTTAGCAAGTGTAAGAATAAAGCTTATCAAGCAATTCACCTGGTTACATGCCACATATCGCGAACAAGATTATTTATATCACACAAGGTTGGGAATGTGAAGTATCTGTAGAACAGGGTTCCTTCAACATCACAGACCGTGCAGGCTCTTTGAATTCGTCGATTGATATGTGACAGCTGGTTTGGATGCACGAGGCTGTGATGGAGCAGTTTGAATGCCACATCAGAGTCTCTGTAATTGGACGGATAACTATAAATCACTCTGCTAGTTATGGTCCCCATTACTCCCAAGTCTACCCCAAAATGTGCACCCCATCTATTCCTACCCCAAAGGTATAAAGGTAGGATTTACTCCTAATGTCTTGTGCGGCGTTCGATTCATTACGAAAGCGTTTATCACCTCAGTGCTAGGTTCCCTTGTAGAGAGAAGACTAAAACGCTCTCGTGCTGTATCCACCAATTCGTTTAATTGTCTTGTGCGGGGGTGTATAAGTGTGTTCCCAGAAGCATCAATGATGTTTCCAAGAACTGTGAGTTTTCTTGTATCGGCCGTTACACCTCGAGCATTACTGAACACTGAATCCACTAACTCAGGGTTCAACCTGATCAGAGAGAATTCCCGATTCTCGAAATCGTGGAGATTAGGTCTTGTGACCAGTCATGTGGATATGGTGGACGGACCAAAAACTGATAGTAGTGCTCCCCTGCGCCGCTACCCACCATAGAACTTAAGCACAGCTGCGAAATTAAGTTATCTCTTTGACAGAACACTCGTTGGAATGCCCGTACCTGAAGACAACGAAATTTCGCGACCCAAACCACCCTCCGCTACTGGTCGGCAGAGCGTGCTTTTAGCGATTCATCGCCTTCGCCCTCCCACCCCCCAGAAGGCGTCAATGACCTTCGCCTGTAAAGGTTTCACGAAACCTTCTTCGAAGCACTCCGATCTTAACAGGTACACGATGGACGAGGTAATCAAATAATTGACAATGACTGCACGTCCTTTCAGCAAAAGTGTATGCAGTCTAGTCCGCCACGAATTCACAGCTCCAGAGAGTTTCTTCAGAGCCATGCGGCTATTATATGTTTTACCATCGGGCCCCAAATATACACCTAAATATTTCAGGCAAGTATTCGTCCATTGTATGCCGAGGGGAGAATATGTTCGACTTTGCCAGCTCCCACACCATAGGCCTTGGCTTTTGCTAAGGTTAACCCTAGTGCCCGCCAAACGATCGTTTTTTTTTTGAAAACTCTACAGGAAACTGGAAATGCATCCTATTTCGTGACGAAAATAGACAAGTCGTCAGCATAGGCTATATATGTGGTCTTATATTAGTGTATGGTAAGTGAACTGAATATTCCCTCCACGACCGACGAAGATTAACCAACAGCGGCTCCAGTGAAAAGTCATAAAGCATACCTGACAAGGGCATCCCTGCCTGATATCCCGACGAAACGGATTACGAGACAAAATATGCCCATTATTCTTTATGAGAATCACTGAGTCTCTATATAGACCACTGATGATCTCAATCCACTTGCACAGAAGCCCAAACACATTGAGAACGCTTAGAAGATACTCATGCGAGACACTATTAAACGCCTTTTCTTGATCTAAAGAGATCATGGCCATTTTTTCATGTTAGGCGACAAGATGCTTTGCTACGGTAGGACTGTGAGTTGAGTTCCCAGTGTTTTGCCAACTTTTTTGTAGTCGAAATTACACAGAGTAACTGGCCTCCAGTTTCCCATCCTCTGAAGATCTCCCTTCTTGGGTATTAGACGCATAACGGATCACCACCAACTTGACAGAAATTCGGCATGTTCAACCACTGCAGAATTAGAGACATCCAAAATGTCCGGAATCAAAAGAATCCTAAAACGAACAAAGAATTCTGGAGTTAGACCATCATAAGCAGGAGAAGTATTATTAAAACCCGTTGACTTTCCGTAATCGACTATCATTTATTTTCTATTTATTGACAAGTTACAACCTGTGGTACATAGTTGGCGCTTATTATATTTTGTTACTAGGATTACATTAAACTAACATCCCCACTTAACAAAATAAATGTAAAATTCGAAACTAATTTACTTGTGTTTAATTCCTAACATCTCGATAAACTTATAATGCTTAGCTGACAACAAACCTTTGGTCAACAAATCAGCGGGCATTTCCTGGCTCGGAATGTATTCAATATCAATTAATTTATTTTTTACAGCATCTTTCACGTAGTGAAATCGAACATCAATATGCTTCGACCTATTATGTGCCCGATGACTTGTCGCCAACTTTAATGCACTCTGATTATCACACTTTAATTTTATAATACATTGTTTACCAGTAATCTCATACATTAAATTTTTTAAATAGACTGCTTCTCTACACGCTTCCGATAAAGCAACATATTCTGCCTCGGTACTTGAAAAGGAAACAGTCTTCTGTTTTCTACTCTGCCATGAAATTACAGAACCATTCATGATGAAGCAGAACCCAGTGTAAGACTTTCGATCCAGACTGTCACTAGCCCAATCTGCATCAACGAAACCTGTCAGCTCTCCATTATCCTTACTGTATTTTAAACAATAATGTTTGGTTTTCTGTAGATATTTCAATACTCGTTTAGCATAATTAAAATGATTTTTAACAGTTATTAAACTGGCTTAGATAACTTAGGGAATATGCTATATCAGGCCTAGTCAGAATAGCCAAATACATTAGGCTTCCTATCAGTCTCTGATATGGAATGTTTACTGCACAATTTTCAGATTTCTCAATATTCAATTTACTTTCAATGGGAGTATCTTTAGCTCTACAATCTGACATTGCAAACTTTGATAACAATTGCTCTATATATTCCTGCTGATCTACTGTTATGGTCTTACATTTCTGACATTAATTCTCATGCCTAAGTAACGCCTAGCAAATCCTAAATCTTTCAATTTGAATTCAGAATTTAATACATTTTTCAAATTTTCTGTCCCTTTAGAACAATTTGAAAATATCAAAAAATCATCAACGTAAACAGTTACAATGATTTTAACATTATCATTAATTTTTGTAAATAAACAAGGTTCGAACTTACTAATTTTAAAACCCAAATTACATAAACAGTCTTTCACTTTTTCATACCAAACTAAAGAAGATTGTTTTAATCCGTAGATAGCTCTCTTCAGTTTTAAAACTTTTCCATTGCTTTCATTTACAAAACCTTTTGGAATTGACATATAAATGTCCTCTTTCAAATGTCCATTTAAAAATGCTGTTGTCACATCCAGGCGTGTAATGTCCATGTCCCACTGAACACTGAGCGCAAACAACATTCTCAATGTGGAATGTTTCACAACAGGAGAAAAAGTGTCCTCGTAATCGATACCACGTCTCCGTGTAAAACCTTTTGCCACAAGTCTGGCACGATAACGCACTTTGTCATTTATATCAAGCTTTTTGTTTAACACCCACTTGCATTGCACAATTGACCCGCCATTTGGAACATCAACAAGCTCCCACGCATTATTGTCCTCGAACGACTGTAGCTCCTCTCGCATGGCCCGCCTCCATTGGTCGGCCCCTGGTCCATTCAGCGCTTCTGAGAAAACTATCTGCTCGACTTCTGAACTAAAATTAGAAAAACAAATGTTACTTATACCATAGCGTTCTGGGGCTTTTCGTATTCTTTTGCTCCTTTCAACTACTGGAGCTGGTACCAGTTCACTGCTTGAAATATCTGTCTCGAAATTCGAAGTAGTTGGGGTGTCATCACTAGTTCCAATATTTGAATCTGTATATACGGATGTTGATGAATTTGAACTTGAATCATGCAGAGATTCATTAACTGAAGATTCCCCCACTGAATCTCTGCCATCTTCATTCGTAGTTGGCGATTCATGTGTTACAGACTTCTCTTCATTATTTTCTAAATTCTGTATCCAGATTACATTTTCTTCATCATTTATTGCTAATGTTTCTGTTTTTGCTTCCATCACTATAACATCTCTCTTCACAGTGACAATATTTTTTCTAGGATCATATACACGATATCCTTTCACTGTTTCTGAAAATCCTACAAGAATATACTGTTCAGCTTTTCTGTCCCATTTCTATCTTTTCTCTTTGGGAACGTGAACCATCACAGGACTTCCAAACAGACGAATATGACCTAAGTCTGGTTTCTTTCCATACCATGCTTCATAGGGTGTTTTATTTCCTAAACTTGAAGTTATAGACCGATTTTTTAAATACACTGCTGTATTTGCTGCTTCAGCCCATAATTTCTTTTGTAGCTTAGCATCAAAAAGTAAACATCTTGCCTTCTCTATAACAGTTATATTTGCTCGTTCGCAAACGCCATTTTGTTCTGGGGTATATGCATTTGTATTCTGGTGAATGATTCCTTCATTGACTAAGTAATTCTCTATTTCTCCGTTACAAAACTCACCACCGTTGTCTGTGCGGAGTATCTTCATTCTTTTGTTCTGCTGGTTTTCAACCATTGCTTTGAAATCTTTGAATTTCTTAAATACTTCATTCTTACGCTTAAGAAAGTATATGAAGGTCAATGAGGAGTAGAAAATACTGAGCGCCGCCGATGGATTTTGTTTCCATAACACCACATACATCAGCATGTATTATCTGTAATGTTTCTGTACTCCTCTGTCCCACATGTGAAAATGGCAACTTCATCTGTTTACCTTCGCAACAGGTCACACATTTATTCTTCATCATGTCACTGGTATCCGGATAAGACAGTCCATCAACAATGCCGTTCTTCATTTTGGTTAAATCACTACTGTTAATGTGTGCTAGCCGTCTGTGCCAAAGCTCTGCATTTGCTACAGCTGGTGCCGCCAATATACAATCTGCCACTTTTATCCTTAGCTTGTATACTCCATTGGTTGATTCTGCTGTTGCTACTAGCTCATTCTTCTTGTTGCGGATATAACAGTGACTAGCTTCAAAAACAACACTGTTTCCATTTTTTATGAGCTCACCTACCGACAACAAGTTAGTAGTCAAGCTTGGCACGCATAACACATTTTTAACTGTGATATCGTATTTACAATCAGTCGATATCTGTACATCTCCGGAACATAAAACTGGCACTTTCATATCGTTCGCGACGGTGATCTGTGATAAGCTCGGTGCGAAATTTGCGTTATTTATCCACGTTTTATTTGCTGTCAAATGTGCACTTGCGCCGGAGTCGACGTACCATTCATTTTTACTATATTCTCCGTTCAGAAATACCACACTAAAAGCATTTGATTGCTTCTGCAATAATGGACTTGTTTACATCTATAACATGTCACAGTCTTATCACCTGTTACTTTTGATGTTGACGTGCTTCCACGTTTACTCTTTGGTTTCTGGTGCCTTTTGTTCGCAGCGAATGCAGCGCCGCTGGATTCTGTCTCGAAATTCGGAACATCCATATCGATTAACTTCGATTTTATTGCGTCTGTGGTAATAGTAATGCCCGAATGCTCTATGGCCATAATCATTGGTGAAAATTTATCTGGCAAACCTGCTAATAATAATGATCCAATCCATTCATCCGTGATTGCAAATCCTGTGCCCTTTAATCTCTGAGCTGTCTCGACCACTTGTGTCACATATGAAGTCATGGAATCGCAATTTTCTTGTTGTAACGAGATTAAATGTCTAAGTAAGGTTATTTTCCTTGAAAAGCCTGAATCATCGAACATGATTTTCAGTTTTTTCCACAAATCGGAAGATGTTGTTGTTTCCTTAATATGCACGTACAATCCGGGATCAATCGTTAAAACTAGCTTCGCCTTAGTTTTTGCATCTTCTGTCGGTTTTGCTTCGAAACCATCCACCGGCTGTGATTTAATATAATTCGCCATGCCTTCGAGTACCAACAAATTCTCAACTGCATAACTCCACTCATCATAATTTTCCCTGCCTTTTAGCTTCAGAACACTTTGAATATAGTTTACAGCCATGTTTATACGAAAGGTTCAATTATTTTCATCTATAATTACTTATTTTTAATTTGAAAATTACTGAAAAGTACGGATTATTTGCCCATAACCTATTAAAACCCGTTGACTTTCCGTAATCGACTATCATTTATTTTCTATTTATTGACAAGTTACAACCTGTGGTACATAGTTGGCGCTTATTATATTTTGTTACTAGGATTACATTAAACTAACAAGTATGACTCCGAAGATCCTTCGTTGCGGTAAACATATCATCGGGAGTAAGCGTTCAGTCCAGGAGCTCTCTATTTTCATCAAAAATATTTTCATTAGTTTCAATTAAACTAAAACTATTTAAGAAAATCATTTAATTACCTGTATTATTGAAACACTAACTGTATCACATGCTTGAGTCACGGAACGAAAATTTTTTTTTCTTCCAATACAAAAAAAAGAAGAGTTTTATCAATTATAATAAATTATCGCACCTGCCTGGGTCGCCTCAGCTCGTCAATTCAAAAAACATGGTTCATAGCCTACCTTAAGAAAATTTATCTCCATGCGCATATAAATTTTCTTTTTCCAAGGTGGATGGAATGTTATCGTGACGTTTGACCAACATACATAACCCTAATAAACGTGTCAACACGGCACAAATAATTATTTCCATGCGACATGGGATTTGTCAAGTGCGCGCATAAAACATCGTATTACTCATAAGCATTAAGATACACAAATCGCTTAGGCTGCCATGGCAATAAACCGTAATTGTTTATCTTTTCCCTCCCCACAGGGAAAATAATAAAAAACCATAATGCTTATAAGGCGAGACCCAAGGCGAGAATTCTTATTTGTCGAGTCCGGTAAAGTCAAAGCCGCAATACAGACGTGTTTTCCTGCAGTGTTTCGGTACTTTCAAGTAAAAACGCATTGTAAATTAAAATTAGATTTTCAGTAAATTAAATTTAAATTAAAAATAAATTTATTTTAATAAGAGTTCTCGAAGTAGAGTCTTTTACTTTTTTTTATTTCCCTAGAAGTTTATTTTCAGGCTAATACTGGACTCCCGGAAGCCCTTCCTCACCACAAAGGAGGAAGGCATGGCTGCTCGTGTAACACAACTCTATGTGCCTCCGAAAAAACTTAAAATAGATATTCAATATTTGATTTGAAGAGGATTAGTTTGCGTCAGAATTCATGATATTGTGACTGGAATGAAAATGTTTCATTTTTCTTAGGGTATTTCTACTAAATACCAAACGAAATTTTCAATCGCGGGTATGTATACTTCGGATTATACGTCATAACTTCAGCCTGAACTATAATTACTTTTCTTATGAAATTGCAATTATTTTTGATTAAGCTTTCATCTTATTTTGTCTTTCCAAAAAGAGAAAATATGTCCTCTTGCAATAATAGACTACGATTAGGAGTGTCTCCAGTTAAAGTTTTGAGTGTTATATTTCTGGATCCAATGCTGTGAATGGATGAATCACAGTTCACCGAGAGTGGTATCACAAACTCCCAGGGCCTCCATACCTTGCCAAATACCAACCCATATACGATAAGGGGAGCTCTTTCCATCCAAAATTCTGTGATAAATTTTGGGCTGGTACCATCGACACCCATTTAAAAGGACCATTCATTTTGCCGCAAGTACTTAATAGCCAAATTTATGCGGACATTTTGGAGAATACACATCTTTTGGCAATGTTTTACGAAAGCGATGGAACGCCAGCTCATTTTGATATCATTGTATATACAATACTGGATCAAAAATTTCCTAACCGCTTGCTTGGGCAAGGTGCACTGATTGTTTGTCTTGCTAGACCCCCAGACCTTAACCCAGTGAACTTTTCTTTTCTGTGAAGCAATAAAGGATAAAGTTTCTTCAAGGTGAGTTAATAATAGAGACGAAATTAGAAGCAGAATAGGTACTGCAGCGACGAAAATACAGAAGAGGCTGGCTGCAATGGACTTTAAGGAGTGAATTAGGAAGAGCTAATTGAAATTCATCGAAATTGGCGGAGGACATTTCGATCGGTTACTTTTCATATTTAATTTCTTTGATTTTATTAATATTTTCTATATGTTCTAAAACAATTTCATCAAAAATCAATTTTTTGTTTAAATCTTTTATATTTTCGAGATAATTTGGATTTTTAAAACTTTGTTTAAATTGTTTTTGATTATTACTTAAAATTCGCTTATCTATTTTAATTAAACAATTTTATTAAAATTGCTTAAGTAGTTTCGATTCATTTCTACTGTTCTCTTATCACAAGTACTTGTGATGTTTATTGACGTAACCGATATTTCTTGGTGGAATTCCATTTTCAATATTAACACAAACGGAAAATTTTTAAAAAGTCTATTCCACTAATATTTACCTTATTAGGTTACCGCGGTTTCGCCTCACTCCCGTAGGCATCTTCAGACCGACTGAGCCAACCACATGTTTGAGCCATCACGTAAATGGTTGAAGGAGCGGGGAATTTAACACAGGGTGATCATTCAAAGTTTCCAAACGGTCCCTGAATAGCCTATTAATTACCAGGGTCTCAAGTGCATGCATTTTGTACCCCTTATTGATTACATGTAAGACTTCCCAGTTTTCTTTATTTTGACCGTGATTTGTTTCCATAATATGCTTAAAGAAGCTTGAAGTGGGTCTGGTGTGTTGTTCTTTAATACGGGTGGCAAAGGATCTTCCTGTTTGCCCTACATAGGCGGCTGGACATTTTTAACATGTTATTTTGTAAATACCACTTAATTTGTTTTTATCCTGTTGAGTGGTTGGTTTTAAAAACTTGCCGAGACTTTGATGACAATAGTGCGCTGGACTGATGCCTAATTTCCTAAATTCTTTTCCAACTCTATCTGAAATACGGCCAATGTAAGGAATTTTGCGCCAGTTATGCTTTTTCATATCCCTTGTACGAATTGGGTGCAACATATTTCTAACCTGTTTCCTTTCTTTCTTTTTTAGAATATTATTTATCAAGTCACACGCATAACCGTTATTAGTAGCTATTTGTTTAATTGTTCTTAGCTCTTTCTGGTAAATAGATTCATCCATTGTGATCCGTACAAGGCGGTGTAACATGGCATGAAAGGCAGCTAGTTTTTGGTTCCATGGATGTCTTGAGGTAATTGGGATGACGTTATCGCCATAGGTTTCCTTCCTATAAATGCCAAATTTATGCTTCCCCTCTACTATTTCACTTTCATACAATTTATTTTAATAAAACGTTTGTTTAAAATTATTAGTTCTTTAAGATCTTTATTACTTACATATTTATAAACTTTACCGTCATACTTAACAATTTCCTGTGAATTATTAAGTATGTTGCCGGAAATTATACCTAATCTTGCTGAAGCTATGTTATTATATATGTGTTATATGTTATCTTCTATTATTTTTAACTTAAGTGCATAGTCTTCGAATTTTAATCCTGTTCAAAGTTCCTGATATAAAAGACCTATCTTTTTCAATTACACCTACCAGTTGGACAAAAGTCTCGTTAAAGCTTTAGTTGATTTTAATTTGATAGTTAAGATTACACAGCTCCACCAAAAAGAATTGAAAAAATTAATAATGAGGTCTGACTATGTTTACTATATGTTTTTGAGGTCGCTGAATCCGAATCTGAGCTCCGTTTAACCCTATCACATTAGGATTCGCCATAACCCCAAAATTTAGACCAAAAACCCTTATTACCTCTTGAATTTAAAACCCCATAGCCTCATCATACCAAAAACCCTAAGCCCTTAACCCCCAACCACTCAACCTCTAAACCTCATAACCCCATAATCCTAAAACGTCAAAATAAAAGCGGCAAATGTCGCAATACGCTCCTCATTCCCGAAGTTAGGACTAGATAGGCAGTTCGACAGTACATAACATACATAAGATCCTGATGAGATGGGGTTAAACGGACCATGGATTCGGATTCAGCGACCTCGAAAACATATAGTAAACATAGTCAGACCTCATTATTAGTTTTTTCAACTTGTTTTTTGCGTTATATATTAAATTGTGGTCATTTGTGTTAGTCATTCTAAGGTGGTCTTCAATCTCTTTTCTGTCATCCTCGTCCATTTCCAATAGCCATATAAATAGTCTTCCAATGAAAGCCATTTAAATAATCTTCTAGTGAAATTAAATAAACATCGTTTTTGTCTATGTGGAACTAATGTTCGAAGCTTAGTTTGGATACTTTTTATCTAATGATAACCTAAATCTACTTTATTGATATTCGCTCAAATTTATTTATCAGGTTCTCAATTTCCTTGCAGTTAATAATATGTATTATACAGTCCGTTTCAGAATGATAACGTCACTTTTAAAATTGCAAATATGTCCTCAACACAGAAAATTGTTATGACAATCCCATTGTGGTGGTAAACATATTACTCTTTCATTAATAATCTACATTTTTTTATTGTGTCGTTTATTATCTTCCAAAGAATGTTATACATAAACCAAACGAGGTAGACCGTTACTATTACACAAATATGACGTATGTTCAGTTAAATACGATTAATGGGGTAGTCTGTCGCTAATTTTTCTGGAAGGAGTATCAGACATTTTGTGAAAAGTGCAATTTATACGTTTCATTATTATATAAAGTCAAAAAGAAGTATACGCAAAGTAAGTACAATTTGAGCTCTTATTTGAAAAATTATTCATTCGTTTCAAAAAGATAAAGTGAGATTAAAATTCGGAAGAAAAATGAGATTTTATTCAACAATTTTAACATTTAAATATTTTATTGGTCCTCCGCTTTTTCAAATGGCGTCAAAAATTCTATTTGGCATGGATTTAAGTAAAGTTTCCAATGTAGAGGATCTTAAGTCTCGCCAAGCTGTCAAGAAGCCTCATTCAGTTATTTATTTTCGGAATGAACTGAAGAATGCCCCAATTATTTTCGATGGGGTTCAGGTCGGGAGAAGACGCTGGCCAGGCAAGGGCACTGATATTATGACTTCGGAATCACAATTTTGTACTGCTGCTGGTATACTACCATTATCTTGTTGAAATGTGAGGTTAGCATTGCAATGATTGTTTAAGGATAGGATTCAATTTTCTTGCAACACATCCTCAAATTCCGCGCTATTCTTTTGGGTAGATGGAAATGCTAAAGCCACAGTTCCCAGTACGCTAAAACCTCCCCATACCCTGTCCCTCTTGGAAAATATCAACCGGTTTGCTTAATGTTTTTGCTTCAAATGTGGTGCTGCTTTTAATTTTGCTCGCAGGATATTATTGCTCTCCAGACAGTTGATTGGGATACATTTAATCCTAATTCGCGCTTTAAGTCGTTGCAGCTTTTCTTCGAATTTGAAACCCGAATTTGCCTGCTTTTAATTGCAGAACAACCAAATATCTGCCCAGCCTTCCCGAAATTTACCTGATACTGAGTTTCTCATCCTTTTATGTATTAATTCTATATTTTTCATATTCCGACATAGACTTAACGCGTGCCATAATCTTAAATGAATAATTTTTCAAATAAGAGCTCAAATTGTACTTACTTTGCGTATACTTCTTTTTGACTTTATATAATAATGAAACGTATAAATTGCACTTTTCACAAAATGTCTGATACTCCTTCCAGAAAAATTAGCGACAGACTACCCCATTAATCGTATTTAACTGAACATACGTCATATTTGTGTAATAGTAACGGTCTACCTCGTAAGTACACTCTTCGCAAAAAAATGTCACTTTATAATTTTGAAGCGGACTGTAGTGTCATAACTTTTAATAATATCAACTTCGTCTAATTTTATTTCCGTATACCAGATGGGCCTGGGTTACTGTTTTCGGGATGAGAAGAATCCATAATACCAGAAATATTTTGAGGATCCAATTGACCTGCAAATTTTTTTCTGTTTTAATATTTGAAACATAAATACTATCCAACTTATTTTTAAAGTATTTGCGTTGCTCTTTATGACTAACCATTTTGTAGTTCTTAATTCTTCTAACCTGTTCTCGCAATAGTTCTCTCTACTAACGTTAATCTTACTTATAACTCTAGCTTTTCCCTTCACTAAATTATCATGAATAACGGTTTTATCTCAATTTCCCTCTTGAATGTTTATGAGTTTCTCTTTTGTTGCTGAACGGAAAGTATTATTATACTCCACTTATTTTCACAAAAAATAAAAAAGGTAAGAAAACAATTCATTAAGACTGAACAAAAAAAATTATTAAAACAAACATAAAAATAATTCATTCAAATAAATAACATCTTTGTCAGTGAAGTTCGTACCCCTAAAATATTATGTCTCTGCAGTTTAAAAGAAACTATTTACCGTAATCTTAATTTTTGGATTGATTTTTAATTATCGTTTGACCGTGAGTTTTGGGAACTGCCTTATTAGGGGATTGTTTTTCGTAAGAACGAGATTTAACAGCCAATTCTTGCCACTGAGTTCTTATATGTTGGGTAAAATTTAGAAACATAGCACGTGGAAAAAGTTTAAGTTTAGATTTACGAAATAAAATAATAGTTATTCAGAACTGTGGAAAATCATATAACTGTAAAATTATAAGATTTTAAGTACTTCTAAGTCAACTGTTCAATATATTATAAAACAAATTTAAAGAAACAAAGAAAGTAGAGCCGAAAATTAGACTTGGTGGTGTAAAAAACCAAGTGCTTATGACGATCGGATGTTAAAAAGAATTATAAAAGCCAATAGACGAAGCAGTACAACGTTAATTAAGACTTATTGGGAAGAAAACATTCACAAACAAGATTCCTTATCCATATCTAATATTCAGGCATACTTCGGGGAAATAAAAAATCTTTTTTTACTGACGCACGCCCAAAAAGGGAAAAGATTAGCTTTGGTAAAATATCATAAAACTTGAATATGTGAACAATTGCGCTCAATTATTTTCAGTGATGAATCTAAATTCAATGTATCATTGGGCGATGAACGTGATAAGGACAACTACCGAAGTATTCCATCCAGATTGCATGAAACGGACCGCAAAACTCCCACGCAGTGTTATGGTTTGGGAATTTATATCAAGTAATTACAAAATTATAAATTTTGATTCCCTGCTTCATAAGTGTAATAGTATCCCTTTTAGTGAGATATACACTGCTAATAACACCAATGATAAATTTAATATTTTTTATACATATGTTATTGAGCTTCCTGAAGAGTTTGCTCCTTTACGAACGAGAATATTGAGACATGAAGCTATTCCATGGTTCTCCTCCGACATTCAAAATCCCATAAATGAGCGGGAACTATTGTATCGCCGTTATAGGGCGTCGAGGTCCGAGGATTTGCGGTCTGCATACAAGTGGGTTCGTAACCTGGTGACAGCTTAAATTGCTGGTGCGAAACACAACTATTTTCGTCGCATATTTGACCACATATTTTCAACCAAGGAACTGTGGAGTAATCTACGGAAATATGGTGTTCACCAAACGATTGACCCTCCATTTAATACTGATCCTGATGTCCTAAATCAGCACTTCTGCTATATTCAAGGTCCAACACCTAGAGATGTAAATATGCACAACAGTCCTTCTAATACCGCTTCGGTTTTTGATGGCTTTGCTTCCGTTGTGTTGAAGATGATGATGTTGTGATTGCTAAGAGTGAACTACGTTCGCAGGCGGTCGGTTCTGATGGAATTTCGCCCGAATTTTTAAAGTTATTATTGCCATGCGTGCTCCAAGTCGTGACACATTTGTTTAACCATATTATAGTTACATCATCTTTTCCAGATGTATGGAAGCATGCTATCATTGCCCCTCCACCCCTCGAGAAACTTATTAGTAACCAACTTATTGACCACCTAAATCGGCACTCTTAGCTTTCGAAATGGCAGTCGGGATATCGATGCGATCACTCTTGTGAGACTGCTCTGCTAAAGGTGTCAACGGACTTAAGAGCCGCTTTAGATAGGGGAGAGATCGGCTATATAGTTCTTCTAGATTTTTCTAAAGTTTTTGACAGTCGTCATAAAAATTTGGCTACACAAATTGTCGACTCAATTTTTTCTGTCATCTTCCCCTGTCACACTTCTTTCTAGCTTCCTCTCTGGTAGAACTCAACGGACGGAGGTTGGTCTTTCGATTCCTGCAACAATCACATGCGGTCTGCCTCAGGGTTCTATCTTGGGGCCGCTACTATTTTGCTTATACAGTCATTGATGTCTCCAATTCATTTATACGCTGATAATTGCCAGTTGTACATTAGTGGGCCAGTTAACAGCATTCACACTCACGTCAGCAAGCTTTGCCAAGATCTTGATTGCGTTGTTGTGTGGTCAGGAGATAATTTACTTCTCCTAAATCATTCTAAGTCATGCTTTATTATTCTCTCTCGAGACGCAAACCTTAATCACTTCACCTTTCCTGTACCTTATCTTGAGAATCAGCCTATGGTTACAGTTGATAAGGGAAGGAATCTGGGAGTTATCTTTAACAGCGGGATGACTTGCTGTGATTATATCAACTCGTCTCTACCTAATATTTACGCCACACTAAGAAAGCTTTGGTTGACGGCGTCCTTCTACCAAAGAATACCCGCCTAGGCTTAATTAAGACTCTCGTGCTTCATTTGTTCAGGTATGGTATAATGATTTTTCCTTGTCTTGATTCGACTTGTGCTGGTAAGATTAATGTTGCTTTTAAGGAGTGTGTTCGGTTCGTTCATGGATTGCGTCGAGGTGATCATATTTCATCCTATTCTATTGTTTGTTTACCCCTTAGAACTTACTTAAACATAAGGTTATTACGCTTTCACCTCAAAATGATTTACCTGGGCCCTGAGTACTTCCGCTCGCTAATCGTGTTTCTCCATTCGAAATGTCGATGTGATATACTTTTGCCTAGGTTCAGAATTCTCGTTGGTGAGCGCTCCTTTTTTGTTCAGGCTATTCGACTTTGGAACTCACTTTCTTATCATATTCAGAAAATGGCCGTCCTCGGGGCATTCCGCAAGGCTTTATCGGAGCATTTTGAAGTTCAGTCATAAAATCAAATAATTTCTCTATCCTAATCGTCGTTGTGTACTCTTACATTTACATTATTCTTTATTATATTTTAGTTTTGATTATTATTTATCTGTTCTATTTCGACAAATTGTTTATATATATTTTTCAATTATTGCTTATTTCATTTCATTTTGGATTACTTACTTTCATACTATATTTATCTTTAATCATCTTGTTAAGTGATCCTTCCAAAGATTTAAGTACAATTATAAAATATGTATATTCTTGTTGTACTATTGAATAAATTATTATTATTAGTAATTCAGCCAAGTAAATTATACTTTAGTTAAGGTCCTGTAAATGCCTTAAAGTAACAAAAGATATTGGAATGTATGCTTCCATCTTAAGTAATTTCCATCACGAGAAATGTAATTCCAGTATGACGGGGCTAGCTGTGACACAGCCAAAAGTACTAAGAGTTGACTTAAAGATAATAATAATAATAATCAACGATGTTTCTGGAGCTCTTTTTAACAGTACCCCATCGATTGGATTCCAGTTGAGGCTTGATGACGGCCAATGTAGATTGATCAAGACTTGAATCCAATCGAAAACTCTCGGGGTATTGTTAAAAAAGAGCTCCAGAAACATCGTTGACGAACATTCAGGCTCTAAAAGAAAAAATTGCGGAAATTTAAATAAATATAAGATCCACATATTGGGAAGAATTGTATTCTTCAATGCAAAGAAGAATTAAAGCTGTTATTACAGCTAAAGGTGACGTTCTCTGTTATTAAAGACGAGGTACGAACTTCGCTGACATTAAATGTTAGGGGTACGAACTGCAGTGACACAGTTGTTATTTGATTTACTTAATTGTTTTATTATGTTTCTTATTTTTTGTGATAATGAATTAATGTCTTTGTACTTAATATTTCGGCTTTTATTCACGCCATTATATGTAACGAATTTAATAATATGCTGTGATACGAACTTCGATGACAAGGGGTAGCACCATTCCATGGCCTTACACATTTTTTCTTTCATGTTGAGTTGTTTACTCCCAAATCCTAAGGTTCTGATTTGTTCTCCTAAGGTGTTATGCAAACTTTCTACGTCAGAGTTACCGATGTGGTTATTGTATATTTGACCAAATGTAGCTCTATATTTTCATTTCTTAAGTAGGCTTTAAGGTTAACGCCTCTAAATTCGTTGTCGGTAATTAGCTTTTGGAAATGTCCTCTTTGCGATTTAAATTCTCTTAACTTTTCTACGATAGTTCGATTATTTCTATCTTCAAGGTAGAATGCAGTAGCAAATTTGAAAATCTGTCTATAAATGTCAGGAAATTAGCTTTAGAGTTTGTATAAACATCCATGTGTACTATTTCTTTGATGACTTTAGGGGTTTCTGTAGTTTCGAATTTTTGTTTAATGGGGTGTGTCTGGTTTGATGTGGGTGTGTCTGTCATATTTAAAATGATAACATGTGTCGAAATTATTAATGTATTTTTGCATAAGTTCTTCATAATTTTCTTCTTTACCTGTATACCTGTATTACATTAATGGTATTTTTGTATTTCATTATCTGTTTCTTCGTCGCTTTTCATTTCTTTGGCTGGTAGGAATATCTTACAAACTTTATACTGAGGATGCTGTAGAATAACTCTATAAGCTTTTGTTGCAATTTACTATACTCATTGTCGTTTAGTTCAATGAATATACCTATTTTGCCTGGTTTGATTTATCTTCGTAAGATATCCGGTAAGTTATTTTTAAAATCTTCAGAATTTAAATATATTTTTATGCTGCATATCTACTTTACTGTTAGTTAACATAATTTGGGTTTTGAAACGGTTTACCGCTGTGTCTAATATATGGATGTGGTTGTTCAGATTTTTCTATTGTTTTTGTGCCAACACCTCTTTCATCGGCATTCTTTTGCATTGAAATATCGGAAAGTTCGTCAGAGTTCTCTGTTTCTTCGTTTATTTCAGCATTCGAGTTATTTGTCTCTACCATATTAATCTCATTTGTATCAGTGCTGATTCTACTAAAAAAATCGGCGATGTTGATGTCCTTTTCTTTATACTCACCAATATTTAACAACCTTCAACAAAGTCTTGAGTTAACATCTTCACCTTTGAATTGTCTTGGGATACAACCATTTTAAGGGTTGATGATCGGTCAAAAGATCAAATTTAACTCCATTGAGGTAATGGCGGAAGTAATTAGTGGACCACACAATCGTTAAAAACTGATTTTCGGTTGTTGAATAATTTCGCTCATATTCATTGAGCGTTCCACTTGCATAGCAAACAGGATGATTGTTTTGTTGCAGTATACCATATAACAAATAGCATATGTGCTAGCATCTGTTACAAGCTTAGTTTGTCATTAAAGTCCGGATATTGTGTATAGGGACTTCTGTTTTTAAGCATTTTAGTTTTTAAAATAAATTAATGTAACTACAATCATTAACGTTTACTGGCTGGGCTACTTTCGCATAATCCTTAATAAATTTTTGGCAGAAGCCAGTGACTCCAACAACAGACTTAATTTGTTTTTGCGTTTTCGGCAGTTTTAACTCAGCAATATTTTCAACTTTCCTAGGGTTCGACTTTACTTCATTAGGTATCAGTAAATGACCAACGTATTCCGTTTCTTTAGAAAAGAATTTACAAATTTATCAAATTGAATTTTCAAGTTCTATTTTCTCAGTTTGCTGAAAATTTGTTTAATGCTATTTATGTGTTCCTCGAGTGTAATGGAGATTATTAGTATATCGTCCAGATAAACTACACAAATGTTGTTAATGAATTCCTTTATTACCGAATTCATCAAACGTTGAAACGTTGCTGGTGCATTCTTAAGACCGAAGAGCATTCTCACATATTCATAGCGTCCTTGAGCCGTGGGGAAAGCTGTTTTCTTAAGTTAAGATTTGGTGGAAGCCCTTTGCCAAGTCAAGGGTCGTAAATTAATGTGCCCTACCCGGTTTGTCTAGTATAGTTTCAATATTCGGTATTGGGAACTTGTCGTCGATTGTTGCCTCACTGAGTTTGCGATAATCGATGACAATTCTCCATTTATTTTTCCCTGAATTGTCAAGCTTCTTCGGTACTCTCCACAGACTTTTGTACGGAGAATTATTTTCTTATGATCCTTTGTTTTAACATATTTACTATTTGAGGGGATATTACTTGCTTGTGAATTTGGGGATAATTATATATTTTTGAATATATGGGTTTATCAGTAGTTGTGATTATTTCATGCGAAATATCGAATAAATTTCATGCGAAATTTAAAGAAAATTTCTTTGTTAAATTTTAAAATTTCCTTTAAACAATTTGGCTCTTCTGAGTTAAGACAGTCAAAAAGGTTGTGAAATTTACCTTCTACGTTAACGACTTCCAACTGATAGATCTCTTCGCTTTTATATGGACAACTACTTAACAATTTTGTTTCATTTGCATTTATTGTTAAAATATCATTATCTATGTCTATTACTTCACCTAGGGGTTTAAGTAAATTTTGACCGATTTTAACGTCGAAACAATTTTCACGGAATCTCGTTAGTTTCACGTATGTTTTCGTACAGGATGATTGGTGACGGCCTCCAAGCGTGCATGACGCTCCTATCATGCCGGCTCATCCAGGCAATGTGCTTTGCATAGCTGACAGTCGCCGTCCGGTTCTCGTTTTTCCCATCTATCCCATCCCTGAGCCGGGGAGGAGACCTCTCAAACCTACCAAGCCAAGGTGGAAGGTGGAGGATAGCGCATGAAAGGAAGGCAGCAGAGGCAGTAGGCGGTAATCATGCCCCTCCTCAGCAGCCTGATTCCGGCGGCGGGCGATCCGGGAAGAAGTCAGTTGTTGGTTGGAGTGGCAGTAATGCACGCTTCCGCTCTAATCTGGCGAAACCATTCGGCTCTTGCTTGGGCGTCCTGCGAAGGTACAGGGGACCAGCAACACTGGGGATGGACCATCAGGGACGGCAGTGGTAAAGCGCAACCGATCTGATGGGGATTCTCCACAGGGACAAACCAAGAAAAAGAAGATGGGTAGAGCAGGGACACAGCAACTCTACTGGGACCTGCTTGCAGGCATACCTATGGCTGTGATACCTGCTGATTATACAAGAAATAGGCTGATGGATGAGCAGCTCTAGTCTCTCAGGAAAGCACTTTACCAAGCCATAGACGACACTACGGACCAGGAAACTGCCCCACAATTCTAGGGATCCCGAGTATCAGGGGGCACATTGAGGCTAACCTGTGCTACGGTTGTCACAAGAGGCTGGTTAGAGCGGGTGATACCCAAACTAACACCTTGGGAAGGGGCCTTCCCTAAGGCGATTGAGGAGAAGCACCTTCCCCAGCTGCACAGGGTAGTAGTGTGGATCCCCAAAAACAGCGGGGTTCCGGCAGCGGTCCTGGGGAAGCTCGAGAAGCAGAACCAGCCAATTCCAGCATCCACTTGGAGAGTATTGGGCCGTAAAGCGGAACAAGGTGGACAGACGCTTGCACTCTCCATTGACGAAGGGTCTATGAAGGCACTGAAAGAGCGGCAGATGAGACTCTTCTTTTGAATCACCTCTGTGCTGATTAAGGCAGCCGGTGGGGGAGAGAAAGAAGAGGACAACGTCGCACCAAAACAACCCGAAGAAGGTGGTCCAAGCAAACCTACAACACAGTAGGGCTGCCTCCGCAGTTCTCTGTAGACTACTGGGCACTCAAGCTGCAGATCTGGCCCTCATCCAGGAACCTTGATTAAGTTTCGGTCAGATTTCGGGACTGCGACAAGCTGGATTTGGAATCGTCTATGATACCAGGGACAGGGATACTGGACCGCACAGTTGCCAGAGTGGAGGTATTTGCGGGGGACGCAGATGCTGGGTGCTTATCTGCTCTGTGTACCTCCCATACGACTCTACTGAACCACCACCGACGAGAGAACTCAGGGATCGATTATTTGCTAACTACTAACCTAGTTGTACTAAACCGTGGATCTGACCCTACATTTGACAATGGCCGTCGAAGGGAGGTAATTGACATCACTCTCTCCAGTAGCTACTTATCAGAACTGGTAAACGACTGGAGAGTGTCTGACGTGCCATCATGCTCCAACCACAAGCACATTCTCTTCAGAGTTGGAGAATGTGTCAATGAAGTCAAAGAATACCTGAATCCTAGGAATACCAACTGGGTTACCTATAAAGAGGAACTGGGTGGTAAACTCTATGGGTTCATGGGCTCGACCAAGTCTACGCAAGATGTCGAACTTGAGGCGGACCTAGTAAACGACGCCACACAGACGGCCTTCAAAGGAAGCTGTCCGGTGTCCAATAACAGGAAAATGAATAACATATAACTCATAACATATAACAGGAAAATAAATGAATTATAAAAACTACGTCGGGTGACCTGGGCACACTCCAGAAACCGGACGGGACATACACCCAAACCAGGGAAGAAAGGAAGGCCCAGCCTAGCAAACCACCAAGCAGGGAGGACGACCAAGGCAGACTGGAGGGTTTCCAGCTCGGTCTTTACATGCAAACCCATTAAGGATGCTATTTCATCCTTTGAACCATTCAAGTCCCCTGGCACGGATGGTGTGTATACGGTGCTCCTACAGGAGGCCTGTAATGTAATTGCGCCAGTGCTGTGCAGAATGTACAGAGCGTCCTTTGCACTAGAATACCATACATACCCTCTATATGGAGGACTGTGAAGATAGATAGATTACACTCTTGCTACATAGCCTACAAGCCTGTTAGTCTGACATCGTTCATGTATAATACGATGGAAATACGGGTGATCAGTGTACCTTCTACACTCACCCTTTCACGCCAGGCAGCACGCCTATCAAACCGGAAAATCCACTACAACGGCACTCCATGACTTGATACTCAAGCTGGAGGGAGCGATTAATAGAAAGGGAACTGCGATTGCAGCCTTCTTGGATATAGAAAGCGCTTTTAATAATACATCATTTGATGTGATCTCTCGGGCCGTAAGAAGGAGAGGCCTTAGGACGACCTTCTGTCGATGGATAGATGTGTTGCGAGGTCTCGAGATCTTACATTGAGTCTCCTCGATAGGACGATCAGGGGCTGCGTCACAAGAGGATGTCCGCAAGGTGGGGTGCTGTCACCCCTCCTATGGTGCCTTGTGATCGATGAGCTGGGCTTCTTCGCGCAGGGCTATACAGATGACATTGTAGTTGTGGAATTCAACGATATGGGGAACAACATCACAAGACAACTCCAGGGGGCACTAGACGTAGTTGCACCCTGGTGCAATGAGGTTGACCTCAAAGTCAACCCTGACAAAGTGGTCGTCGTTCCGTTCACTAGGAGGAGGAACACGACGGGTTTGACTGAACCGACCTTCTTGGGCGCTGCCCTACCCTTCAAGGATCAGGTGAAGTACCTGGGGGTGATCCTGGATTCCAAGTTATACTGGAACCTGCACCTAGATATAACCATGGAAAAAGCTCGGAAGTCATTTTGGGCATGCCGTAGATTTTGCGGGTCTACCTGGGGACTTAAACCCAGGAAACTGCTCTGGATCTACACATCGGTAATAAGGCCCATGATAACTTATGGAGCGATTACATGGTGGCACAGAGCAAAACTTAATGTGATAAGGACTTAGCTTACCAGACTGCAACGTATGGCCTGCCTATGTATCACTGGAGCCGTGCGCACTTCGACGACGGCTGCACTCGAAGCCATGCTAAACATCAAACCTCTTCATATAGAGGTTGAAAGCTTAGCTCTATGTGCGGCCTACAAACTGGAGGGAGCCGGTCTCCTTGGGGGAAACATAGGTAAAGGCCACACGACAATAAGGGAGATACTTAAAGTCAGTTTATCACTGGCCCTGGGAAAGTACACCACGGTATTCCAGGCTGAGATCTTCGCTATACTGACATGTAGCTACGAGAACCTAAGAAGAGCCTATACAAACAAAAGAATTTCAATCTTAAAGATCCCGAATAAAATACGCCACACATAAAAATATGAGGTGCATAGTCAACAGAGATCATTAAAGTAAATCCCAGTCAAGTCAAAAAGAGGATACATATACACGGGTCAACATGCATAACAAACAAAAACGAGAAATCAAAACAAAAAGCAGTGCGAGCAAAAGACTAAAATTATAAATTGTAGATACTCCTTTTAAGTGTCACTTTGTCCACACTAGTATCAAAAACATCTCCAATATCATTCGCAGACCTACACATGCGATTAATAGGCTCGAACATGCCGTAATTAGTGCGAGAAAAAGCAATCTGAAAAACTGATCGATTACGCAGGGAATAGGAAAGTTCTCTAGGCAAAACTTTGGAAACAAGCACAACACTGTCTATCTTTGCCTGCAGAAGCTGATGCAAAAATATCAAATCTGCAACCCAACGACGCCTCTCAAGTGTAACAAGCTGCAGTAACCCGAAACGCTCCTCATAAGGTGGTAGAATAAGAGGGTCATTCCAAGGCAAACAACGCAGGGCCGATCGCACAAATCTACGCTGGACGGACTCGATACGTTTAATGTGGGATCCGTAGAACGGAGACCAAACCTGACTAGCATATTCAAGCAGGGGTCTAACCAGGGACGTATAAAGATGGAGTCTTATTTGAGGGCTTGGAAATTCCTTGGACCATCGAAAAATAAATCCCAGCATAGAGTTTGCCCTAGCAACGACGTTATTAATATGGGAGATGAAGTTCAATTTAACATCAAGATACACTCCCAAGTCACTGACCCCTTCCACCCGCTTTATAACAGTGCCTTCAAACATGTACTGAAAAGTACGGAAGCTGGAAGACCTCGAGAAGGACATAACCTGACATTTCTCAATGTTCAACTTGAGATTGTTGTTGCGGCACCACTCGTAAAAAATGTCCAACTTTGATTGCAAAATCTCACAATCAGCATCAGATTTGATTGGGAGAAAGATCTTTATATCGTCAGCATGTATTAGAATTTTACATCTTTGAAGCAAATACGAGATATCATCTATAGATATGATGAATAACAATGGACCCAGATGACTGCCCTGGGAAACACCAGAATGAGCCACAAGATCATAAGAGAGTGCGCCACGAAAGCGTACCCTATAAGTCCTGTTAGATAAATACGACTTAATCCAAACAATAAGCGAGGGCGGGAAACCCAACTTAGCCAATTTAAAAGCAATGATAGAGTGGGACAGCTTATCAAAGGCCTTACTAAAATCAGTGTAAATACAGTCAGTTTGGTAACCATCTGTGAAACCACCCACAGTGCAGGAAACAAACTCAACCAAGTTTGAAACGGTGGACCTCCCCTGGAGAAAACCATGCTGCCGGGTGGAGATTAAGCCTTTACACACGTCAGATAATTGGGATTGAATTAACAGTTCAAAGAGCTTAGGAATACAGGACAACTTAGCAATTGGCCTGTAGTTGGAAATGTTTCTTCTATTTCCACTCTTGAATATAGGAATTAAAAAGGATATCTTCCAAAGTACTGGGAAATAGCCCCTCGAGAGAGACTTCCTGAATAAAAAGAGCAAAGGCCCCAATAACACCGAAGAACATTTCTTTATGACTGCAGCAGGAACCCCATCAGGACCAGCAGAAAAGTCAGTAGGAAGTGCAGTAATATGCTTCAACAAGATCTCCTCCGTGATAGATGGAACTGACACTATAGGTGAAATTCGGTTATTTATGTGCGAGAAGTTTCCACTATCCGGGATAAAATCAGATGATTCAAATGCACCCTTAAAAGATTCAGCAAATAAGTTACAAATAATATTAGAATTATTGCTGGAAATCCTCCCGAACTCCATTGTCGATGGATAGTTATCGACCTTTTTCTTTAGGTTGACATATTGGAAAAATGCACGGGGGTCAGAGAATAATCTGTTCTAATCTTCTATTCTTCTCGGATAGTCAAGCTGCAATCAAGGCAATTGCTTCATCTACCCAGATCTAAGCTTGTGTGGGAATGCCAAAGGAGCCTAGATGAACTGTGTAGAAATAATCAAGTATACTTGATCTGGATACCGGGACATCAGGGCTACACGGGGAATGAAAAGGCAGATGAACTTGCTAGGAAGGGGTCTAATACCCCTTTCATGGGTCCGCAGCCGGTCTGTGGAATCCCTCTCTGAGGGGCACGCTCACTTAAGAAGCCTTATGCCGCCCTCACCGTCGCCGGGTAGATCCAGGGAGCTCCTCAAGCAGAGCAGGTCGGATGTTAGAACTCTGGCTGGCCTTCTTACTGGCCACTTTCAGCTACGGAGGCACCTGGTAAAGATAGGCAGAGCCATCGACGCCACTTGTAGACTCTCTCTGAAGGATGATGAGACCGCATTACTCGTACTATGTGAATGCCCTGCAGTGGCTAGGCGCAGATTAAACCTATTTGGGAAACCAACCCTGGTACCGAGCGAGCTGAATGCCTGCCGACTGCTGGAGCTGTTGAACATCTTCAGAGGAACCGGCTTACTATAAGGGGTTGAGAGGGTGAGCACAATAGGCCCCAGTGGCCGCGGCGCTTGAGAACCTCACTCCTCCAATTTGATCAAACCAAAATCAAATCAAAATGTTTTCGTATTAAGGCTATTAAATTTAATTGGATTTTTTAACAATTTCCTACTATATTGAGGTTATTTGGTCTCTTCTAGAAGTGAAGTAGAAAATCCAGTATCTATGAGACATTTTGTTTTGTCTCCATGTATTGTGATCTCTACTATGGGTAAGTAAATTTTTGAGGAATTAAGTGAAAAATTACTTTTTCTCCTAGTTGAATGTGATCAATATCCATTGGTTCTAGCTAATTAGGTTAGGTTGCCTTGAGGTTTTATGGGAGAAATCGTTAGAGAATTTTTGCCATAAGCGTCCATAATTATTTGAATTATATTGTCTAAACAGACCACGGTTAGTTACGGAAGTTTGCCTAGACATCCCGGAGTTAAGTTATTGTTAAAGAGTCCGTTCGTATTATTCAGTCTAAATTGCCCATTTGAGTGTTTGAATTTTTACTTATGTTATTCAAGTTATTAGTAGGATTCGGATATTGATTCTTGTGATAACAATTCAATTTATTTTGACTGACACTATAATTTGTTTTAATTCTGTCCATTATCAAATCTAAAATTTCTAACAATTAAATGCTTCACGAAATGTACGTAGAATCATTGATTCATTAAATTTAGGATTAAATTCTACTGGTTTGTTATTACCATATTCGTATTTCTCATTTAATTTAGATAATATATTTTGGAGCGTAATAAAATAACCTCTTACTTGATAATTTCTTACGGAAAGAGCTTGATGATATGTTTGCGGGATCCCAAAGCTTTTAATTAGTTCCGTTTTTATTTGTTCCCAGCTGGCGTTAGATCCCAAAGTCCAAAGTTCGCCCTTGAATTTGATAAATGATGATTCGGTGATATACGTAGCCCAGCGCCTGGGTATGACCGTTGAAGTAGGTATAGAAGAATGGTGCGAACTTCTCTTAAAAATGATGTCAGAGCATAGTCGCCATTTCCTCTAAATTCACAGATCCTCTGTGCATCTTTAACCAGCTCGTTAATTGGAAACGAAAATTAATTTATTTATTTGTTTATTTAAGCTTAATGCAAGCTATTACATAAAAAATACAAAATAAATACTACAAACTAAAATAAACAATAATTCATAACAGATAATGTAAGCTACAATATGAGCTATGATTATGATAAATATAAACTGGGAGGAAGGAGAATTAGGAAAGGTGATCAAGATGGGCGGGATAAAGATAAAAGGCTTTGTGAAGGGATAATTTACTCAGATGGAAGTCAAAGGAGGGAAGGTCGTTGACTTTTCGAAGCATCCTGGTAATTGGTTCGCGTTGACCGTAGTTCGTGCGATGGCGGTCGAGTCGGAAAAGGGGAGTGGACCTAATGTTGCGAGGGTTGGTGTAGATGGGTAAAGACTGCAGGACTGAAGGGCAGTCTATGGCACCAGCTAGTAGCTGATGAATGAAGAGAACGTCGGAAACATCACGACGTTTACTTAGGGGTTGTAAGTCGATCAGTTTCAGACGGTCTTCATAAGGTGGAAGGTTGAATCTATCTACCCACGGAAGATCACGTAGAGCAAAGCGAATGAACCTACGCTGGACAGATTCAATTCTGTTAATGTGGGTTGTTTGCGTGGGTGACCAAACCTGGCTGGCATATTCAAGGAGAGGTCTAACGAATGAAATACAGAGAGATTTAGAAACATAAGGATTGGAGAACTCTCTAGACCAGCGCTTCACAAACCCTAGCGCGGAGTTAGCTCTGTTAATTATGCTATCAATATGGGAACGGAAATTTAGTTCACTATCACAGATTATACCTAGGTCACACAAAGAGGTAATGATAGGGACTGGTACGTTGGTTAACATGTAGGTTCTCGGGGTGGTGGTAAGACGTTTGCGGGAATAAGAGATGGACTGGCATTTGGTGACATTGTGCTCAAGAAAGTTTTTCATGCACCATGTGGTGAACGAATCTAGGTCATTTTGGAGAAGCAGAGAGTCGGTTGTGGAGGAGATATGTTTAATTATTTTCATGTCATCAGCATAAATGGACAGCTCTGAGTATTTGATGACACAATCAACATCATTAATTGTAATTGAGCTGATTGATGATGATTGATGAGCTGAAAAGAAGTATTGACGGTTGTTGAGGTAGGATTGAATCCAGGAGATGAATCTGGGGGGGAAGCCTAGGCGATCAAGTTTAAACAGGATAACGCTAAGGGAGATCTTGTCAAAGGCTTTACTAAAATCGGTGGCGATAACATCAACATCCTTACCGTTTTCCAGGGCACATAGTGTTTTGGAGACGAATTCGGTAAGGTTGGTGGTTGTAGATCTTCCTTTGAGGAAGCCATGCTGGGAGAGGGAGAAAATAGACTTACAGTGGAAGAACATGGAATCATAGACCAATTTTTCGAATAGTTTAGGAATTGATGATAATTTAGCAATGTGTCTCTAGTTGGGTACATCGTTCTTGCAGCCTTTTTTGAATATGGGAATAATATAAGGGTTTTTCCATAATTGAGAGAAAACCCCTTGAGTGACCGAGAGCCGGAAAAGCAAAGTAAGGGGTTGAACTAGATGCATGGCACACTTTATAGAACTACCGTTAATACTGGCGGCGATTTGTTCGGGGTCAGGGTCAAAAGATGTAAACGACGTTTGAGTGCATTTGTCCAAGAATGAAAAGTAGCTTAGGTCAGGTTGGAGCGAATTGTCGCTGAAAGATTTACTGAAGAAATGTGCAAAGAGGTTGGCGATAACCTGAGGATCTGATGAAGAAGTATTCTCGAGCTTTAGGGTGGAAGGGTAACCATTGTATTTCTTCTTAGAATTAATAAAGCTATAAAAGCACTTGGGGTCGGATATGAGGCTTGTTTCCATCCGTTGGAGGTACTCATGGTAGAGGGTATCACAACGTTCAGAAAAAGAGGTGTAAGCAGACAATTAGGAAGAATAGTCAGACTCAGTCTGGGTCAGAAGAAAAGTTTGCCAACGTTTATTTCTCCTGTTGCGGAGAGAGCGTAATTCTTTGTCGTACCAAACGGAGGATGAGGAGCTGTTTTTACGAGGAAGAAGAAGGATAGATTGTGTAAGGCAAGCGTGTATTTCCGAATAAAACGCCTCTACAGCAACGTCTATTGGAAGATGTTGAATGATATTGCCAATGTTGGAATTGAGAAGCAAGTGATTTAATTTTTCAAAATCGCCTTTACGAAAATTGAAGGAAAGAGAAGACTCGGAGCTTCAAAGGGCGTGAGGGAGTTCGTAGGAGAAAACGAGGAATAGGGGTGGATGGTGACGATCGAGAGAGCAGAGGAGATGTTCGCTTTCCGCGACAGCCGATTTAACTGGGTCTGAGGAAAAGATTAAGTCTAATTGTCTGTCCAGAAAGTTTCTGACTCCACTAACTTGAAAGAGACCAAAAACAGAGAGCTGATCGGTAAAAAAGGCTTCTTTTGCGGAAGAGGCGTTCAGGGGGACAAAGTGTGAATAATGTGTGAACAATGTGAATACAATTTTAATTAACAACTAATGTTCTTTCAAAATGGCCATAATGCAGATCACGGAGAAATTAACTGTATGTCACAAACTCTTTGTACTTACCACAAGTTATAAGTTGTTCGAAGGTAACATTTGGGATTTGCTGTTATGTCCAAGAAAATGTTAATTTAATAAATGTACATTTTATAAGAATAAGAAAACCAAACAATTTCGCGTGAGGCTGACAAATTTTTATAAATATGTAACTTATGGATTTATACCAATGACCTTAATAAAAAATCCATCAAATGTAATAATAAAAAAAGTTTATTGACAAATTCAGAAAGTTCTAAGTGAAACTAAACCATACTATAAACTACGCCATCGGCAGCCAGATTGTTTGCCGGGATTAGTATTAGCTTTCAAAACAATAAACAAAAAAAACTTATGACTTAAAGGTAGAATTCAAAGATAAATAAAACATATTTAAAGAAATGACATTAATAATTATTATTTAATTAGTTTTCAGTGAGCAATAATCAACCTGGTGAATCAACTAATCAGTAGCAGATATTGTGAAATCAGATACCCCCTAACTATATTTCCTGGATTTCTCAACAAAATATAATAAGATGTAGTTATTGTACAATTAAGGGGGCCGTCTGCACTTAAAATTTTGAAAATGTAGATTGTTTTGCCTATTTTTAAAGGATTACTATCCTAGAATCATCATGCGAAAGGATATTGCCCAATGCGTTAAAATTTCTCAGTAAAAATGCCTGAAACTGCAGAAAAAAACAGCACTTCACTCCGGGGCGTCATACATCAATGAATCAGTAAAACAAAAAATTTTTTTCATGTAATTTAATTTCAACTAATTTAGTTTAAAACAATTAAAAAAAAATTTTTTTAATATCTTTATTAGTTTTCGAAAAAAATTCATGAAAATCGGCCTGAAAAATGGCGTTCAAGTGTGGACGACCCCCTTAAAATTGGCTAAGCGAGAGTTAGTTACATAAAACATAAATTGTAAACAATTTGTAAAATTTATTTCTGCGACGGAAATTTCGAAATTGTCCTACCGTTGCTATATAAAACCTAATTTGCGCACATTTGCTAACCTTTACCACATTAAAAAGATGAATTATAATAATTATAACTCAAAGCTTGGCGTAAAAGCCCCTGCCTATGAATTCATAACTGCGCTCCTTTTATTTTAGCTGTATCTGTTCAGGACTAAGCTTTATCTCTCAATGCCCGAATTGCCAGAAGCTTTGAATCCAACTAGACAAAGTTTACCATTTGAAAGCTAATGTTTCGCACTCAACAAGTTTTCCTCTAGGTGATTACAGGTGATATATTTTCTGTCAAATCAACCGGTTAAGTGTTTATTATAGTTAGTCTACTTTGTAAATTTTATATTGATTTTTGGGAGATTTACCCAAATTTTCGCTTTAAGGAACTTACGTAGTAATGGTAAGTGTAGATTATGTGAGATAAGCTTAATTTTTCTGTGTGCTGAATTACTGCCATTTTGCAAGAACATTTGTTTTTTTAACTTAAACTGTGTTCAGCTGTGAAAAAATACGTTTTGAAAATATATTTGAAATTAATAACCCTTCAAGAGATATGTGGCCAACAATTGTATATTCTATGTTTGTCCCGAAGTGGAATTGCTGATTTAGTTTTTATATTACTGGAAAATTCAGCAAACAGTTCTTTGGATCAAGTTGGAGTTACATTTTCTTTTGTTCATCTTCAAATAATTTGTCCTATCTGTCGAATGACTTCGGTAAAGTAAAAATTTAACATTTTCAATAGAAAAACGGTAGTTAAATTGTAAGTTAATGTTATTAATAAATTGATAAATAATTTTTATAAGTCGCAAGTGTAAATACTGCTGTGTGAGATAATTGAACTCAAAGATTTGAATTTGGTCAGCTTTTCCTTATGTACATTTTTGTGATCGTCTTATTTAAAACTCTTGATTCGAGTCTTTTATTAATTAAAGCTGCAGTTAACAAATGAAAATGGGCATTTTCACGCATTTTTCAACAACTGGTTTAATTTATTTATATTCGATTGATGTTCACTTGAAAATAGATATGTTTAACTTCGGGACTAGGAAAACTGAATATAAATAAGCAAAATAAGTTGAGTTAAGGGAGAACATATTTTTTTCGAGTTCAAAATAAAAAATTTAAAAAAAAAATTTATATCTTAGGGCGATTTCAAATCAAATCCAATTTAGGAATCCTGTCGAGAGTTTTTTTCCTTAAAAATTAGTCGAGTTTAGAAAGAAAATCGAGGAGCAAAATGTAAAAGTCCGGCATTTTGGCAAGTAGCAGAATTTTAAAAATCTGGCTCCATAAAAACTAGTTTTTCTCTAACACTTTGAATTCAATTAATTTTTTTTGTCTTAGGTAGTTATTGGCCAAGATGAATTGGGAACAGCGAACCAATTTTTTAAGAACTTTTACCCAGATTTCTAGAATACCGCCATTTTGTATACATATACATTATATATTAATGTAATGTTGCTTAAATTATTATTATTTGGAAGCTTGAATTTGAGTTTTCAGACGCAGCGATGAAAGTTGTAATTTGCTTTTATTTGTTATTGTTATTATCAGACGAAAAATGTTTCCGCTTAATCCTTTTGCAAAGTTTAAATAAAAATTATTTAAAAACAAATGTAATAATGAAATTAAAGAAGTGATCATTACGAAAGTAAAAGGTTTAAACAAAAAATGATCAAAATTGTCAAAGGAGTTAAATTTACCCGTATTTACAAGAAATTATTACAATTGGTCTCAAACGAATATCTTTAGAAAGTAGTATAGAGCAGTCAGAATAAATTTAACCTCAATTTAAATTTTCGCAAGTATACTATGGGGCGTTAAAATTAATATTAAAATTGGAAGTGTGCGGAGTGCCGTTAGCGTGCCTTTAAAGTGCTGTCAGCGTGACAGTGCCATTAAAATTTAGATAAATGCGGACTTCAGCAATCGACTTTCCAAAACAAACAGAAGAATAATATGGCTGTTCCAAGTGTATCATGGGCGTAGTTGAAACTAATTCACACAAATGGAATACTTATGGTACAAAATAATCAGATAAGTACTTTTACGTATTAAAAAAAAAAGATAAAAATAGTGGTTTATCTCATATGCTGAAACTGTGTGAGAACCAAAATATATTTTTCCTACAGAAATAAGCGATCAATTTTCATTTATTTATAAATGGTTGATTTATAATGTAACTCCGTAATGTTTTAATTCTCGTATCAAAATAATTAATTTAACTGAATAACTTGTGCATAAAAACTCCAATTTACTCTAGTAACCATAACCTCGATTCCATTTTGGACTGATTCTTTTTTGTTTTAGGTGATTTAATCCTGTGAAAGAAAGGAGACTTACTCAGTAGCTTGCGTCGAGGCATCCAAACGAATGAAAAGGATGCAAAGTAAAAGATATTCTCCTATAATCATATTGCGGTATAATAGAACAGAAATACTCTTACTGGCAGGAACAGAGTTATTCTCTATTAAAAACTCAATCTTGTTCAGGACAACCCCTAAGCGTTTTTGATTTTAAAGCTCCACCGGAAAAAGTAAAAATTGCAGATGGAGTATTTATAGTACAAAAAAATCAGATAAGTATTTTTATTACATTATCAAAATCGTAAAAATCAGACAAATTAATTAAAATAGTGCTTAATTTTATATGCTGAAACTGCGAAAGAAAAAAATATATATTTGGCCTAAGGAAGTAAGCGATCAATTTTCCTTTATTTACAACTTATCAGAATAATTAATTTAATTTATTAACTTGTGTGTAAAAACTCAAATTCAAGGTTAAGTTTTACTCTAATAACCATAAAATGGATTCCATTTTGGCTTGATTCTCTTTTATTTTAGGTGTTTCGATCCTCTTAAAGAAAGGAGACTTATCCATCAGCTTCGGCGAATAATCTAAAGCAAGAAAACGCTGTCAAGGGTTTCCTCCTATAATCATGTCACGGCTTAATAGAAAAGAAACTCTTTTACTGGTGAAAACACAGTTATTCTGCTTCAGGACAAATCCTAAGGGTTTTTCGTTTTAAAGCTCCATTAACAGGAAAAAGTGAGAATTGCAGATGGATCAGTTATAGTACAGTAAGTAAACAAATTAAAGAAAACTTAATAATTTTATGGGAAATAATTTTCTTACTCTCCTTATTGAATTGGCTTCTTCAATATTGCTCACCCAGGATTTTGTAAAACATTAAGTGTCTTTGAGTCTAAATCCAATATCAAATCAAAAACCGTAGATAAATTTCTAATTTGTTTTTAAATTATTATTAGCACACAGACACAATAACTCAATTACAATATGAAAATCTAAGGTTTTTTCCCTCTTTTTCCCTAAGATCCTGCAGAAAAACCTTGAAAACTAGACAAATAATTTTCTGTATTTAACTATAAAATATCTTAGCAGCACAGGAATACCATTTCAATAAATATATTGAATGATCCTACTATAGTTTCCATGACCTTTATTTAGAGATTTGTAAAAATTAAAATTTTTATTTTTAAATTCATTATTTAGGCCTTTCAGAGAAATATCTGAAATAATGTGTTAGATTAATTGAGAATTTGTCTCCTAAATTATGTGAGCAAAGGTTACAAGTTCACCTGCTAAGAATTTTGTATAAAAATCTACTAATATCTAAGAATTTGAATAAAAATCTTGAAAACCAGATTAATTAATTTTCTGAATTTAACTATAAACACAGGAAAACCATTACAGTAAATATATTGAATAAGACAGTTTCCAAGAACTATTGAGAATTTTCTAAAAATTAGCTATCTTACCTTTAGTTTCCTATTTAGGCCTGTTAGAGAAATATCAGAAATTATGCATTAGATAAATAAGGGAATTGTTTTTCAAATTATCCGTGCATAGGTCTCCAAATCTTTCGCACAGAAATTAGTATACAAATTAAGGTTTTTTGCCTCTCAACGCATTATTTAAGACCTTGCATAAATATCTCGAAAATCAGTCAAATAATTTTTTTTTAATTTAACTATTAATAATCTTAGCAACAGAGGAATACCATTTCAGTAAATATAATGGGTGAGCTTACTAGAGTTTCCAATATCTTTCATTTAGAATTTTGTAAAAATTAAAATTCTTACTTTCAAATTCCGGCCTTTCACAGAAATATCTCAAATAATGTATAAGACAAATTGAGCAATTGTTTCTAAATTAGCAGTGCATGGATTTCAAAATCAAGCACTCAGAGTTTCGTATAAGTAATAATAATATAATAATAATGTTTATTAATCTTACTAATTCAGAAATTATTTTACAGTTACTCTCATTGAGATTAAATAATATCAAAATTTGCTAAAATTCTAAGGAAAATTCTATGCATTATTTATAATTCAAATAAACTACAGCTATGGCAAGATGCCGTCTGCTGGGTTGATTAACACTTATTAAATTTTTTTTGCTTTTACATTTAAGCTAGTACAACTTCATAATTCAAAAGTTCAGATATTAGTTAACCATTATATTCATTTATTAGAAACTTTCTATACCTAATCGCTGCTTTTAGGTATCCATATAAATTATTCCAATTACTTCCATTTAAAAGATTTATAGTTTCTTCTAGAGTAAAATTTTTTTTATTTAAGTGTAGTAGTCTAACCTCTTGTAAAATTGGACAAACGGAGAGAAAGTGAAAGATATCCTCTATTTCTTCTAGGTTGCACAACGAGCATAACGAACTACCTTGAGTATTCCACGAAACACCATTTAAATAGAGGAGCCCTCCTCTACATTTAAATATATATCTTATTTGTTGGATGCTGGATTCATCTTTACAATAACTATTTTCCTTAAGGTCATAATTCAAATTTCCGTATAAACCATGTCTAATTCCCTGCCTAGCTCTTTCGATGCACCTATTGTACATAAATCTTTCTTCACATTCTAAGACCTTCGCTAAACAATCCGAATTTATGGAAGTAATATCGATACCATGTCTATCGGCTAATAATGATAAATTTTCATACCAACCTATCTTTCGCGTAATCATTTCCGTGGCCAGTATTTTCGGTAACCGATGACGACTCATCGAAAGTACTTTTAATATGTAGTTAAGATTAGCTTTTAGGGTGAAAATGTACATCTCCTGTAAACCAAATTCAATTCGCAACATGTAATTTGGCGTATGTTGTGGAAGGCCAAAAAGTTATTTAATAAAAAATAGTTTTTAAAAAAAAGTTGAACCGACTTCACAAAAAGCGCTAAAAAGCATAAAATAATTTTTAATTTTATATCTATTACGACATTTTGAAGTCAAAAAACTACAACAAAAATATTTAATCGTCATTTCTTATGATCCCGTAAGCTGAAACGTTCAGGTAGTATTATGTATTATTTTCAATTGTGGTTCTGTAGTTGTTTTATTTGTTTAATTTGCACCGACTTCAAAATGTCGTAATAGATATAAAATTAAAAATTATTTTATGCTTTTTAGCGCTTTTTGTGCAGTCGGTTCAACTTTCTTTTAAAAACTATTTTATTTTTCACTTTTTATTGTCTTCGACTCTATACAACGAAGAAAGAACCATCCAAATCGGACCAAGCGTTAAAATTTAATTTTAACCCCCTACCCCACCCCCATTCCACAAAACTTTTTATCTCATGGTATCAATCAAGGAACATACTCTACCGAACAGAAAAGGAATCATCGTAATCGGTCCACGCGTTACGAAGTTACTACCCCTCCCCCTCCCCCACCATCACCATAGGACCAAATTATTCTCCTATTAGCAATGGGGGATCACACTCTATACAACAGCAAAAGAACCATCCAAATCGGTCCACGTGTTACAAAGTTAGGTTCCATCCTCCCCCTCCCCCTCCCCCACCCCAGCAACATTTGTTTTCTCGTAGAACCTAGGATCATATTCTACCCAATAGAAAAAGAAATATCCAAATCTGTTCACACGATATGAAGTTAGACTACCCCTCCCCCCCACCCACACCTTTCACCATAGGACCAAATTATTTTCCTATTAGCAATGGGGGATCATACTCTATACAACAGAAAAGGAACCATCGAAATCGGACCACGCGTTACAAAGTTAGGTTCCACCCCCACCCCCACGCCACTCCGCCCCAAAATTTTTTTCTCCTGGTATCAACTACGGAACATACTCTATCGAGGAAAACAAGAATTATCCAAATCGGTCCACGCGTTACAAAGTTAGACTACCCCTCCCCCCCTCCCCCCACCCTAGGCCAAAATTCTTTTCTCCTATTAGCAATGGGGGTCATACTCTGTACAACAAAAAAAGAACCATCCAAATCGGACCACGCGTTACAAAGTTGGGTTTCACCCCCACCCCCCACCCTACCAAAAATTTTGTTGACATGGTACCAATCGGGGAACATACTCTATCCAACAAAAAAAGAATCATCAAAATCGGTCGACGCGTTACGAAGTTATGCCCGGTCAGACAAAAAAAAAAAAAAATACGCGTCGAACTTAGAACCTCTTTGTTTTTGGGAAGTCGGTTAAAAAAGCGTTGCAGTTTCTCCACTTGCTCATGGATTGAATTTCCCCAGATTTCTGCACCATAACACATAATTGATCTGGAGACAGCCTGAAACATTTTAAACTTGGTCGATGGAAATACTTCAGGCTTTGACACAAAACTATGCCATGCGGAGTTAATATTCATTTTTGCCATCTCCAATTTTTCGTCCAGATGCTTTGTAAATGACAGCTTTGGGGAAAGTGTCATCCCTTGGTGCCTAAAAGGTTAAAATTGTTGTCAATAGTTCCATATCCCGGGCGGAAACCGGCTTGATATTCTGTCAGTATACTATTTCTTTTCTCGAAATTTCTTATCCTCTCCAAAAGAACCCCTGAAAAAACTTTAGCAATAGTGTTCATAAAGGTAATGCCCCGATAGTTTGTCACTTCATTTGTATCGCCCTTCTTGTGGAGCGGGAAAATTATTCCTTCGACAAAATTTCTAAATTTGCTAACTTCACCCAGACCCCATTTTTTTGATAAAATGAGTTCTGAGTCGCTAAATCGATAGAGAAAGAAGAGTACCGGAGTTCCTGATAGTTTTTAGCAATAGTTCCGGCGAATTCGCAAAGTTATGCAAAAAAGAAAAAAAACGCCACTTTTTCGAAAAATTTGCTAAAAAATGTTTTATTGAGTTCTGAGTAATGTTCTGAATAGCATCACAATAGTTCTAAAGGGTGCTGTAGTCAGAACTCGGATCATAAATAAATTGCATTAGTTATTAATAATTGAAAGGGGACGAATCGAAAATATTTGAATTTTGCATTTTCACAACTCGGGAAAAAATATCTGGGGAGTTCTGGTTAGAGTTCTGGGTGGCATTCATATAGTTCTAAGAATTGCTGTAGTCAGAACTCCAATCATAAATAAATTGTGTTAGTTATAAATAATTGAAGGGGGACGAATCAAAAATATCTGAATTTTGCATATTCATAACTCGGGAAAAATAACTGGGGAGTTCTGGTTAGAGTTCTGGGTATTATTCATATAGTTCTAAAGGGTACTGTAGTCAGAACTCGGATCATAAATAAATTGCATTAGTTATTAACAATTGAAAGGGGACGAATCGAAAATATTTGAATTTTTCATTTTCAAAACTAGGGAAAAAATATCTGGGGAGTTCTGGTTAGAGTTCTGGGTAGTATTCATATAGTTCTAAAAGGTGCTGTAGTCAGAACTCCGATCATAAATAAATTGCATTAGTTATTAACAATTGAAAGGGGACGAATCGAAAATATTTGAATTTTGCATTTTCACAACTCGGGAAAAAATATCTGGGGAGTTCTGGTTAGAGTTCTGGGTGGCATTCATATAGTTCTAAGAATTCCTGTAGTCAGAACTCCAATCATAAATAAATTGTGTTAGTTATTAATAATTGAAAGGGGACAAATCAAAAATATCTGAATTTTGCATTTTCATAACTCGGGAAAAATGACTGGGGAGTTCTGGTTAGAGTTCTGGGTAGTATTCATATAGTTCTAAAAGGTACTGTGGTCAGAACTCGGATCATAAATAAATTGCTTTAGTTATTAACAGTTGAAAGGGGACGAATCGAAAATATTTGAATTTTTAATTTTCACAACTCGGGAAAAAATATCTGGGGAGTTCTGGTTAGAGTTCTGGGTAGTATTCACATAGTTCTAAAAGGTGCTGTAGCCAGAACTCCGATCATAAATAAATTTTATTAGTTATTAACAATTGAAAGGGGACGAATCAAAAATATCTGAATTTTGCATTTTCACAACTCGGGAAAAATATCTGAGGAGCTCTGGTTAGAGTTCTGGGTGGCATTCATATAGTTCTAAGAATTCCTGTAGTCAGAACTCCAATCATAAATAAATTGTGTTAGTTATTAATAATTGAAAGGGGACAAATCAAAAATATCTGAATTTTGCATTTTCATAACTCGGGAAAAATGACTGGGGAGTTCTGGTTAGAGTTCTGAATAGTATTCAATAGTTCTAAAGGGTGCTGTAGTCAGAACTCCAATCATAAATAAATTGCATTAGTTATTAACAATTGAAAGGGGACGAATCGAATATATCTGAATTCTGCGTTTTCACAACTAGGGAAAAAATATCTGGGGAGTTCTGATTAGAGTTCTGGGTAGTATTCATATAGTTCTAAAGGGTGCTGTAGTCAGTCCGATCATAAATAAATTTCATTAGTTATTAACAATTGAAAGGGGACGAATAGAATATATCTGAATATTGCGTTCTCATCTTATCCAAACACACTTCTCGAATTAAAAAACTAACCCTCTCATAATTTGTTGAGCTCAACACCTTCAGAACACCTTCATTAAAAAGGGAATTTACAGAATCGGGACGATGCCTAAATCATTCAGTGCATTTGTTTGCTAATTAGTTGTGTACAACAATGACCAAAAATGGTGCACAGGGAGTTTATTGCCAAAGAGATATGGAAAAAATTATCATTACTGGAATTTTCACGTTTTTTGCATTATGAAAAATTTCGCTGTAATTTTGTTGATTAAGGGGGAAGTCAGGTTTTATTGCACATATTTTCAAGATTGTTTTATAATAGAATTTATTTAAATGTTTCAAAGATTTTGTAAAATAAATTATATTATATATTTGTAATAAATTATATAAATTTTTTTTTAATTTATGGCAACAAAAAACAAAAAGCAAAAACAAAAAATTCAAAACGGGATAATAAAATATAAGTTAGTAGCTATAGCCGGAACTAGAATTGAACATTTTGGGTGAACAAATAACAAACTGGCGGACTTTTGAATTTTTTGAGCCTTTTTTTTGCAACTAAAATTGTTTAAAAAAGGGTTAAAAATTAGAAAATATTTATGAATTTAGTTCAGGCTGAAACTATAAATGTGCTGAATAATCTCTGAAATTTTAGCCCAATCGGTTAAATAGCTTTTTCAAAATCGTGTCAACCAGGTTAAAAAACGTTGTTTCGAGAAAAACGGGTTAAACTGCCGAAACACCGGCTGTGCGCGCTCACGATCCTTCTATTGTATCGCTTTATATACATATTTCTGGGGATCTCCAACCTAAATAAGAGTTTGTACACTAATTCTACATATATATAGCACACGAAAATGATGTTTTTAGAAAATCGAACTTTTTAAAGAATAAACCCAGACTGCACCCTTAAATACTGTTCTATCCACTTTTTGTATCCTAGTTTCGAAATTCACATTTCGTAATTCGAATTCGTGTTATTTTTCAATTAAATTGGCAGTTGGCCATTTAGTAGCCCTTCAACTTTTTGTGTTTAAAATTGAGTTCTGTCCATATTGTTCTGCTAACTTTAGACATCTGTATTAATGGAGCCATCAGCCGAAGTCCATTTCTGAGAAATCTAAAGGGAAAAAATATTTTAATTTCTATTCCTTGAAATAAATTCATTTGGGCCATTATTTCTGGGATGCAATAACTTCTTAGAATAACCTCATGAGGTAGGAGATGCTGAATTCTTAGTAAAATCAAGGCAAGAAAAATTTTTATCCATTCCATTATTAATGTATTTGCAGTCCATAATTTAAAACTCGGTAAAAGCCGTTTTCTGAGAAAAACTTCAAGGGATATGATCACAATATACATCCCACAAGCAGAAAAAATTAATTCCTGAAAATTGATACGAACAAATATCTACAGTAAAAGCTCTTTAATTCGGAATCGCTGGGAGGAAGGTTATTCCGCATTAACGACTAATCGGAATTAACAAGATTCTCATTTAAGGAATGAGAATTAAATACATACTAAAGCCTCTGCCCAAATTATAAAATACACAATTTTTTTTAAATCTGTCGATACTCGATTTTTATTAAAAAGTAGCTTTTATTAATAAAATGTTTTACTATTAATTCATTATGTAAAGAGTTAGGAATTGTTTTGGCGAAAATAGGAAATAGACATTCAAGACTGTATGTGAAAGGCAGCGAAAAAAAAATAATGGACCAAAAGTAGGGGTTTACTTGAACTTGCATTCAAAAATAGCAGTGTTTATTAACCACCCTCAAATTGCCGTGTAATTTCCGTGTACACGGAAAGTACGTCAAATTTTTATTAGACTTTCTGCGAGGAAGAGATGTATTAATCAGGCTTTTAGTTGCAGGTTTGTTTCTAAACCAGGCTGTGATAAACTATTACCAGTATGGAAGTGACTATTTGCACTTATCGTGTACTTACTTGTAGTTCCGTGTACACGGAAATTACACGACAATTTGAGAGTGGTTAATAGACACTTCCTTAAAAAATATCGAGCATCCAGAGCATTATTACTGAGTTTTAAATTATTATTATTTAATAATATGTGATAGTTTAAAGCTCCGTTTTGCGAAATTTTGAAAAATAGTGGGATATGATTTTAAATATTTGATGAACTGTAATTGATCTAAAAATCTGTTATTGTAACTTCTTATAACCAGTCCTAGTGCATAAAAAATTATTCACGAGCTTCTAGTTTTTGCTTTATGTTTAATCCTTTACAGTTTCCTCGTTTTGCAGAGGTTTTAAAAGATTTACTTACAAGTGGCATTTTCTATAAAACAGAGCGGATAGTAAACAAACAACATTAAAAAAAGCATCCATTCACTCATTCATTAGTTAGTTAGTACTGAAAAATGTAATTTTGAGCCGCTCGTCCCTGTGGAACTTCTATATATGTATATAAACGTTTCCGTATAATAACGTTTCAACGCATCCAGATGCCCTAATAACGCCACCTCATATAAACATAGCGACGCAACTCCCAAAAAACGCATATATTGCATGTTTTGCAACACAATTTTAAGTTAAGACTTTGCCATTCGGTGAATTTATTTAGTTGTGAAGTCAATGATTTTGTAGCAATTCAATTGCAGTTGGAAACCTAGAAATTCTACCTGCAGTGCCATTCGTGAAATCAAAATTTCCTTATAACTATAGTAACTAATTTAAGTCGTATCGGAAATCTGTTTCAGCCATTCACTAACGAGTAAAAAACGGCAAATTCTCAGATAGTTAAATTTTATTTACAAACATTTTCTTAAAAATGTTTCAAAGTTGTCCCGCTAACCTTATATAAAAATAGTGGGACACCCTGTAATTTTTAAAAAATAAGAACGACAAAATTCTTTTTTCCACAACTAATTACCGGCAAATTGTGCGCCTAGTCGTGTTGCGTTTCATCGAAGTTGTCCGGCTAAGTGGATGTACGTCCATTTACCCTTTGCAAAATTTCATTTTGTTTTGGTTAAATTGACTCAGTTCTATGTTTTGCTTTGTGAGAATGGAGAAAGATTCTTTTTAATATAGTAAAAACCCAGTGTTGCCACTCTCGTAGACGCCCTTTCGTCTCATATTCGTTTTAATTATCGGCGTACTTAGCTTACATATAAAAAAGATTTTTTGTAAAATGAAACTTTTAACATTTTGGAACATTCTACACAAAACACAGCAAAGGTAAAGTAACACATAAAGAAGGTCGAAAATGAATTTGGTCAATGTTACATTCCAGCAAAATATGTTTTCTTATGGAGAACTAGGTCAAATAAAGGTTATTGTCGAAATATGTAATGAAGATCTAGTTACAAAGTAAAAAATGGTTGCATAAATTACCGTACGGGGTCTCCCAAAGAAAAAACAACAGAATATCGCATAATATTTGAAAAGGGAATGTTGTTTTCAGACACATAAATTAGTTAATAACTAATGCAATTTACTTATGATCGGAGTTCTGCCCACAGCACCCTTTGAAACTATATGAATACTGCCCAGAACTCCCAGATATTTTTCCCGAGTTGTGAGAACGCAAAATTCAGATATTTTCGAATCGTCCCCTTTCAATTGTTAATAACTAATGCAATTTATTTATGAACGGAGTTCTGACTACAGCACCCTTTTGAACTATTGTGATGCTATTCAGAACATTACTCAAAACTCAATAAAAAAATTTTAGCAAATTTTTCGAAAAAGTGGAATTTTTTTCTTTTTTGCATAACTTTGTGAATTCGCCGGAACTATTGCTAAAAACTACATATCAGGAATTCCGGAATTCTTCTTTCTCTATCGATTTATCGACTCAGAACTCATTTTATCAAAAAAAGGGGTGCTGCGTGAAGTTAGCACCCAAGAAGCTTTTTTTGCTATTTTTGAGCTTAATTCACCGGAACTATTCAAATTTTCTGTCTAGAACTCCAGAACTATGTTAGTTCTACGGGGAACTCTAAAAAAAATCATAATTTTCAAAAAAAGGGGTGCCAAGTCCACATGACTCAAGAATACCATTTCAGTAAATATATTAAATGAGCCTTTTAAAATTTTCAAGAACTATCATTAAGAATTTTGTAAAATATTAAAATAGTTACTTTTAAATTCAATGTTTGGGATTCTCTAAGAAATATCCGCAATACTCCATTTAATAAATTCAGCAATTTCCCTTTCAATTATACGTCTATATATCTCAAGTTCAGTCTCTCCGAATCTTTTTTAAAAATTAAGGCTATTTGCATTTGACCACAGTACCTGAGCCATTGCGTAAAAGTTTAGCAAAGTACACATATAATTTTCAGGATTTTCCTATAATATAATATAGCCACACAGGAATACCATTTCATATACTTCCTGAAATGGTATTCCTGTGTGTGAATGAGCCTATTATAATTTCCAAGATCATTCATTTAGAAGTGTGCAAAAATTAAAATTTTTATCTATACATCAAATATTTAGGCCTCGCACAGAAATATTTATAAGAATGCAACAGCTAAATTCCTAAATTTTATCTTAGGTTTTTTGCCTCTGAACAGAGTACCGAAGGCACTCCGTAAAAACCTCGAAAACCAGACAAATAACTTCCTGGATTTTATTATAAAGTATCTTAGCCACCCAGGAATTCCAGTTTAGTTATTTTGAATAAGTTTATTAAACTTTCCTAGATCTCTCATTTAGAATTCTGTAAAAATTAAAACTTTTATCCTTAAATTCAGTGCATTCTGGAGAAATATCTCAGATAATGCATTAGATAAATTGAGAAATTTTATCTTAGATTATCCGTGCATAAATTTAAAATCATTTGCTAAGAACCTTGTATAAAATTTCAGGTTATCTGCTTCTGAATATAGCATCTAAAACACTGCGTAAAAACCTCGAAAACCATAAAAATAATTTCTTGAATTTTACTACACAGTATATTAGCTCTCCAGGAATCCCGCTTCAGAAAATGTATTGAATAAGCCTTTTACAGTTTCCATAATCTTTCATTGAAAATTTTGTAAAAATTAAAATGTTTTCTTTAAATCAATTATTTAGGCCTCCCAGAGAAATATGTCAAACAATGCAATAGATAACTTTAGAAATTTTTGTTTAAATTATCCGTGCATAAATTTCAAAATCAGTCGCTCAGAATTTTTATAAAATTTTAGGCTTTTTTTTACCTCTGAACAGAGTATCTAAGACATTGAGGAAAAACTTAGAAAACCAAACAAGTAATTTCCTGAATTTTACTATAAATTATCTTAGCCAGCCAGCAATATCATACCAATTAATATATATTGAATAAGCCTTTTACTGTTTGCAAGATCTTTCATTTATAATTTTGTAAAAATTAAAATATTTATCTTTAAAACAATGATTTTGGTCTCCCGGAGATATATTTTAAACAGTGCAGTAGATAAATTCAGAAATTTTATCTTAAATTACCCCTGAATAAATTTCGAAATCAGTCGCTCAGAATTTTCTATGAAATTTAAGGTTTGTTGCCTTTGAACACAGTATCTAAGACTCTGCGTAAAAACCTAGAAAACCTGAAAAATAATTTCTTGACTTTTACTATAAAGTATCTTGTTCACCCAAGAATACCATTTCAGTAAATTTATTGAAGAAGCATATTAAAGCTTCCAAAATAGTTTATTTAGAATTTTGAAAAAAATTAAATTTTTATTTTTAAGTTCAGTATTTACCCCTTGCAGAGAAATATCTTAAATAATGCATTAGATAAATTCAGAAATTATATCTTAAACAATCCGTGCAAAAATTTCAAATTCAGTCACTCAGAATTTTGTATAAAATTTAAGGTATTTTTCCTTTGAACACAGTATCTAATACATTGAGTAAAAATCTCAAAAACCATAAAAGTATTTTCTTAAATTTTACTACAAAGTATCTTAGCCACCCAGGAATCCCATTTCAGTAAATTTATTGAATAAGCATTTTACAGTTTCCATAATCTTTCATTGAAAATTTTGTAAAAATTAAACTTTTTTCCTTAAATAAATTATTTGGGTAACACAGAGAAATATGTTAAACAATGCAATAGATAAAATTAGAAGTTCCAGTTTAAATTATCCGTGCATTAATTTCAAAATCAGTCGCTCAGAATTTTTATAAAATTTTAGGTTTTTTTGCCTCTGAACACAGTATCTAAGACATTGAGTAAAAACTTAAAAAAACAGACAAGTAATTTCCTGAATTTTATTATAAATTATCGTAGGCAGCCAGCAATATCATATCAGTAAATATATTGAATAAGCCTATTACTGTTTGCAAGATCTTTCATTTAGAATCCTGTAAAAATTAAAATATTTATCTTTAAATCAATTATTTTGGTTTCCCAGTGAAATATTTTAAACAATGCAGTAGATAAATTCAGAAATTTTATCTTAAATTACCCATGAATAAGTTTCAAAATCAGTCGCTCAGAATTTTCTATGAAATTTAAGGTTTGTTGCCTTTGAACACAGTATCTAAGACTCTGCGTAAAAACCTAGAAAACCAGACAAATAATTTCTTGACTTTTACTATAAAGTATCTTGGTCACCCAGAAATACCATTTAAGTAAATTTATTGAAGACGCATATTAAAGCTTCCAAAATATTTAATTTAGAATTTTGTAAAAAATAAAATTATTATTTCTAAATTCAGTATTTACTCCTTGCAGAGACATATCTCAAATAATGCATTAGATAAATTCAGAAATTATATCTTAAACAATCCGTGCAAAAATTTCAAAATCACTCGCTCAGAATTTCTATAAAATTTTAGTCTTTTTTTGCCTCTGAACACAGTATCTTAGACATTGCGTAAAAACTTAGAACATGAGACAAGTAATTTCCTGAATTTTACTGTACATTATCTTAGCCAGCCAGCAATATCATATCAGTAAATATATTGAATAAGCCTATTACTGTTTGCAAGATCTTTCATTTAGAATTCTGTAAAAATTAAAATATTTATCTTTAAATCAATTATTTTAGTTTCCCAGTGAAATATTTTAAACAATGCAGTAGATAAATTCAGAAATTTTATCTTAAAATACCCATGAACAAATATCAAAATCAGTGGATCAAAATATAAAATTTAAGTGTTTTTGCCTTTGAACACAATATCTAAGACACTGCGTAAGAACCTAGAAAACCAAACAAATAATTTCTTGCCTTTTACTATAAAGTATCTTAGTCACCCAGGAATAACCATTTCAGTAAATTTATTGAAGAAGCATATTAAAGCTTCCAAAATTTTTTATTTCGAATTTTTTTAAAAATAAAATTCAAATAATACTCAAAAATTAAATATATTAATTTAATCCTAATATCACAGTCAATTCAATAATTCAACCATTCAAGATAATAAATATTTCAATATAAATTCAAAGATAAAGAATAATTTAAATAAATTAATCCAAAATCAATTCTGCGGTGGTTTCTAGTTTCCTGACAGAAGAAGAAGAATTAATTTTATATTTTCATAAAACGCAGAATAAGGTTTCTGCAATAGAATCATGTTCCTGTAACAAGGATTACAGAAATAAGTTTCTGCAGTAGGAAATTTTCAAATAATGTTTTGAAAATTACGGGTGGGATTGTTTCAGTTCAGTTCAAGAAATGGGGTGCCATACTGAAAATCCCGCCGGCTTTTATAGCTCCAGGCTAGCGGACTTAAACTTTGTTCATTCATGAGTTCGCTTGATAGTACTATTTGTTCTTCTTCTTTTATTTTAAATATTAATGCCATTCACAGGTGAAAATGTCAACTGACATTTGAAAAAGTGTGCAAATGACAGCTGTTTAAGTGGCAGAAACTCTGGTAAGTTTTTGTTTTAAAAAATAAATATTATTTTATTAATTTTTGGTTTATTTCAGCTATTGAATTTTGTTGGAGTGATGTTCAGAGAACACTGGAGGATCAATATGCACTTTCCGTGCATTTAGATAAGTATTTTGAATTGTAACCCAAAGTTTTGTTTACTTTGTGGGTTATTTCTATTTTCAGAATGGAAACTCGTAGGAAGAAAAAAAGGAGAATTAAAAAAGAAGCAGTTTGCAAAGATGTTTCATTTAGAATTTTGTAAAAATTAAAATTTTTATATTTGATTTCAGTACTTAGATCTTTTAGAGAAGTGCCTCATATAATGCATTAGATAAATTCAGAAAATTTATCTTCAATTACCCGTGCATTAATTTCAACATCAAAATCGCTTAGAATTTTTTATAAAATTTAAGGCATTTTGCCTCTGAACACAGTATCTAAGACACTGCGCACAAACCTCTACAAATAGACAAATAATTTCTTGAATTTTACTACAAAGTATCGTAATCACCGTGGAATAACATTTCAGTAAATTTATTGAATAAGGTTATTATAGTTTCCAAAAAATTTCATTTAGAATTTTGTAAAAAATAAACTTGTTATATTTAAATTTATTGAATAAGCTAAAGTAAAGGGCGCAATGGAGGGGTAATGTATGCAATTTGGGGTTCCCTCGGTACCTTGTCTTTTTTTATGTTTTTCGGCACGAAGAATCGATTTTTCGAGGTTACCAGGCTCAAAAATGGGTCGTTTTCGAGATATGGCCCGATTTTAGTCAAAATTTGTGGTTTTTCTGAATTTTCCAAAAAAAATAAAAAATTGTGAAATATCTTTTGATTTTAAACAAAATATGTCTATAGCATTTTTTTCCTAAAGTCCTTGGTTTAGCTGTAATTTGCAAAAAATGCCTCACATTTCTTATAGAGTATTTTAAATGAGATAACTTATATGGGGCAAAATTCCTTAAGTGTACCAGGTAAAGAAATTCGATGTCTCCGATTTTGTTCAAACTTCACCAAATTATTGGTGGTGGTGGATTTAAAAAAAAAATTTTGTGCAAAAGTTATAGGGTTGTAAACTTTTGCATTTTTGCACTTTTTCTCGTGATCATACTTTTTTTTGAAAAATCATAACTATCGCCACCATTGCAGTAGAATGGTGATCTTTAGTGCGGGTGAAACACTTTTCGTACGTGTGTCCCCGTTTTTGGCCAAAACTGCACTCGACGTTGAACCTGACATTTGTGAGCGCAGACCTTGCTTATTTTACCGGTAATTCGGTCTGCATTGGGAATTACGCCGTGGAGGTAATTACGCCGTCGTAGCGTGGGTCTGCACTGGCGGGCGATACGTAGTTGGAGTTCTTAACGCCGCTCAAATTCATGTACTTTGGTTCACTGGACGAGGAGGGAAATAGTCTGGGGCTGCTGGAGGTTGCACCTAATGGATGCTTTGTTGCAGCCTCTCCATGTCCAATGCCTTTTGGATTAGATCTTCCAACGTACCGTCTCTGATGGTCAACAGGAATTGACATAAGTGAGCGTTTTGGACTCCGCTAAGGAGCGCGTTTTTGGCAAAGTCCTCCAGCTGTACTTTGACAATGATTCCAGTGAGATTCCAGAAGCTCCAGAAATTCTAGAAAGCAAAAGAATAAGAAAAATGCCGGATCGGTATGTTTATAATAAGAGTTGATAAGATTGACGTCTCAGAGGCTCTAAAAAGACTAATGGCAGAAACGTAGAAACTTGTAATGCTAGAAGAGCGGCAGTCTTTTAAACAAAATGATGCCAGGGAACTCGTCGATGTTCCGAGTACCGCGCCTATAGTGAAATACAAGTGGGTGTTTAAGAGAAAACTTAATGTATACGTAGACGACAAAATTCGATTCCGTGCCAGACTTGTTGCGAAGGGGTTTACACAAAGACCTGGAATTGATTATGGCGACACTTTTTCTTTCAATGGAGTATAGACATAAGTCATCTGGATGTAACAACCGCTTTCTGAAATGTGCACTTAAGGGATCATTCTGGTTTATAATTTCAAAAAATCGATTTTTCATCTTTTACATTGCACGTATATATATATCTAAAAGTATTGTATTAAAATTTTAGAGTGATCGAAGCAGTCTAATCATATTATTTTGCGATCTTTACGTTGCTACTTCTACTACCTGAGCGCACTTAAAAAAAACTTCAAATGCATTTTTCTCAAAAATTTGTTTTTCCGGTCAGCGGCCGTGATTTCTCCGGAACCACTGAACCGTTCCTCATGAAATTTTAACCACATATTCTACAGCGCATTCCACAACCAAATCAATATTGAGATTTTTACTATTTTTTTTTTGGGCCAAAAACAGTGAAAAAAACTAAATTTTTTTTCCTTCAATGTCCGACATTTAGTTATTTATCAATAAATATTAATTTTCATAGAATGCGCTAGAGCCACTGATATACTGAACTTAAATATTTTTGGTTTTTGTGTTTTAGATGAGCCGTTCTCAACTAAAGTAGGAACAGGTTATACACACTGCAAACTGAGATCCATTCTAAAAACTACAAAATATTTACAGAAAGTTTTTGAAAACAATATATAGCTATATATTTTATAGCAAATTAGTTTTTACTATTTTCGAGGTATGTAAACTGAGACAACTATTTTTTCTTAACTACGGCAGATATTATCCATACACCAAACAGTAAAATGATGCAAACGGATAAATCAAACTGTGAAACCAGCAAAGGCAAACCACCACACCATCTCATTATCCTTTTTTTGAACTGACTTCGTAGGGCCTATGCCGATACTCCTATAAGTATCCCTGTCTGATGTTAAATTACCAATTTTTTCGTAATAATCGTGACATTTCCTTTGTCAGCTGACAGAACAATCAGATCTTTCCTTGTGTAAAGAACACTCAGTGTATCCTCATATAGGCCAAGGATAAGCTTTTTGTGGAAGTACAACGCACCGTGTTTCATGTAGTCGGAGAGAATGTGTCTTTGGTTTTTTTTGAATTTGGAACTAGCAACGTCATGTTTTGTACTATATTATCAGAGATAGTCTCAATACAATGTTCCCCGTCTACAATCACGTTAAACAATGGAAAGTCCCTTTTTCTGTAGGGTAGTGAGAAATTCTTTCCCAAAGAGAGATTAATTTTGGCTTCATATGGTAGTTCTATGGCTGTCAGGTTTTTAATCCAACTGTCATTTGTATAACATTTAAGATTCTTCACTGCATAATTTGTTAACTTTTTGTATTTTGGTTTTCAAAGCAAATTTCTCCATGTCTTTGCCCTTCGTATGAATGAAACTTACCACACATTCATGTAGAGTTTTTTTTAAAGAGAAGTTCTTTTTTCTTTGTTGATCCATGCTATTTCTTTATTTTATTATTTAATAATTAGATTCAAGATATTGTGCTGGAAGTTGTGTAATACTCTTTTATACTGGCTATCCGAGTGTGTTTGTATATTAAACAATTTGGCAACACTTTTTGTGCTATTTCGAATGAAGTTGGGTATTAATCCAAATTTTCTACAACTAATTAGGAATACCTTTGAGAACCTAACCAAGTCACTAATTCAACAGCGGAAATCACGGGTACGAGTGAATAACCAGGCAAATAAAGTAAACTTAGAGTAAGGACAGACTCAAACTTTTTTTTAATTAGAGAAAAAGGAAGGATAAGTACCATGCTTAATAACAGACTGTAGAAACAAAGTATATAAGAAATAAAACATGTTAGGAAAATAATAATGATAATAAAACAGAAAAAAAATTTATATATGTATGTATAGTATAATATGTAATAGAAAATCAAAAATTGTAACATGTAATTTAAAACCAAAATGGAATTTATAAAATTTCTATTTTGTATTCGGCACGCCTAGCTATGTGTAAACATAAGACAATTAAAACAAAAAAACTTAGAAAATGTAATTTCAACTTAATAATTTATTTTTTTTTATATTCAAAATTTTTTTGTAATAATAGATGTAATTTGCAAAATATTTAACAAAAGGTAAATCAATTTACAAAAAAGGGCCTATATAAAAATGAAAAAAAAGAAAAATTAATAAAATATAAATAAATAAATAAAAGTACAGTAAATTGTAAATAAGCCTTATAAAAGAAAGAAAAAACAAATAATGGGTATTGAAAGCTTGACTATCTATAGGGTGGAAGCTGGAGTTCCACAAGGTACTGTACTTGGCCCAATACTTTACAATATTTTTGTACACGACTTCCCCAGACCCACAAATTGTAACTTTGCAATGTTTGCAGACGATACTGCAATATACTCAAGCCATGAATACGGTTTTAATACTGAAGGCAATCTTCAAAATGCGCTGCAACTACTTCAATAAGTGGAAGATTAAAATAAATCCCGAAAAAATACGTTCGATATATTTCACACGGAGAAGAAAAGCTTGCTTTCTGCCTACTAACAGCCTTACCATTAACAATGAAAGACTGGAATGGAGTTCCAAAGTAAAATATCTCAGGGTAGCTTTAGATAACAAATTAATATTTAGTCAACATATATCTGAAACTATCATTAAAATCAACAAATTTATTAAATTATTATATTATTATTATAATAAATTGAAACTCCAACCTCAGCACAAACAATTAATTAATTTTGAATAAAACTATTTTTTAAGCAATAATTTTATATGCCTGTTCTATATGCTATAGATGTGCACTAACATACATTAAGAAACTACAGATAATGCAAAACAAAATTTTCAAAATTAAAAAATCCTTGGCACTATTCCACATATCGACTCCACCAGAAGGCAAATATAGAATATATATATACTAGTATGGTTATACTTTCACGAAATATTTTTGAAAAATCCACGTTTTTCAATTAAACTGAAACTATTTAAGAAAATCATTTAATTACCTGTATTATTGAAACAATAACTGTATCACATGCTTGAGTCACGGAACGAAAAATTTTTTTTCTTCTAATACAAAAAAAAGAAGACTTTTATCAATTATAATAAATTATCGCACCTGTCTGCGTCGCCTCAGCTCGTCAATTCAAAAAACATGGTTCATAGCCTACCTTAAGAAAATTTATCTCCATGCGCATATAAATTTTCTTTTTCCAAGGTGGATGGAATGTTATCGTGACATTTGACCAACATACATAACCCTAATAAACGTGTCAACACGGCACAAATAATTATTTCCATGCGACATGGGATTTGTCAAGTGCGCGCATAAAACATCGTATTACGCACAAGCATTAAGATACACAAATCGCTTAGGCTGCCATGGCAATAAACCGTAATTGTTTATCTTTTCCCTCCCCACAGGGAAAATAATAAAAAACCATAATGCTTATAAGGCGAGACCCAAGGCGAGAATTCTTATTTGTCGAGTCCGGTAAAGTCAAAGCCGCAATACAGACGTGTTTTCCTGCAGTGTTTCGGTACTTTCAAGTAAAAACACATTGTAAATTAAAATTAGATTTTCAGTAAATTAAATTTAAATTAAAAATAAATTTATTTTAATAAGAGTTCTCGAAGTAGAGTCTTTTACTTTTTCTTATTTCCCTAGAAGTTTATTTTCAGGCTAATACTGGACTCCCGGAAGCCCTTCCTCACCACAAAGGAGGAAGGCATGGCTGCTCGTGTAACACAACTCTATGTGCCTCCGAAAAAACTTAAAATAGATATTCAATATTTGATTTGAAGAGGATTAGTTTGCGTCAGATTTCATGATAGTGTGACTGGAATGAAAATGTTTCATTTTTCTTAGGGTATTTCTACTAAATACCAAACGAAATTCTCAAGCTCGGGTATGTATACTTCGTATTTTACGTCATAACTTCAGCCTGAACTATAATAACTTTTCTTATGATATTGAAATTATTTTTGATTAAGCTTTCATCTTATTTTGTCTTTCCAAAAAGAGAAAATATGTCCTCCGGCAATAATAGACTACGATTAGGAGTGTCTCCAGTTAAAGTTTTGAGTGTTATATTTCTGGATCCAATGCTGTGAGTGGATGAATCACAGTTCACCGACAGTGGTATCACAAACTCCCAGAACCTCCATACCTTGCCAAATACTAACCCATATACGATGAGGGGAGCTCTTTCCAGCCAAAATTCTGTGCTAAATTTTAGGCTGGTACCATCGACACCCATTTAATAGGACCATTAATTTTCCTGCAAGTACTTAATAGCCAAATTTATCCGGACATTTTGGAGAATACACATCTTTTGGCAATATTTTACGAAAGCGATGGAACGCCAGCTCATTTTGATATCATTGTATATAGAATACTGGATCAAAAATTTCCTAACCGCTTGGTTGGGCAAGGTGCACTGATTGTTTGTCTTGCTAGACCCCCAGACCTTAACCCAGTGAACTTTTCTTTTCTGGGAAGCAATAAAGGATAAAGTTTCTTCAAGGTGAGTTAATAATAGAGACGAAATTAGAAGCAGAATAGGTAATATTTTATATACAATGATTCTCAAAAGTTTTCTTAAATTTTCTTAATAATTATTATGTTAAAAAAAAAGTTGAATTTAGGGTTAAATTATTTGAAAAATTGTTTAATTACAATGAAATAAAGTTTTTTTCAAATGGGAAAAAGTTTAATTTATTTGAGAAAAGTATCAAATTAATTGGGATAAGTTTAACTCAATTGGAAAAAGTGTCTTTTCAATTGGGTTTTAGTTTTGCTTAATTGGGAAATGGTTGTACTTACGCCACTGTTGTTGCATTTTATGAATTTTTTGTTTTTTAAGTGAAGAGTTCAATGTAGTGGCTCTCCAGTGAAAATCAATTTCACATTCGACAATAAAAATATAGTTTGTCTAAAATATGTAAACTGAATTTCTGATATTATACTATATGTCGTTATTGCTATTCAGCAGGTATAATACAAAGGCTTAGCACAACTTATTTTGCAGTGTTAATTGGGTGTGATTCTTTTGTAATTTTTGTAATTTACTTAGAGTTTGTTTGTGTTAAAGCACAATTATATATTTCTTTTGTTTATTGGTTTCCGCATTAAGAAATAAATAAGTTGAAGTTTTATATATTTGAATTTCGGGTTAAATTATTTGAAAAATTGTTTAATTACAATGAAATAAAGTTTTTTTCAAATGAGAAAAAGTTTAATTTATTTGAGAAAAATGTCAAATTCATTGGGATAAGTTTAATTCAATTGGAAAAAGTGTCTTTTCAATTGGGTTTTAGTTTTCCTTAATTGGGAAATGGTTGTACTTAAATGGGAAATGGTATATTAAATTATGGTCGTTTGTGTCAGTCATTCTAAGGTGGTCTTCAATCTCTTTTCGATCATCCTCGTCCATTTCCATTAGCCACATAAATAGTCCTCCAATGAAAGCCATTTAAATAATCTTCTAGGGAAATTAAATAAACATCGTTTTTGTCTATGTGGAACTAATGTTCGAAGCTTAGTTTGGATACTTTTTATCTAATGATAACCTAAATCTACTTTATTAATATTCGCTCAAATTTATTTATCATGTTCTCAATTTCCTTGCAGTTAATAATATGTATTATACAGTCCATTTCAGAATGATAAAGTCACTTTTAAAATTGCAAATATGTCCTCAACACAGAAAATTGTTATGACAATCCCATTGTGGTGGTAAACATATTACTCTTTCATTAATAATCTACATTTTTTTATTGTGTCGTTTATTATCTTCCAAAGAATGTTAAACATAAACCAAACATTCAATATAGGTCCTTTCAAAAAGATAAAGTGAGATTAAAATTCGGAAGAAAAATGAGATTTTATTCAACAATTTTAACATTTAAATATTTTATTGGTCCTCCGCTTTTTCAAATGGCGTCAAAAATTCTATTTGGCATGGATTTAAGGGGACATTTACATCAGTTGGACCAAAATTTCATGCTTTTTTTGAGACCGTATATCTCGTGAACGAACAATGCTAATCAATTGAACTTTTTTTTATTATTTTTGTACATTTGTTAAGTAACATTTTCTAGGTCGCCGATTCATCCCCCCCAAGCCCAACCCCCCCTCCGCGCCGTCAAAGATTGCCGTTCTCGGCGGACACGTCGTGTTCTCGGCAGATTTCCTGGGTACACACGTGACCTAAAAACAAAAAAGTCAAGATTTTTTTAAAGTTTATACCATAATGCGTGGTATAGACGTTTGGCAAGCCAAAATTCCAATAAAAAACAAAATGGCGGCCATTTGAAAAAAAAACCTCGTTTTTTGGTCATTTTTTTGGTACTATTTTTTTATTAACTTTTGAAAAAAACAATCAAAATAAAAAATTTAAGGCCTATACCACAATGACATATGAAATGAATAATTAGAACGCTTTTGTGAAAAATCGCAGTAGCCGTTTGCTCAGAAACGCTGCCGAGAGGAAAATATGTGACAAGCTGAGATATTTGGCCTTAAACATTTCAGTCGACTTCGGTTTCGCTTAGAAAGCAGTTGGGCGCTCGACGGGAGGCACGCCTTTTTAATGACCTGTAACTCGGAAACTACTCAAGATATCAATTTGGAATTTCGGCACATTATTTTTGATCGATATATCCATCGATTAAGCCAATAAAAGAAAAATTTATTTTTTGGTCCCAACTGATGTAAATGTCCCCTTAAGTAAAGTTTCCAATGTAGAGGATCTTAAGTCTCGCCAAGCTGTCAAGAAGCCTCATTCAGTTATTTATTTTCGGAATGAACTGAAGAGTGCCCCAATTATTTTCGATGGGGTTCAGGTCGGGAGAAGACGCTGGCCAGGCAAGGGCACTGATATTATGACTTCGGAATCACGATTTTGTACTGCTGCTGGTATGTACACTACCATTATCTTGTTGAAATGTGAGGTTAGCATTGCAATGATTGTTTAAGGATAGGATTCAATTTTCTTGCAACACATCCTCAAATTCCGCGCTATTCTTTTGGGTAGATGGAAATGCTAAAGTCACAGTTCCCAGTACGCTAAAACCTACCCATACCATTAATGAACCACCACCAAAGTTGCT